>JAHDVF020000413.1:0-326105 GCA_022606425.2 Lepidostoma basale
ACAAATAAAAGAAGTTTTAAACCATCCAGAACACACAAGAACATGGAACACTCAAGTAGGAAGGGAAAATATAACCAAACCATAATACAAATGCATCTGTAGGTCTACCAAGTGTCTCTAGCGTTCGGGAAATTTACAATTATTCATGCATTCGATGGATACAGGCATCTTCTCTTAGAGCGCTCCTAACGCAACTAGATCAAGTGGTGAATGGGGGCAGTTTATTCTTCATCAGGCGCTTATTCATACATACCATAACACAATAGACACTACAAACGCAAGTAAGATAGAAATTGGCACAAGGAAGGGGGCAATCATAGTGGGGATAGGATGCATAATGAGGAAGGAAACAAGGTTAGATTGAAGGACACTACTGCTATGGGGGAAAAGTATGCTAGGAATAGCAGTAATGGCTAGGGTCCCGGGGTCGCTTACCCGTCCTCGCGAAATGATGGAAATTATGCGAGTCCCTTGAGAACAAAAATACATTTTAAGACAAAGGTTTGAGTCATAGGTTAATATATTTGGGCGCCACTAAGTTTTAAGTTTAACTTAGAAACTATTCCTGTTTGACTAAGTCCTTGATGTGAAATGTACCGATACTTTTTCCAGCCATATCAGACTGTTCATATATGGTATCTGAAATTCTTTTGAGTATCCTGCACTTGATAAATCTGGGACACAGTTTGGCAGATATGTACCTTGAAGCGTCAGATTGAAGGAAGGCACGGCGCCAGACCAGTTGTCCGACATGCAAGGTACAAGATTTACGCCTTAGATTATACCGAGTAGCGTTCCGTTGGAAGGCTTGGAGTAGTGCGGAAGAAACTTCTTCATAGACATTTTCCATTCTAGTAGGCCAGATGCGTAGTCCGAGGTGATGTCAGATGGATTATGGGAGTTTGATTCACGAACAAATTTATTGTGAAATGAACCGTGGGGAGCAGTTTCAAAGCCGTGCAAAAGAAAGAACGGGGTATATCCTGTAGCAATACTGACAGTATTATTTAAGCAAGATGAGATCTGTGGAAGCTTTTAACACCAAGTCCGTTGATTATTCCCTACCAGAATTGCCAGTGCGGTAATGATGTTTGCATTATGACGTTCGCTTACATTGTTCTGAGGATGATAGCGGGCGTTGTAGTACAAGTATTGTATTCCATAGGTTTCAGTGAACTTACGGAACTCCTTGGAGACAAATTGACTTCCGTTGTCGATAATAAGCGTACGGGGAACAGAGTAAGGCAGAAATTTTTCTCCTCGAGTAATTTAATTACAGTTTTGGAGTTGGCTGTCCTAAGGGGAAACGCCCAAACAAATTTTGAAAAGTTGTCTACTACTGTCAGAATGTGACAGAAGCGATGATTGGACATCGGGAGTGGCCCTACGAGGTCTGCAGACAAGGATACGAGGGGTTTAGAAAGGCGTTTAGGCACCGTCATTAAACCTAAAGGGGACTGCGTGCTATGCTTATAGGCCTTGCAGGTGTCGCAAGTTTTTATGAATTGTTTGATAGTGCGACGCATATTGCTCCAATAAAATGTTTGCGAGAGGGTTCTAAATGTTTTTTCAATCCCGGGATGACAGAAGTTGTTATGACAGTCAGATATAACATGGGGGATTTCATTAGCGGGTACAACAACCTTCCAGAGGTAGCTGCTGGAGTCAGGGCGCGAGGAGTTTCCTGATTTCGAATAACGGTACAGGTGTTTGTTATTGATAAGATAGTTGGCTGTCGACTGCGGGTTATCCTTACATGCCGAAAATAGATTTAGATAGGTTTGATCAGTCACGTTAGTGAAGGGCGGAGGGAAGGTCAGGGAGGACACTTCGATGCGACTTAGGGCATCAGCTAAATTGTTTTCGCAACCTTTTTTATATACAAAATCGAAACTATATTGTGATAAACGGCAAGCCCATCTGGCGAGTCTGCCTCCCGGCGATGACAGATTGTTCAAATATTTGAGACAGCCATGATCACTTTGGACCGTAAAGTGTGTGCCATCCAGGTAACTCCTGAAATGATGTACCGAATCCACAATAGACAATAGTTCGCGTTCAGTGGTAGAATAGGAACGTTCAGAAGCAGTCAGTTTTCGGGAAAAATACGCTATAGCATGCTCGGAACCGTCAGGCATTTTTTGGGCAAGGAAGCTACCAATACTAATACCACTGGCATCACAAGTAAGAATGTAGGGTACAGAATAATCAGGGGGTTTCAACACAGGGGCGGTAGTCATAATATTTTTAGGGCAACAAATGATTGTTCAGCCTCTTCGTTCCATTGGAAGGAAGTGCCTTTAAGCTTTATACTTGTTAAACGGCATAAAGGGGCTGCAATTTCGGCAAAATGTGCAATGAATTTACGATAGTAACTGGCACAGCCTAAGAAGGATTTAACTTCTTTGGTAGATGTGGGACGGGGGAAATCAATCATTACCTTAATCTTATCTGGGTCAGTTCTTATTCCTTCACGATCAATCACATGGCCTAGGTACTTCAGTGAAGATTTGCAGAATTCTGATTTGCCTAGACGAATAGTGAGGTTGGCCTCGCGCAGACGTTCGTAAACCAGGGCGAGTGTGCTGACGTGAGATTCAAAATCTGGACTGCAAATAAGAATGTCATCGAGATAACAAAAAACATGGTCACCGAGATCACAAAATAGAGCATCCATTAACCTTTGCAACGGGCTCGGTATATTGGCGATCCCGAATGGAGTAACTTTGAAACAAAACTGACCCCTACCCTCAATAAAGAATGCGGTTTTAATCATTGATTCTCTAGTCAGGGGCATCTGCCAGAACCCCATGCTTAAATCAAGGGCAGTAAGGTATTTAGTGTCACGCAGGTTGCTTAGAATTCGGTCAATGTTCGGTAAGCGATAACAGTCGGCTTTGGTAATCGAATTTAGTTTTCGCGGATCCAGAACGAATCGTGGAGAACCATCCTTTTTGGGGACAATAAATACATTATTTAGCCAGGGGCTCTTGCAGGGTTCAACTACGTCCAGCGAGATCATTCTCTCTAGTTCCTCTATTAATTGTTGGCGGCGAACATGGGATTGGGGGAATGTTTTCTGTTTAACCGGCGGATGGTTACCCGTGTCGATCTCGTGATTAACCAGGTGGGTCCTGCCCAGACCTATCTTTTCGAAAGAAATTTGTTCGAACAAGTTTTTAATTCGGTCCAAGTCCTTGGACTGAGCAGGATTCAATTCTTCGGCAGGGACGAGACAAGATGGCGAGGGATTCACTGAGTACACGGGTTGAGTATTTGACTGTTTGGCTGGTTTGTTATCCAGATGTCCAGGAAATAGCCTGGGAGTGAGTCCAGATGATTCAAGAAAAGGGACTCCAAGGATGAAACAGTCGTTTAGGGAAGGGACTAGGACGAATGATACCCAGGTGGTGGTATTGTCATAACGAATGGGCAAGGTAACGGTTCCGATACTACGGTGGGAGGTATTATCGACCGTGTGAATTGAACAATTACCAGGGGTGATTTTATAATTGAGATTAATAAAGGATTGGTACAGATTTCCGCCTAAGATGTTGATGGCTGCACCGGAATCAAGCAGACCGCGAAAGGGGACACTGTGGATTTTAAAATTCAAGTATGGGCGATTGTCACGGGCATTTGTAATTTTTACACATGGAGATACCAGGTTTCGTGGAATAATTTTACCGAAGCCAGCCAGTCTAACCACTCCGCTGAGCGCGGGATTACGGGAGACTGGCTAGCTGCTAGTTTTTTGTTGCGAAAAAACTGGGGGGTGGTCTAGAGGTGTCAGGAAGGTTTTTTTTTCTGCAACTCTTGGCGATATGGCCCAGGTTTTTGCAGGAGAAACATCTTAGGGGGCTCTTGGGAGGCACACGAACGGCAGCTAGGGATTTCTGGACGTAGGGGCCGGATTTAGGTTCAGAGCGGCTGGGGTGGTCCGACGCACCAATCAATCTTTCGTAGGTCTGGCATGCTCTCTCCAGTTCCACGACGGAGGAGAAGTTGGCTGAAATTATTACGGGGGCTAATTTGGGCGAAAGTCCCTTCCTTAATACCTTGAGGATCTCCTGGTCAGAGAGACCGTCCTCCCCAATGGTATTATTGGTGCTCACTACCCGGGCGAAGTAGTCTGCCGCTAATTCATTTTGAGACTGGCGCGAGGACCATATCTCCAGCTTCTTTGAGATGACATAATCGTCATCCTCGAAACGCTGCAGGAACTGTGACTTAAGGAGCAACCAGTCACTGGAGGTCGTACAATACGCTCTATAGTGTGTCAGAGCGCGGCCTTTGAGGAATTCGGGAAGTACAGATGGCAACAATTGGGAGTCGAAGCGTCTAGATTTGGCGATTTCTTCTAGACGGGTGAAAAATTCGCGCACATCTTCCGCGCCGGTGAAATGTTGCACAGGCCACAATGCGAAATCAACATTCAAGGGCTGAAGCTCTACAGGGGGTCGTGTTAGAGAAACCGATGAAGAGGACACGATTGAAAGGGGGGCGGAGGTCGGCAGGTCAGCGACGGTGGGGGGTATGGTGAGTGGAACGACATCACTCGTCCGTGAGTTGAATTCCTCAGCCTGAACACGGACTTCCACGAGGGTATTCTTTGGCAATATTCCGCGATCCTTCAACGCCTTGCAAAGGGTTTTGAAATGGGCCCCGGGAACATTTACTATTTGTTCCATTATAAACAATTAATTACAAACTACCAATTCGACAATAAACAGTTAACAATCAATATACGACATATGTTTAGCCCACACAAGTCCTTCATCGAATGACAACGCCAGAACGCCACACGTTTGGGCGCCAGTGTAATGTGTCTCTCCCTACCACGGCTAGCGCAGAGAGCGGGCCCTTAGATCTCCGGTTTTCTCGTGAGATACTTTCCGGCTTGTCATTCGAATAGGGAAAGGTGTAAATAAATACATATGACGGAATACATGAGGGTTTATTATAACACAAAAAAATAGTTACAATAGTTATCTAGGGGCTAGAGATGTCGTACATATAAAAAAAAGAGGCACATGGTGAAATAATGAAGAGGCTGTTTGCGGACGATTCCTCGACGGCGTGCTCGTCAGGACATCGACCGGCGACGTCGTCCGTAGACGTTATCAGCGACGCTGACCAGAAGATGGTGGGTCAGCAAATCAATATGTGGAGCGTCACCTGGCAGACACGAGGTTCCCTAACCTGTTGGTGCTGTCTGAAGCGGCGTGAAGTGGTCCTCGCAGTTCCGCATGGTGGTGAGGTCAACCACGTTGTCGGGGCATGATGTGCGACAACACGTGGGCGGCAATTTCGGGAGCAGAGGATGGCTCGGACCGTGGCGGAGGGAATCAACCGCAGCAAGGTCGGGCTTGACAAACGGCCTGGGAGCGGATATGCACTTTTGGCATCGCCATAGCGCAGGACAAGTTGGCAGAAAACCTGAAATAATGCCACAGATTTTATGGGCACGATGGCAAGTACCGCAAATACCTTGCTCGAAGTTATTCCATGGCGGATGAGGCTAGATGAAAACGGATTATCCCATCGGGAAAATCGCGGGTCGAAACGGCGATCCTCCAATCGATGCCGCGAAGTTGACAGCTCAAAGCGAAGAGAAGTCGGGGCGAATGGGCTGCGCAGAATGGGTTGCGCAGAAGGGACTGAGAGTCAACTGCAGAGGGCGCACACATCGGGGTGAATTTAGCGCCAAATCCGAGAAGCGCGCGGGAACAAGAGTTTAAAGTAGCACTCTGGTGGTAAAAACGGGAACTAGGGGTTTGAATGGGGTCTAGAGCTAAACACTGAATATTAAGATAACCGAAAATAAATAAGAAATAGTAACTTACGTTACAATATGTATGAAAATCGGGATAAAGCGAGGACTTTTTTCCATATCTGTTGGGGTGACACACCATTCTTCCCCCTTAAATATCCATGAAATTAGGAATATAATGACCTTTTATTATATCATTTAGGGGTCGTACCCCCTATTTCCTAATCATATTTTCATATTAAAAAAAAATTATTCACTTTTGTATGAAAAATATGTATGAAAATCGGGATAAAGCGATGACTTTTTTCCATATCTGTAGGGGTGACACATCCTTCTTCCCCCTTAAATATCCATGAAAATAGGATAATAAGGAACTTTTTTATATCATTTAGGGGTCGTACCCCCATTCTCCTAATCAAATTTTCATATTAAAAAAAATATATTGCGTTTTGTATGAAAAATATGTATGAAAATCGGGATAAAGCGAGGACTTTTTTCCATATCTGTTGGGGTGACACACCATTCTTCCCCCTTAAATATCCATGAAATTAGGAATAAAATGACCTTTTATAATATCATTTAGGGGTCGTACCCCCTATTTCCAAATCAAATTTTCATATTAAAAAAAAAATTATTCACTTTTGTATGAAAAATATGTATGAAAATCGGGATAAAGCGAGGACTTTTTTCCATATCTGTAGGGGTGACACATCCTTCTTCCCCCTTAAATATCCATGAAAATAGGAAAATAATGAACTTTTTTATATCATTTAGGGGTCGTACCCCCATTCTCCTAATCAAATTTTCATATTAAAAAAAATATATTGCGTTTTGTATGAAAAATATGTATGAAAATCGGGATAAAGCGAGGACTTTTTCCATATCTGTTGGGGTGACACACCATTCTTCCCCCTTAAATATCCATGAAATTAGGAATATAATGACCTTTTATTATATCATTTAGGGGTCGTACCCCCTATTTCCTAATCAAATATTCATATTAAAAAAAAAATTATTCACTTTTGTATGAAAAATATGTATGAAAATCGGGATAAAGCGAGGACTTTTTTCCATATCTGTAGGGGTGACACATCCTTCCTCCCCCTTAAATATCCATGAAAATAGGATAATAATGAACTTTTTTATGTCATTTGGGGGTCGTACCCCCATTCTCCTAATCAAATTTTCATATTAAAAAAAATACATTGCGTTTTGTATGAAAAATATGTATGAAAATCGGGATAAAGCGAGGACTTTTTTCCATATCTGTTGGGGTGACACACCATTCTTCCCCCTTAAATATCCATGAAATTAGGAATATAATGACCTTTTATTATATCATTTAGGGGTCGTACCCCCTATTTCCTAATCAAACTTTCATATTAAAAAAAAAATTATTCACTTTTGTATGAAAAATATGTATGAAAATCGGGATAAAGCGAGGACTTTTTTCCATATCTGTAGGGGTGACACATCCTTCCTCCCCCTTAAATATCCATTAAAATAGGATAATAATGAACTTTTTTATATCATTTGGGGGTCGTACCCCCATTCTCCTAATCAAATTTTCATATTAAAAAAAAATATATTGCGTTTTGTATAAAAAATATGTATGAAAATCGGGATAAAGCGAGGACTTTTTTCCATATCTGTTGGGGTGACACACCATTCTTCCCCCTTAAATAACCATGAAAATAGGATAATAATGAACTTTTATTATATCATTTAGGGGTTGTACCCCCTATTTCCTAATCAAATTTTCATATTAAAAAAAAATTATTCACTTTTGTATGAAAAATATGTATGAAAATCGGAATAAAGCGAGGACTTTTTTCCATATCTGTAGGGGTGACACATCCTTCTTCCCCCTTAAATATCCATGAAAATTGGATAATAATGATTTTTTTATATCATTTAGGGGTCGAACCCTAATTTTCCTAACCAAATTTTCATATTAAAAAAAATATATTGCGTTTTGTATGAAAAATATGTATGAAAATCGGGATAAAGCGAGGACTTTTTTCCATATCTGTTGGGGTGACACACCATTTTTCCCCCTTAAATATCCATGAAATTAGGAATATAATGACCTTTTATTAAATCATTTAGGGGTCGTACCCCCTATTCCCTAATCAAATTTTCATATTAAAAAAAAATTATTCACTTTTGTATGAAAAATATGTATGAAAATCGGGATAAAGCGAGGACTTTTTTCCATATCTGTAGGGGTGACACATCCTTCTTCCCCCTTAAATATCCATGAAAATAGGATAATAATGAACTTTTTTATATCATTTAGGGGTCGTACCCCCATTCTCCTAATCAAATTTTCATATTAAAAAAAATATATTGCGTTTCGTATGAAAAATATGTATGAAAATCGGGATAAAGCAAGGACTTTTTTCCATATCTGTTGGGGTGACACACCATTCTTCCACCTTAAATAACCATGAAAATAGGATAATAATGAACTTTTATTATATCATTTAGGGGTCGTACCCCCTATTTCCTAATCTAATTTTCATATAAAAAAAAAAATTATTCACTTTTGTATGAAAAATATGTATGAAAATCGGGATAAAGCGAGGACTTTTTTCCATATCTGTTGGGGTGACACACAATTCTTCCCCCTTAAATATCCATGAAATTAGGAATATAATGACCTTTTATTATATCATTTAGGGGTCGTACCCATTATTTCCTAATCAAATTTTCATATTAAAAAAAAATTATTCACTTTTGTATGAAAAATATGTATGAAAATCGGGATAAAGCGAGGCCTTTTTTCCATATCTGTATGGGTGACACATCCTTCTTCCCCCTTAAATATCCATGAAAATAGGATAATAATGAACTTTTTTATATCATTTATGGGTCGTACCCCCATTCTCCTAATCAAATTTTCATATTAACAAAAATATATTGCGTTTTGTATAAAAAATATGTATGAAAATCGGGATAAAGCGAGGACTTTTTTCCATATCTGTAGGGGTGACACATCCTTCTTCCCCCTTAAATATCCATGAAAATAGGATAATAATGACCTTTTATTATATCATCTAGGGGTCGTACCCCCTATTTCTTATCTTATTTTCATATTAAAAAAAAATTATTCACTTTTGTATGAAAAATATGTATGAAAATCGGGATAAAGCGAGGACTTTTTTCCATATCTGTAGGGGTGACACATCCTTCTCCCCCCTTAAATATCCATGAAAATAGGATAATAATGAATTTTTTTATATCATTTAGGGGTCGTACCCCCATTCTCCTAATCAAATTTTCATATTAAAAAAAATATATTGCGTTTTGTATGAAAAATATGTATGAAAATCGGGATAAAGCGAGGACTTTTTTCCATATCTGTTGGGGTGACACACCATTCTTCCCCCTTAAATATCCATGTAATTAGGAATAAAATGACCTTTAATTATATCATTTAGGGGTCGTACCCCCTATTTCCTAATCAAATTTTCATATTAAAAAAAAAATTATTCACTTTTGTATGAAAAATATGTATGAAAATCGGGATAAAGCGAGGACTTTTTTCCATATCTGTAGGGGTGACACATCTTTCTTCCCCCTTAAATATCCATGAAAATAGGATAATAATGAACTTTTTTATATTATTAAGGGGTCGTACCCCCATTCTCCTAATCAAATTTTCATATTAAAAAAAATATATTGCGTTTTGTATGAAAAATATGTATGAAAATCGGGATAAAGCGAGGACTTTTTTCCATATCTGTTGGGGTGACACACCATTCTTCCCCGTTAAATATCCATGAAATTATGAATATAATGACCTTTTATTATATCATTTAGGGGTCGTCCCCCCTATTTCCTAATCAAATTTTCATATTAAATAAAAAATTATTCACTTTTGTATGAAAAATATGTATGAAAATCGGGATAAAGCGAGGCCTTTTTTCCATATCTGTTGGGGTGACATACCATTTTTCCCCCTTAAATATCCATGAAATTAGGAATATAATGACCTTTTATTATATCATTTAGGGGTCGTACCCCCTATTTCCTAATCAAATTTTCATATTAAAAAAAATATTTTGCGTTTTAAATGAAAAATATGTATGATAATCGGGATAAAGCGAGGACTTTTTTCCATATCTGTTGGGGTGACACACCATTCTTCCCCGTTAAATAACCATGAAAATAGGAATATAATGAACTTTTATTATATCATTTAGGGGTCGTACCCCCTATTTTCTAATCAAATTTTCATATTAAAAAAAAATTATTCACTTTTGTATAAAAAATATGTATGAAAATCGGGATAAAGCGAGGACTTTTTTCCATATCTGTAGGGGTGACACATCCTTCTTCCCTCTTACATATCCATGAAAATAGGATAATAATGAACTTTTTTATATCATTTGGGGGTCGTACCCCCATTCTCTTAATCAAATTTTCATATTAAAAAAAATATATTGCGTTTTGTATAAAAAATATGTATGAAAATCGGGATAAAGCGAGAACTTTTTTCCATATCTGTTGGGGTGACACACCATTCTTCCACCTTAAATAACCATGAAAATAGGATAATAATGAACTTTTATTATATCATTTAGGGGTCGTACCCCCTATTTCCTAATCAAATTTTCATATTAAAAAAAAAATTATTCACTTTTGTATGAAAAATATGTATGAAAATCGGGATAAAGCGAGGACTTTTTTCCATATCTGTTGGGGTGACACACAATTCTTCCCCCTTAAATATCCATGAAATTAGGAATATAATGACCTTTTATTATATCATTTAGGGGTCGTACCCCCTATTTCCTAATCAAACTTTCATATTAAAAAAAAAATTATTCACTTTTGTATGAAAAATATGTATGAAAATCGGGATAAAGCGAGGACTTTTTTCCATATCTGTAGGGGTGACACATCCTTCCTCCCCCTTAAATATCCATTAAAATAGGATAATATTGAACTTTTTTATATCATTTGGGGGTCGTACCCCCATTCTCCTAATCAAATTTTCATATTAAAAAAAATATATTGCGTTTTGTTTAAAAAATATGTATGAAAATCGGGATAAAGCGAGGACTTTTTTCCATATCTGTTGGGGTGACACACCATTCTTCCCCCTTAAATAACCATGAAAATAGGATAATAATGAACTTTTATTATATCATTTAGGGGTCGTACCCCCTATTTCCTAATCAAATTTTCATATTAAAAAAAAATTATTCACTTTTGTATGAAAAATATGTATGAAAATCGGAATAAAGCGAGGACTTTTTTCCATATCTGTAGGGGTGACACATCCTTCTTCCCCCTTAAATATCCATGAAAATTGGATAATAATGATTTTTTTATATCATTTAGGGGTCGTACCCCCATTTTCCTAACCAAATTTTCATATTAAAAAAAATATATTGCGTTTTGTATGAAAAATATGTATGAAAATCGGGATAAAGCGAGGACTTTTTTCCATATCTGTTGGGGTGACACAACATTTTTCCCCCTTAAATATCCATGAAATTAGGAATATAATGACCTTTTATTAAATCATTTAGGGGTCGTACCCCCTATTAAAAAAAAATTATTCACTTTTGTATGAAAAATATGTATGAAAATCGGGATAAAGCGAGGACTTTTTTCCATATCTGTAGGGGTGACACATCCTTCTTCCCCCTTAAATATCCATGAAAATAGGATAATAATGAACTTTTTTATATCATTTAGGGGTCGTACCCCCATTCTCCTAATCAAATTTTCATATTAAAAAAAAAAATATTGCGTTTTGTATGAAAAATATGTATGAAAATCGGGATAAAGCGAGGACTTTTTTCCATATCTGTTGGGGTGACACACCATTCTTCCACCTTAAATAACCATGAAAATAGGATAATAATGAACTTTTATTATATCATTTAGGGGTCGTACCCCCTATTTCCTAATCAAATTTTCATATTAAAAAAAAAATTATTCACTTTTGTATGAAAAATATGTATGAAAATCGGGATAAAGCGAGGACTTTTTTCCATATCTGTTGGGGTGACACACAATTCTTCCCCCTTAAATATCCATGAAATTAGGAATATAATGACCTTTTATTATATCATTTAGGGGTCGTACCCATTATTTCCTAATCAAATTTTCATATTAAAAAAAAATTATTCACTTTTGTATGAAAAATATGTATGAAAATCGGGATAAAGCGAGGCCTTTTTTCCATATCTGTATGGGTGACACATCCTTCTTCCCCCTTAAATATCCATGAAAATAGGATAATAATGAACTTTTTTACATCATTTATGGGTCGTACCCCCATTCTCCTAATCAAATTTTCATATTAACAAAAATATATTGCGTTTTGTATAAAAAATATGTATGAAAATCGGGATAAAGCGAGGACTTTTTTCCATATCTGTAGGGGTGACACATCCTTCTTCCCCCTTAAATATCCATGAAAATAGGATAATAATGACCTTTTATTATATCATCTAGGGGTCGTACCCCCTATTTCTTATCTTATTTTCATATTAAAAAAAAATTATTCACTTTTGTATGAAAAATATGTATGAAAATCGGGATAAAGCGAGGACTTTTTTCCATATCTGTAGGGGTGACACATCCTTCTCCCCCCTTAAATATCCATGAAAATAGGATAATAATGAACTTTTTTATATCATTTAGGGGTCGTACCCCCATTCTCCTAATCAAATTTTCATATTAAAAAAAATATATTGCGTTTTGTATGAAAAATATGTATGAAAATCGGGATAAAGCGAGGACTTTTTTCCATATCTGTTGGGGTGACACACCATTCTTCCCCGTTAAATATCCATGAAATTATGAATATAATGACCTTTTATTATATTATTTAGGGGTCGTACCCCCTATTAAAAAAAAATATTCACTTTTGTATGAAAAATATGTATGAAAATCGGGATAAAGCGAGGCCTTTTTTCCATATCTGTTGGGGTGACATACCATTTTTCCCCCTTAAATATCCATGAAATTAGGAATATAATGACCTTTTATTATATCATTTAGGGGTCGTACCCCCTATTTCCTAATCAAATTTTCATATTAAAAAAAATATTTTGCGTTTTAAATGAAAAATATGTATGATAATCGGGATAAAGCGAGGACTTTTTTCCATATCTGTTGGGGTGACACACCATTCTTCCCCGTTAAATAACCATGAAAATAGGAATATAATGAACTTTTATTATATCATTTAGGGGTCGTACCCCCTATTTTCTAATCAAATTTTCATATTAAAAAAAAATTATTCACTTTTGTATAAAAAATATGTATGAAAATCGGGATAAAGCGAGGACTTTTTTCCATATCTGTAGGGGTGACACATCCTTCTTCCCTCTTACATATCCATGAAAATAGGATAATAATGAACTTTTTTATATCATTTGGGGGTCGTACCCCCATTAAATATATTGCGTTTTGTATAAAAAATATGTATGAAAATCGGGATAAAGCGAGAACTTTTTTCCATATCTGTTGGGGTGACACACCATTCTTCCCCGTTAAATATCCATGAAATTAGGAATATAATGACCTTTTATTATATCATTTAGGGGTCGTTCCCCCTATTTCCTAATCAAATTTTCATATTAAAAAAAAAATTATTCACTTTTGTATGAAAATATGTATGAAAATCGGGATAAAGCGAGGACTTTTTTCCATATCTGTAGGGGTGACACATCCTTCCTCCCCCTTAAATATCCATTAAAATAGGATAATAATGAACTTTTTTATATCATTTGGGGGTCGTACCCCCATTCTCCTAATCAAATTTTCATATTAAAAAAAATATATTGCGTTTTGTATAAAAAATATGTTTGAAAATCGGGATAAAGCGAGGACTTTTTTTAGATAAAGTTAGCGGTAAACTTATCATTTAGGGGTCGTTCCCCCTATTTCCTAATCAAATTTTCATATTAAAAAAAAATTATTCACTTTTGTATGAAAATATGTATGAAAATCGGGATAAAGCGAGGACTTTTTTCCATATCTGTAGGGGTGACACATCCTTCCTCCCCCTTAAATATCCATTAAAATAGGATAATAATGAACTTTTTTATATCATTTGGGGGTCGTACCCCCATTTGTCCTAATCAAATTTTCATATTAAAAAAAATATATTGCGTTTTGTATGAAAAATATGTATGAAAATCGGGATAAAGCGAGGACTTTTTTCCATATCTGTTGGGGTGACACACCATTATTCCCCGTTAAATATCCATGAAATTATGAATATAATGACCTTTTATTATATCATTTAGGGGTCGTACCCCCTATTTCCTAATCAAATTTTAATATTAAAAAAAAAAAAATTCACTTTTGTATGAAAAATATGTATGAAAATCGGGATAAAGCGAGGACTTTTTTCCATATCTGTAGGGGTGACACATCCTTCTTCCCCCTTAAATATCCATGAAAATTGGATAATAATGATTTTTTTTATATCATTTAGGGGTCGTACCCCCATTTTCCTAATCAAATTTTCATATTAAAAAAAATATTTTGCGTTTTAAATGAAAAATATGTATGAAAATCGGGATAAAGCGAGGACTTTTTTCCATATCTGTTGGGGTGACACACCATTCTTCCCCGTTAAATATCCATGAAATTAGGAATATAATGACCTTTTATTATATCATTTAGGGGTCGTACCCCCTATTTTCTAATCAAATTTTCATATTAAAAAAAAATTATTCACTTTTGTATAAAAAATATGTATGAAAATCGGGATAAAGCGAGGACTTTTTTCCATATCTGTAGGGGTGACACATCCTTCTTCCCTCTTACATATCCATGAAAATAGGATAATAATGAATTTTTTTATATCATTTAGGGGTCGTACCCCCATTCCCCTAATCAAATTTTCATATTAAAAGAAATATATTGCGTTTTGTATGAAAAATATGTATGAAAATCGGGATAAAGCGAGGACTTTTTTCCATATCTGTTGGGGTGACGCACCATTTTTCCCCCTTAAATATCCATGAAATTAGGAATATAATGACCTTTTATTATATCATTTAGGGGTCGTACCCCCTATTTCCTAATCAAATTTTCATATTAAAAAAAAATTATTCACTTTTGTATGAAAAATATGTATGAAAATCGGAATAAAGCGAGGACTTTTTTCCATATCTGTAGGTGTGACACATCCTTCTTCCCCCTTAAATATCCATGAAAATTGGATAATAATGAACTTGTTTATATCATTTAGGGGTCGTACCCCCATTTTCCTAATCAAATTTTCATATTAAAAAAAATATATTGCGTTTTGTATGAAAAATATGTATGAAAATCCTTAAATATCCATGAAATTAGGAATATAATGACCTTTTATTAAATCATTTAGGGGTCGTACCCCCTATTTGCTAATCAAATTTTCATATTAAAAAAAAATTATTCTCTTTTGTATGAAAAATATGTATGAAAATCGGGATAAAGCGAGGACTTTTTTCCATATCTGTAGGGGTGACACATCCTTCTTCCCCCTTAAATATCCATGAAAATAGGATAATAATGACCTTTTTTATATCATTTAGGGGTCGTACCCCCTTTCTGAAAAGTGACGTCACGACTGCCGATTTCCTACCCGTGCTGCCTACACAATGTATTATTTACGATCAAAAGTCACGTCACGACTGCCGATTTCCTACCCGTGCTGCCTACACAATTTAATATTTTCGATCAAAAGTGACGTCACGACGGCCGATTTCCTACCCGTGCTGCCTACACAATGAATTATTTTCGATCAAAAGTGACGTCACGACTGCCGATTTCCTACCCGTGCTGCCTACACAATGTATTATTTTCGATCAAAAGTGACGTCACGACTGCCGATTTCTTACCCGTGCTGCCTACACAATGTATTATTATCGATCAAAAGTGACGTCACGACTGCCGATTTCCTACCCGTGCTGCCTACACAATGTATTATTTTCGATCAAAAGTGACGTCACGACTGCCGATTTCCTACCCGTGCTGCCTACACAATGTATTATTTTCGATCAAAATTGACGTCACGACTGCCGATTTCCTATCCGTGCTGCCTACACAATGTATTATTTTCGATCAGAAGTGACGTCACGACAGCCGATTTCCTACCCGTGCTGCCTACACAATGTATTATCTTCGATCAAAAGTGACGTCACGACTGCCGATTTCCTACCCGTGCTGCCTACACAATGTATTATTTTCGATCAAAAGTGACGTCACGACTGCCGATTGCCTACCCGTGCTGCCTACACAATGTATTATTTTCGATCAAAAGCGACGTCACGACTGCCAATTTCCTACCCGTGCTGCCTATACAATGTATTATTTTCGATCAAAAGTGACGTCACGACTGCCGATTTCTACCCGTGCTGCCTACACAATGCGGTATTTTCGATCAAAAGTGACGTCACGACTGCCGATTTCCTACCCGTGCTGCTTACACAATGTATTATTTTCGATCAAAAGTGACGTCACGACTGCCGATTTCCTACCCGTGCGGCCTACACAATGTATTATTTTCGATCAAAAGTGACGTCACGACTGCCGATTTCCTACCCGTGCTGCCTACACAATGTATTATTTTCGATCAAAGTGACGTCACGACTGCCGATTTCCTACCCGTGCTGCCTACACAATGTATTATTTTCGATCAAAAGTGACGTCACGACTGCCGATTTCCTACCCGTGCTGCTACACATTGTATTATTTTCGATCAAAAGTGACGTCACGACTGCCGATTTCCTACCCGTGCTGCCTACACAATGTATTATTTTCGATCAAAAGTGACGTCACGACTGCCGATTTCCTACCCGTGCTGCCTACACAATGTATTATTTTCGATCAAAAGTGACGTCACGACTGCCGATTTTCTACCCGTGCTGCCTACACAATGTATCTTCGATCCAAAAGTGACGTCACGACTGCCGATTTCTACCGTGCAACACACAATGTATTTTCGATCAAAAGTGACGTCACGACTGCCGATTGCCTGTGCTGCCTACACAATGTATTATTTTTCGATCAAAAGTGACGTCGACTGCCGTTCCTACCCGTGCTGCCTACACAATGTATTATTTTCGATCAAAAGTGACGTCACGACTGCCGATTTCCTACCCGTACTGCCTACACAATGTATTATTTTCGATCAAAAGTGACGTCACGACTGCCGATTTCCTACCCGTGCTGCCTACACAATGTATTATTTTCGATCAGAAGTGACGTCACGACTGCCGATTTCCTACCCGTGCTGCCTACACAATGTATTATTTTCGATCAAAAGTGACGTCACGACTGCCGATTTCCTACCCGTGCTGCCTACACAATGTATTATTTTCGATGAAAAGTGACGTCACGACTGCCGATTTCCTACCCGTGCTGCCTACACAATGTATTATTTTCGATCAAAAGTGATGTCACGACTGCCGATTTCCTACCCGTGCTGCCTACACAATGTATTTTTTTCGACCAGAAGTGACGTCACGACAGCCGATTTCCTACCCGTGCTGCCTACACAATGTATTATTTTCGATCAAAAGTGACGTCACGACTGCCGATTTCCTACCCGTGCTGCCTTCACAATGTATTATTTTCGATCAAAAGTGACGTCACGACTGCCGATTTCCTACCCGTGCTGCTTACACAATGTATTATTTTCGATCAAAAGCGACGTCACGACTGCCGATTTTCTACCCGTGCTGCCTACACAATGTATTATTTTCGATCAAAAGTGACGTCACGACTGCCGATTTCCTACCCGTGCTGCCTACACAATGTATTATTTTCGATCAAAAGCGACGACCATGTATTTATTTTCGATCAAAAGTGACGTCACGACCTTGGAGCCTTCCTACCGTGCTGCCTACACAATGTATTATTTTCGATCAAAAGTGACGTCACGACTGCCGTTCCTACCCGTGCTGCCTACACAATGTATTATTTTCGATAAAAAGTGACGTCACGACTGCCGATTTCCTACCCGTGCTGCCTACACAATGTATTATTTACGATCAAAAGTGACGTCACGACTGCCGATTTCCTTACCCGTGCTGCCTACACAATGTATTATTTTCGATCAAAAGTGACGTCACGACTGCCGATTTCCTACCCGTGCTGCCTACACAATGTATTATTTTCGATCAAAAGTGACGTCACGACTGCCGATTTTCCACCCGTGCTGCCTACACAATGTATTATTTTCGATCAAAAGTGACGTCACGACTGCCAATTTCCTCCACGTGCGGCCTACACAATGTATTATTTTCGATCAATAGTGACGTGACGACTGCCGATTTCCTACCCGTGCTGCCTACACAATGTATTATTTTCGATCAAAAATGACGTCACGACTGCCGATTTCCTACCCGTGCTGCCTACACAATGTATTATTTTCGATCAAAAGTGACGTCACGACCGCCGATTTCCTACCCGTGCTGCTCAATAATAATGTATTATTTTCGATCAAAGTGACGTCACGACTGCCGATTTCCTACCCGTGCTGCCTACACAATGTATTATTTTCGATCAAAAGTGACGTCACGACCGTCGATTTCCTACCCGTGCTGCCTGTACAATGTATTATTTTCGATCGTGCGACGTCAATGAGGTTGATTTCACCCGTGCGGCCCACAATGTAATATTTTCGATCGTGACGTCACGACTGCCGATTTCCCTACCCGTGCTGCCTACACAATGTATTATTTCACCAGCGTCACGATCGCCGAATTTTCCTACCCGTGCTGCCTACACAATGTATTATTTTCGATCAAAAGTGACGTCACGACTGCCGATTTCCTACCCGTACTGCCTACACAATGTATTATTTTCGATCAAAAGTGACGTCACGACTGCCGATTTCCTACCCATGCTGCCTACACAATGTATTATTTTCGATCAAAAGTGACGTCACGACTGCCGATTTCCTACCCGTGCTGCCTACACAATGTATTATTTTCGATCAAAAGTGACGTCGCGACTGCCGATTTCCTACCCGTGCTGCCTACACAATGTATTATTTTCGATCAAAAGTGACGTCACGACTGCCGATTTCCTACCCGTGCTGCCTACACAATGTATTATTTTCGATCAAAAGTGACGTCACGACTGCCGATTTCCTACCCGTGCTGCCTACACAATGAATTATTATCGATCAAAAGTGACGTCACGACTGCCGATTTCCTACCCGTGCTGCCTACACAATGTATTATTTACGATCAAAAGTGACGTCACGACTGCCGATTTCCTACCCGTGCTGCCTATACAATGTAATATTTTCGATCAAAAGTGACGTCACGACTGCCGATTTCCCCACCAAAGCTGCCTACACAATGCCATTTTCGATCAAAAGTGACGTCACGACTGCTTTCAATTTCACACGTGCGGCCTAAACAATGTATTATTTTCGATCATTGTCACGACTGCCGATTTCCTACCCGTGCTGCCTACTAATAATGTATTATTTTCGATCAAAAGTGACGTCACGACTGCCGATTTCCTACCCGTGCTGCCTACACAATGTATTATTTTCGATCAAAAGTGACGTCACGACTGCCGATTTCCTACCCGTGCTGCCTACACAAAGTAATATTTTCGATCAAAAGTGACGTCACGACTGCCGATTTCCTACCCGTGCTGCCTACACAATGTATTATTTTCGATTAAAAGTGACGTCACGACTGCCGATTTCCTACCCGTGCTGCCTACACAATGTAATATTTTCGATCAAAAGTGACGTCACGACTGCCGATTTCCTACCCGTGCGGCCTACATAATGTATTATTTTCGATCAAAAGTGACGTCACGACTGCCGATTTCTTACCTGTGCTGCCTACACAATGTATTATTTTCGATCAAAAGTGACGTCACGACTGCCGATTTCCTACCCGTGCTGCCTACACAATGTATTATTTTCGATCAAAAGTGACGTCACGACTGCCGATTTCCTACCCGTGCTGCCTACACAATGTATTATTTTCGATCAAAATTTACGTCACGACTGCCGATTTCCTGCCCGTGCTGCCTACACAATGTATTATTTTCGATCAAAAGTGACGTCACGACTGCCGATTTCCTACCCGTGCTGCCTACACAATGTATTATTTTCGATCAAAAGTGACGTCACGACTGCCGATTTCGATCAATACGTCACGACTGCCGATTTCCTACCCGTGCTGCCTACACAATGTATTATTTTCGATCAAAAGTGACGTCACGACTGCCGATTTCCTACCCGTGCTGCCTACACAATGTATTATTTTCGATCAAAAGTGACGTCACGACTGCCGATTTCCTACCCGTGCTGCCTACACAATGTATTATTTTCGATCAAAAGTGACGTCACGACTGCCGATTTCCTAGTCACATAGCTAGGCACATAGCTAGGCAGCACGCGTGACGTCACTTTTGATCGAAAATAATAAATTGTGTAGGCAGCAGGCTAGGAAATCGGCAGTCGTGACGTCACTTTTGATCGAAAATAATACATTGTGTAGGCAGCACGGGTAGGAAATCGGCAGTCGTGACGTCACTTTTGATCGAAAATAATACATTGTGTAGGCAGCACGGTAAGGAAATCGGCAGTCGTGACGTCACTTTTGATCGAAAATAATACATTGTGTAGGCAGCACGGGTAGGAAATCGGCAGTCGTGACGTCACTTTTGACTTTGCCATAGACAAATTTCTCACAAACGTTATATGGCTGTTTTTCTCAAATATTTCAGAATGACTTATTTCTCACGTATGTAATTTTGACATATTTCTCACATATGTCTCATTGACATATTTTTCTCATAAGTTAGAATGACATATTTCTCACAAACGTGACATTGACATATTATCAAAAACGTCAAACTTACACATTTCTCACATACGTGCGAATGACGAAAATTCGTCTTAATGACATTTTTTCTCAAAAGTCACAATAACATTTTTCTCACTTACTTGCGATTGGCTTACTTTTCACTTTGGTCAAAAAGACATCTTCTCACGTACGTGCTAATTACATGTTTCTCTCAGAGGTCACATTTACGTTTTTCTATCATACGTTAGAATGGCATATTTCACAAAACCGTCATAACGTCGTATTTTCACATACGTCATAATAACATTATTCTTACTTACGTGCCAATGACGTCACAAGGATATAGTTCTCACTGACGTGCCATTGACATATTTCTCACAAACGTTATAACTGTATTTCTCAAATATTTTAGAATGACTTATTTCTCACGTATGTAATTTTGACATATTTCTCACATATGTCTTATTGACATATTTTTCTCAAACGTTAGAAAGACATATTTCTCACAAACGTCACATTGACATATTATCAAAAACGTCAAATTTACACATTTCTCACATACGTGCGAATGACAAAAATACGTCTTAATGACATATTTTCTCAAAAGTCACAATAACATTTTTCTCACTTACTTGCGATTGGCTTACTTTTCACTTTGGTCAAAAAGACATCTTCTCACGTACGTGCTGATTACATATTTCTCTCAGAGGTCACATTTACGTTTTACTATCATACGTTAGAATGGCATATTTCACAAAACCATCATAACGTCGTATTTTCACATACGTCATAATAACATAATTCTTACTTACGTGCCAATGACGTCACAATGATATAGGTCTCACTGACGTGCCATTGACATATTTCTCACAAACGTTGTATGGCTGTATTTCTCAAATATTTCAGAATGACTTATTTCTCACGTATGTAATTTTGACATATTTCTCACATATGTCTCATTGACATATTTTTCTCATACGTTAGAATGGCATATTTTACAAAACCGTCATAACGTCGTATTTTTACATACGTCATAATAACATTTATCTTACTTACGTGCCAATGACGTCACAAGGATATTGTTCTCACGTGCCATTGACATATTTCTCACAAACGTTATATGGCTGTAATTCTCAAATATTTTAGAATGACTTATTTCTCAGGTATGTAATTTTGACATATTTCTCACATATGTCTCATTGACATATTTTTCTCATACGTTAGAATGACATATTTCTCACAAACGTCACATTGACATTTTATCAAAAACGTTAAACTAACACATTTCTCACATATGTGCAAACGAGAAAATTTTAACAATGGTCAAAATGACATATATTTCACTTTCGTGCCAACGACATATTTATCACAAACATCCAAACAACATATTTCTCACAAAACACAAAATGACAAATTACTCACGTTACTCACAATGACATATTCTCACAAACGTCACGAGAACAAATATCTTACTTCCGTTGCTATGATATATTTATCATATCGGTCGCATTGTCACATTTCTCTCATACCTTTAAATGACATATTTCTCTAATAAATCAACATGACAAATTTTCGCTCTTACGTGCCAATGCCATATTTCTCATTTCCTTGCAATTGATATATTTCTCAGAAACTTTAGAGTTCAGTATTTCTCACATACGTCAAAATAACATATTACCACAAACGTTACAATAACATATGTCTTATTTACGTGCAAATGGCATATTAATCACATATCTCATAATCGCGTATTTCTCACATACGTCCCAATTACAAATTTTTCACATATATCACAATTACATATTTCTCAAATACGTCTTAATGACACATTTTCTCAAAAGTCACAATAAGATTTTTCTCACTTACTTGCGATTGGCTTACTTTTCACTTTGGTCAAAAAGACATTTTCTCACGTACGTGCTAATTACATATTTCTCTCAGAGGTCACATTAACGTTTTTCTATCATACGTTAGAATGGCATATTTCACAAAACCGTCATAACGTCGTATTTTCACATACGTCATAATAACATTATTCTTACTTTCGTGCCAATGACGTCACAAGGATATAGTTCTCACTGACGTGCCATTGACTTATTTCTCACAAACGTTATATGGCTGTATTTCTCACATATTTCAGAATGACTTATTTCTCACGTATGTAATTTTGACATATTTCTCACATATGTCTCATTGACATATTTTTCTCATACGTTAAAATGACATATTTCTCACAAATGTCACATTGACTTATTATCAAAAACGTCAAACTTACACATTTCTCACATACGTGCGAATGACAAAAATACGTCTTAATGACATATTTTCTCAAAAGTCACAATAACATTTTTCTCACTTACTTGCGATTGGCTTACTTTTCACTTTGGTCAAAAAGACATCTTCTCACGTACGTGCTAATTACATATTTCTCTCAGAGGTCACATTTACGTTTTTCTATCATACGTTAGAATGGCATATTTCACAAAACCGTCAAAACGTCGTATTTTCACATACGTCATAATAACATAATTCTTACTTACGTGCCAATGACGTCACAATGATATAGTTCTTACTGACGTGCCATTGACATATTTCTCACAAACGTTATATGGCTGTATTTCTCAAATATTTCAGAAAGACTTATTTCTCACGTATTTAATTTTGACATATTTCTCACATATGTCTCATTGACATATTTTTCTCATACGTTAGAATGGCATATTTCACAAAACCGTTATAACGTCGTATTTTCACATACGTCATAATAACATAATTCTAACTTACGTGCCAATGACGTCACAATGATATAGTTCTTACTGATGTGCCATTGACATATTTCTCAAAAACGTTATATGGCTGTATTTCTCAAATATTTCAGAATGACTTATTTCTCACGTATGTAATTTTGACATATTTCTCACATATGTCTCATTGACATATTTTTCTCATACGTTAGAATGACATATTTCTCACATTAGTCACATTGACATATTATCAAAAACGTCAAACTTACACGAGAAATATGTCATTCTAACGTATGAGAAAAATATGTCAATGAGACATATGTGAGAAATATATCAAAATTACATACGTGAGAAATAAGTCATTCTGAAATATTTGAGACATATGACGTTTGTGAGAAATGTGTCAATGGCACGTCAGTGAGAACTATATCCTTGTGACGTCATTGGCACGTAAGTAAGAATTATGTTATTATGACGTATGTGAAAATACGACGTTATGACGGTTTTGTGAAATATGCCATTCTAACGTATGATAGAAAAACGTAAACGTGACCTCTGAGAGAAATATGTATTAAGCACGTACGTGAGAAGATGTCTTTTTGACCAAAGTGAAAAGTAAGCCAATCGCAAGTAAGTGAGAAAAATGTTTTTGTGACTTTTGAGAAAATATGTCATTAAGACGTATTTTAATCATTCGCACGTATGTGAGAAATGTGTAAGTTTGACGTTTTGGATAATATGTCAATGTGTCATGTCGCAGAAATATGTCATTTGAACTTATGTGAAAAAAAAGTCATTCGCACGTTAGTAAGAAATACGTTATTGTGACGTATTTGAAAATATGTCATTATGACGTTTGTGATAAATATGTCTATGGCACGAAAGTGAAAAGTTTGGCATTCGCATGTAAGTGAGAAATTAGTTATTTTGAGGTTTTGGATAACACGTCATTGTGACGTTTGTGAGAAATATGTCATTTTAACATATGAGAAAAAAAAGCGACATATATGAGTAATATGTCATTGTGAAGTATTTGAGAAATACAGCGATGTAACCTTTGTAAGAAATATTTCAAATAACACGTCAGTGAGAAATATGTTATTGTGAACTTTTAGAAAAATATGTCATGTAACAACGTAACAACGTTTGTGACGCACGTCTCGCAGTAAATATTTCAGAATGAGTAAGTTAGAATAATGTTATTATGACGTATGTGAAAATACGACGTCTGACGGTTTTGTGAAATATGCCATTCTAACGTATGATAGAAAAACGTAAATGTGACCTCTGAGAGAAAAATGTAATTAGCACGTTCGTGAGAAAATGTCTTTTTGACCAAAGTGAAAAGTAAGCCAATCGCAAGTAAGTGAGAAAAATGGTATTGTGACTTTTGAGAAAATGTGTCGTTAAGACGTATTTGAGAAATATGTAATTGTGATATATGTGAAAAATTTGTAATTGGGGCTATGTGAGAAATACGCGATTATGAGATATGTGATTAATATGCCATTGGCACGTAAATAAGACATATGTTATTGTTACGTTTGTGGTAATATGTTATTTTGACGTATGTGAGAAATACTGAACTCTAAAGTTTCTGAGAAATATATCAATGGCAAGGAAATGAGAAATATGGCATTGGCACGTAAGAGCGAAAATTTGTCATGTTGATTTATTAGAGAAATATGTCATTTAAAGGTATGAGAGAAATATGACATTGCGACCGATATGATAAATATATCATAGCAACGGAAGTAAGATATTTGTTCTTGTGACGTTTGTGAGAATATGTCATTGTGAGAAATGTGAGTAATTTGTCATTTTGTGTTTTGTGAGAAATATGTTGTTTGGACGTTTGTGATAAATATGTCGTTGGCACGAAAGTGAAATATTTGTCATTTTGACCATTGTTAAGATTTTCTCGATTGCACATATGTGAGTTATATGTTAGTTTAACGTTTTTGATAATATGTCAATGTGACGTTTGTGAGAAAAATGTCATTCTAACGTATGAGAAAAATATGTCAATGAGACATATGTGAGAAATATATCAAAATTACATACGTGAGAAATAAGTCATTCTGAAATATTTTAGAAATACAGCCATATAACGTTTTTGAGAAATATGTCAACGGCACGCCAGTGAGAACTATATCCTTGTGACGTCATTGGCACGTTAGTAAGAATTATGTTATTATGAAGTATGTGAAAATAGAACGTTGTGACGGTTTTGTGCAATATGCCATTCTAACGTATGATAGAAAAACGTAAATGTGACCTATGAGAGAAATATGTAATTAGCACATACGTGAGAAAATATCTTTTTGACCAAAGTGAAAAGTAAGCCAATCGCAAGTAAGTGAAAAAATGTTATTGTGACTTTTGAGAAAATATGTCATTAAGACGTATTTTTGTCATTCGCACGTATGTGAGAAATGTGTTAGTTTGACGTTTTTGATAATATATCAATGTGACGTTTGTGAGAAATATGTCAAAATTACATACGTGAGAAATAAGTCATTCTGAAATATTTGAGAAAAACAGCCATATAACGTTTGTGAGAAATTTGTCAATGGCACGTCAGTGAGAACTATATCCTTGTGACGTCATTGGCACGTAAGTAAGAATTATGTTATTATGACGTATGTGAAAATACGACGTTATGACGGTTTTGTGAAATATGCCATTCTAACGTATGATAGAAAAACGTAAATGTGACCTCTGAGAGAAATATGTACTTAGCACGTACGTGAGAAAATGTCTTTTTGACCAAAGTGAAAAGTAAGCCAATCGCAAGTAAGGGAGAAAAATGTTATTGTGACTTTTGAGAAAATATGTCATTAAGACGTAGCTTGTCATTCGCACGTATGTGAGAAATGTGTTAGTTTGACGTTTTTGATAATGTGTCAATATGACGTTTTGTGAGAAATATGTCATTCTAACGTATGAGAAAAATATGTCAATGAGACATATGGGAGAAATATGTCAAAATTACATACGTGAGAAATAAGTCATTCTGAAATATTTGAGAAAAACAGCCATATAACGTTTGTGAGAAATTTGTCAATTTCACGTCAGTGAGAAACATACGAGTATCCTTGTGACGTCATTGGCACGTAAGTAAGAATTATGTTATTATGACGTATGTGAAAATACGACGTTATGACGGTTTTGTGAAATATGCCATTCTAACGTATGATAGAAAAACGTAAATGTGACCTCTGAGAGAAATATGTAATTAGCACGTACGTGAGAAGATGTCTTTTTGACCAAAGTGAAAAGTAAGCCAATCGCAAGTAAGTGAGAAAAATGTTATTGTGACTTTTGAGAAAATATGTCATTAAGACGTATTTTTGTCATTCGCATGTATGTGAGAAATGTGTAAGTTTGACGTTTTAGATAATATGTCAATGTGACCAATGTGAGAAATATGTCATTCTAACGTATGAGAAAAATATGTCAATGAGACATATGTGAGAAATATGTCAAAATTACATACGTGAGAAATAAGTCATTTTGAAATATTTGAGAAATACAGCCATATAACGTTTGTGAGAAATATGTCAATGGCACGTCAGTGAGAACTATATCATTGTGACGTCATTGGCACGTAAGTAAGAATTATGTTATTATGACGTATGTGAAAATACGACGTTATAACGGTTTTGTGAAATATGCCATTCTAACGTATGAGAAAAATATGTCAATGAGACATACGAGTATGTGAGAAATATGTCAAAATTACATACGTTAGAAATAAGTCATTCTGAAATATTTTAGAAATACAGCCATATAACGTTTGTGAGAAATATGTCTATGGCACGTCAGTGAGAACTATATCCTTGTGACGTCATTGGCACGTAAGTAAGAATTATGTTATTATGACGTATGTGAAAATACGACGTTATGACGGTTTTGTGAAATATGCCATTCTAACGTTTGATAGTAAAACGTAAATGTGACCTCTGAGAGAAATATGTAATCAGCACGTACGTGACAAGATGTCTTTTTGACCAAAGTGAAAAGTAAGCCAATCGCAAGTAAGTGAGAAAAATGTTATTGTGATTTTTGAGAAAATATGTCATTAAGACGTATTTTTGTCATTCGCACGTATGTGAGAAATGTGTAAGTTTGACGTTTTAGATAATATGTCAATGTGACTAATGTGAGAAATATGTCATTCTAACGTATGAGAAAAATATGTCAATGAGACATATGTGAGAAATATGTCAAAATTACATACGTGAGATATAAGTCATTCTGAAATATTTGAGAAATACAGCCATATTACGTTTGTGAGAAATATGTCAATGGCACGTCAGTGAGAACTATATCATTGTGACGTCATTGGCACGTAAGTAAGAATTATGTTATTATGACGTATGTGAAAATACGACGTTATAACGGTTTTGTGAAATATGCCATTCTAACGTATGAGAAAAATATGTCAATGAGACATATGTGAGAAATATGTCAAAATTACATACGTGAGAAATAAGTCATTCTGAAATATTTGAGAAATACAGCCATATAACGTTGGTGTGAAATATGTCAATGGCACGTCAGTGAGAACTATATCATTGTGACGTCATTGGCACGTAAGTAAGAATTATGATATTATGACGTATGTGAAAATACGACGTTATAACGGTTTTGTGAAATATGCCATTCTAACGTATGATAGAAAAACGTAAATGTAACCTCTGAGAGAAATATGTAATCAGCACGTACGTGAGAAGATGTCTTTTTGACCAAAGTGAAAAGTAAGCCAATCGCAAGTAAGTGAGAAAAATGTTATTGTGACTTTTGAGAAAATATGTCATTAAGACGTATTTTTGTCATTCGCACGTATGTGAGAAATGTGTAAGTTTGACGTTTTTGATAATATGTCAATGTGACGTTTGTGAGAAATATGTCATTCTTACGTATGAGAAAAATATGTCAATGAGACATATGTGAGAAATATGTCAAAATTACATACGTGAGAAATAAGTCATTTTGAAATATTTGAGAAATACAGCCATATAACGTTTGTGAAAAATATGTCAATGGCACGTCAGTGAGAACTATATCATTGTGACGTCATTGGCACGTAAGTAAGAATTATGTTATTATGACGTATGTGAAAATACGACGTTATAACGGTTTTGTGAAATATGCCATTCTAACGTATGAGATAAATATGTCAATGAGTAATAAGTGAGAAAAATGTCAAAATTACATACGTGAGAAATAAGTCATTCTGAAATATTTGAGAAATACAGCCATATAACGTTGGTGAGAAATATGTCAATGGCACGTCAGTGAGAACTATATCATTGTGACGTCATTGGCATGTAAGTAAGAATTATGTTATTATGACGTATGTGAAAATACGACGTTATAACGGTTTTGTGAAATATGCCATTCTAACGTATGAGAAAAATATGTCAATGAGACATATGTGAGAAATATGTCAAAATTACATACGTGAGAAATAAGTCATTCTGAAATATTTGAGAAATACAGCCATATAACGTTGGTGAGAAATATGTCAATGGCACGTCAGTGAGAACTATATCATTGTGACGTCATT
The DNA here is from genome assembly GCA_022606425.2 of Lepidostoma basale. Lineage (NCBI taxonomy): Eukaryota > Metazoa > Arthropoda > Insecta > Trichoptera > Lepidostomatidae > Lepidostoma > Lepidostoma basale. The sequence goes on from JAHDVF020000413.1 coordinate 28,900, forward strand.
GGCACGTAAGTAAGAATTATGTTATTATGACGTATGTGAAAATACGACGTTATAACGGTTTTGTGAAATATGCCATTCTAACGTATGAGATAAATATGTCAATGAAACATATGTGAGAAATATGTCAAAATTACATACGTGAGAAATAAGTCATTCTGAAATATTTGAGAAATACAGCCATATAACGTTGCTGAGAAATATGTCAATGGCACGTCAGTGAGAACTATATCATTGTGACGTCATTGGCACGTAAGTAAGAATTATGTTATTATGACGTATGTGAAAATACGACGTTATAACGGTTTTGTGAAATATGCCATTCTAACTTATGAGAAAAATATGTCAATGTGACATATGTGAGAAATATGTCAAAATTACATACGTGAGAAATAAGTAATTCTGAAATATTTGAGAAATACAGCCATATAACGTTGGTGAGAAATATGTCAATGGCACGTCAGTGAGAACTATATCATTGTGACGTCATTGTCACGTAAGTAAGAATTATGTTTTTATGACGTATGTGAAAATACGACGTTATAACGGTTTTGTGAATTATGCCATTCTAACGTATGAGATAAATATGTCAATGACACATATGTGAGAAATATGTCAAAATTACATACGTGAGAAATAAGTCATTCTGAAATATTTGAGAAATACAGCATATAACGTTGGTGAGAAATATGTCAATGGCACGTCAGTGAGAACTATATCATTGTGACGTCATTGGCACGTAAGTAAGAATTATGTTATTATGACGTATGTGAAAATACGACGTTATAACGGTTTTGTGAAATATGCCATTATAACGTATGAGATAAATATGTCAATGAGACATATGTGAGAAATATGTCAAAATTACATACGTGAGAAATAAGTCATTCTGAAATATTTGAGAAATACAGCCATATAACGTTGGTGAGAAATATGTCAATGGCACGTCAGTGAGAACTATATCATTGTGACGTCATTGGCACGTAAGTAAGAATTATGTTATTATGACGTATGTGAAAATACGACGTTATAACGTTTTTGTGAAATATGCCATTCTAACGTATGAGATAAATATGTCAATGACACAAATGTGAGAAATATGTCAAAATTACAAATAACGTTTGTGAGAAATATGTCAATGGCACGTCAGTGAGAACTTTATCATTGTGACGTCATTGGCACGTAAGTAAGAATTATGTTATTATGACGTATGTGAAAATACGACGTTATAACGGTTTTGTGAAATATGCCATTCTAACGTATGAGATAAATATGTCAATGAGACATATGTGAGAAATATGTCAAAATTACATACGTGAGAAATAAGTCATTCTGAAATATTTGAGAAATACAGCCATATAACGTTGCTGAGAAATATGCCAATGGCACGTCAGTGAGAACTATATCATTGTGACGTCATTGGCACGTAAGTAAGAATTATGTTATTATGACGTATTTGAAAATACGACGTTATAACGGTTTTGTGAAATATGCCATTCTAACGTATGAGAAAAATATGTCAATGAGACATATGTGAGAAATTTGTCAAAATTACATAGTGAGAAATAAGTCATTCTGAAATATTTGAGAAATACAGCCATATAACGTTTGTGAGAAATATGTCAATGGCACGTCAGTGAGAACTATATCATTGTGACGTCATTGGCACGTAAGTAAGAATTATGTTATTATGACGTATGTAAAATACGACATTATAACGGTTTTGTGAAATATGCCTTTCTAACGCATGAGAAAAATATGTCAATGAGACATATGTGAGAAATATGTCAAAAATACATACGTGAGAACTAAGTCATTCTGAAATATTTGAGAAATACAGCCATATAACGTTGGTGAGAAATATGTCAATGGCACGTCAGTGAGAACTATATCATTGTGACGTCATTGGCACGTAAGTAAGAATTATGATATTATTACGTATATGAAAATACGACGTTATAACGGTTTTGTGAAATATGCCATTCTAACGTATGAGTAAAATATGTCAATGAGACATACTCGTATGTGAGAAATATGTCAAAATTACATACGTGAGAAATAAGTCATTCTGAAATATTTGAGAAATACAGCCATATAAGGTTTGTGAGAAATATGTCTATGGCACGTCGGTGAGAACTATATCCTTGTGACGTCATTGGCACGTAAGTAAGAGTTATGTTATTATGACGTATGTGAAAATACGACGTTATGACGGTTTTGTGAAATATGCCATTCTAACGTATGATAGAAAAACGTAAATGTGACCTCTGAGAGAAATATGTGATTAGCACGTACGTGAGAAGATGTCTTTTAGACCAAAGTGAAAAGTAAGCCAATCACAAGTAAGTGAGAGAAATGTTATTGTGACTTTTGAGAAAATATGTCATTAAGACGTATTTTTGTCATTCGCATGTATGTGAGAAATGTGTAAGTTTGACGATTCTGATAATATGTCAATGTGACGTTTGTGAGAAATATGTCATTCTAACGTATGAGAAAAATATGTCAATGAGACATATGTGAGAAATATGTCAAAATTACATACGTGAGATTAAGTCATTCTAAAATATTTTAGAAATACAGCCATATAACGTTTGTGAGAAATATGTCAATGGCACGTCAGTGAGAACTATATCATTGTGACGTCATTGGCACGTTAGTAAGAATTATGTTATTATGACGTATGTGAAAATACGACGTTATGACGGTTTTGTGAAATATGCCATTCTAACGTATGATAGAAAAACGTAAATGTGACCTCTGAGAGAAATATGTAATTAGCACGTACGTGAGAAGATGTCTTTTTGACCAAAGTGAAAAGTAAGCCAATCGCAAGTAAGTGAGAAAAATGTTATTGTGACTTTTGAGAAAATATGTCATTAAGACGTATTTTTGTCATTCGCATGTATGTGAGAAATGTGTAAGTTTGACGAGAAATATGTCATTCTAACGTATGAGAAAAATATGTCAATGAGACATATGTGAGAAATATGTCAAAATTACATACGTGAGAAATAAATCATTCTGAAATATTTGAGAAATACAGCCATATAACGTTTGTGAGAAATATGTCAATGGCACGTCAGTGAGAACTATATCATTGTGACGTCATTGGCACGTAAGTAAGAATTATGTTATTATGACGTATGTGAAAATACGACGTTATAACGGTTTTGTGAAATATGCCATTCTAACGTATGAGAAAAATATGTCAATGAGACATATGTGAGATATATGTCAAAATTACATACGTGAGAACTAAGTCATTCTGAAATATTTGAGAAATACAGCCATATAACGTTTGTGAGAAATATGTCAATGGCACGTCAGTGAGAACTTTATCATTGTGACGTCATTGGCACGTAAGTAAGAATTATGTTATTATGACGTATGTGAAAATACGACGTTATAACGGTTTTGTGAAATATGCCATTCTAACGTATGAGAAAAATATGTCAATGAGACATACGAGTATGTGAGAAATATGTTAAAGTTACATACGTGAGAAATAAGTCATTCTGAAATATTTGAGAAATACAGCCATATAACGTTTGTGAGAAATATGTCTATGGCAAAGTCAAAAGTGACGTCACGACTGCCGATTTCCTACCCGTGCTGCCTACACAATGTATTATTTTCGATCAAAAGTGACGTCACGACTGCCGATTTCCTACCCGTGCTGCCTACACAATGTATTATTTTCGATCAAAAGTGACGTCACGACTGCCGATTTCCTACCCGTGCTGCCTACACAATGTATTATTTTCGATCAAAAGTGACGTCACGTCTGCCGATTTCCTACCCGTGCTGCCTACACAATGTATTATTTTCGATCAAAAGTGACGTCACGACTGCCGATTTCCTACCCGTGCTGCCTACACAATGTATTTTTTTCGATCAAAAGTGACGTCACATGTTTCTCACAAACGTCACATTGACATATTATCAAAAACGTCAAACTTACACATTTCTCACATACGTGCGAATGACAAAAATACGTCTTCGTGACATATTTTCTCAAAAGTCTCAATAACATTTTTCTCACTTACTTGCGATTGGCTTACTTTTCACTTTGGTCAAAAAGACATCTTCTCACGTACGTGCTGATTACATATTTCTCTCAGAGGTCACATTTACGTTTTTCTATCATACGTTAGAATGGCTTATTTCACAAAACCGTTATAACGTCGTATTTTCACATACGTCATAATAACATAATTCTTACTTACGTGCCAATGACGTCACAAGGATATAGTTCTCACTGACGTGCCATTGACATATTTCTCACAAACGTTATATGGCTGTATTTCTCAAATATTTCAGAATGACTTATTTCTCACGTATGTAATTTTGACATATTTCTCACATACTCGTTTGTCTCATTGACATATTTTTCTCATACGTTAGAATGGCATATTTCACAAAACCGTTATAACGTCGTATTTTCACATCCGTCATAATAACATTATTCTTACTTACGTGCCAATGACGTCACAAGGATATAGTTCTCACTGACGTGCCATTGACATATTTCTCACAAACGTTATATGGCTGTATTTCTCATATATTTCAGAATGACTTATTTCTCACGTATGTAATTTTGACATATTTCTCACATATGTCTCATTGACATATTTTTCTCATACGTTAGAATGGCATATTTCACAAAACCGTTATAACGTCGTATTTTCACATACGTCATAATAACATAATTCTTACTTACGTGCCAATGACGTCACAATGATATAGTTCTCACTGACGTGCCATTGACATATTTCTCACAAACGTTATATGGCTGTATTTCTCAAATATTTCAGAATGACTTATTTCTCACGTATGTAATTTTGACATATTTCTCACATATGTCTCATTGACATATTTTTCTCATACGTTAGAATGACATATTTCTCACAAACGTCACATTGACATATTATCAAAAACGTCAAACTTACACATTTTTCACATACATGCGAATGACAAAAATACGTCTTAATGACATATTTTCTCAAAAGTCACAATAACATTTTTCTCATTTACTTGTGATTGGCTTACTTTTCACTTTGGTCAAAAAGACATCTTCTCACGTACGTGCTAATTACATATTTCTCTCAGAGGTCACATTTACGTTTTTCTATCATACGTTAGAATGGCATATTTCACAAAACCGTCATAACGTCGTATTTTCACATACGTCATAATAACATAATTCTTACTTCCGTGCCAATGACGTCACAAGGATATAGTTCTCACTGACGTGCCATTGATATATTTCTCACAAACGTTATATGGCTGTATTTCTAAAATATTTCAGAATGACTTATTTCTCACGTATGTAATTTTGACATATTTCTCACATATGTCTCATTGACATATTTTTCTCATACGTTAGAATGGCATATTTCACAAAACCGTTATAACGTCGTATTTTCACATACGTCATAATAACATAATTTTACTTACGTGCCAATGACGTCACAATGATATAGTTCTCACTGACGTGCCATTGACATATTTCTCACCAACGTTATATGGCTGTATTTCTCAAATATTTCAGAATGACTTATTTTTCTCACGTATGTAATTTTGACATATTTCTCACATATGTCTCATTGACATATTTATCTCATATGTTAGAATGGCATATTTCACAAAACCGTTAAAACGTCGTATTTTCACATACGTCATAATAACATAATTCTTACTTACGTGCCAATGACGTCACAATGATATAGTTATATTGGCTGTATTTCTCAAATATTTCAAAATGACTTATTTCTCACGTATGTAATTTTGACATATTTCTCACATATGTCTCATTGACATATTTTTCTCATACGTTAGAATGACATATTTCTCACAAACGTCACATTGACATATTATCAAAAACGTCAAACTTACACATTTCTCATACTTGCGAATGACAAAAATACGTCTTAATGACATATTTTATCAAAAGTCACAATAACATTTTTCTCACTTACTTGCGATTGGCCTACTTTTCACTTTGGTGAAATTACATATTTCATATTTCTCAAATACGTCTTAATGACACATTTTCTCAAAAGTCACTATAACATTTTTCTCACTTACTTGCGATTGGCTTACTTTTCGCTTTGGTCAAAAAGACATTTTCTCACGTACGTGCTAATTACATATTTCTCTCAGAGGTCACATTTACGTTTTTCTATCATACGTTAGAATGGCATATTTCACAAAACCGTCATAACGTCGTATTTTCACATACGTCATAATAACATTATTCTTACTTACGTGCCAATGACGTCACAAGGATATAGTTCTCACTGACGTGCCATTGACATATTTCTCACAAACGTTATATGGCTGTATTTCTCATATATTTCAGAATGACTTATTTCTCACGTATGTAATTTTGACATATTTCTCACATATGTCTCATTGACATATTTTTCTCATACGTTAGAATGACATATTTCTCACAAACGTCACATTGACATTTTATCAAAAACGTCAAACTAACACATTTCTCACATACGTGCAAACGAGAAAATTTTTACATTGGTCGAAATTTCACTTTTGTGCCAACGACATATTTATCACAAACGTCCAAACAACATATTTCTCACAAAACACAAAATGACAAATTATTCACGTTACTCACAATGACATATTAGAACAAACGTCACAAGAACAAATATCTCACTTCCGTTGCTATGATATATTTATCATATCGGTCGCAATGTCATATTTCTCTCATACCTTTAAATGACATATTTCTCTAATATCAACATGACAAATTTTCGCTCTTCCGTACCAATACCATATTTCTCATTTCCTTGCCATTGATATATTTCTCAGAAACTTTAGAGTTCAGTATTTCTCACATACGTCAAAATAACATATTATCACAAACGTTACAATAACATATGTCTTATTTACGTGCCAATGGCATATTAATCACATATCTCATAATCGCGTATTTCTCACATACGTCCCAATTACAAATTTTTCACATATATCACAATTACATATTTCTCAAATACGTCTTAATGACACATTTTCTCAAAAGTCACAATAACATTTTTCTCACTTACTTGCGATTGGCTTACTTTTCACTTTGGACAAAAAGACATTTTCTCACGTACGTGCTAATTACATATTTCTCTCAGAGGTCACATTTACGTTTTTCTATCATACGTTAGATTGGCATATTTCACAAAACCGTCATAACGTCGTATTTTCACATACGTCATAATAACATTATTCTTACTTACGTGCCAATGACGTCACAAGGATATAGTTCTCACTGACGTGCCATTGACATATTTCTCACAAACGATATATGGCTGTATACTCGTATATCAAATATTACAGAATGACTTATTTCTCACGTATGTAATTTTGACATATTTCTCACATATGTCTCATTGACATACTTTTCTCATACGTTAGAATGACATATTTCTCACAAACGTCACATTGACATATTATCAAAAACGTCAAACTTACACATTTCTCACATACGTGCGAATGACAAAAATACGTCTTAATGACATTTTTTCTCAAAAGTCACGATAACATTTTTCTCACTTACTTGCGATTGGCTTACTTTTCACTTTGGTCAAAAATACATCTTCTCACGTACGTGCTAATTACATATTTCTCTCAGAGGTCACTGACGTGCTTAATTATTTATAGTTCTCACTGACGTGCCATTGACATATTTCTCACAAACGTTATATGGCTGTATTTCTCAAATATTTCAGAATGACTTATTTCTCACGTATGTAATTTTGACATATTTCTCACATATGTCTCATTGACATATTTTTCACATACGTTAGAATGACATGTTTCTCACAAACGTCACATTGACATATTATCAAAAACGTCAAACTTACACATTTCTCACATACGTGCGAATGACAAAAATACGTCTTAATGACATATTTTCTTAAAAGTCCCAAAAACATTTTTCTCACTTACTTGCGATTGGCTTACTTTTCACTTTGGTCAAAAAGACATCTTCTCACGTACGTGCTTATTACATATTTCTCTCAGAGGTCACATTTACGTTTTTCTATCATACGTTAAAATGGCATATTTCACAAAACCGTCATAACGTCGTATTTTCACATACGTCATAATAACATAATTCTTACTTACGTGCCAATGACGTCACAAGGATATTGTTCTTACGTGCCATTGACATATTTCTCACAAACGTTATATGGCTGTATTTCTCAAATATTTCAGAATGTCTTATTTCTCAGGTATGTAATTTTGACATATTTCTCACATATGTCTCATTGACATATTTTTCTCATACGTTTGAATGACACATTTCTCACAAACGTCACATTGACATATTATCAAAAACGTCAAACTTACACATTTCTCACATACGTGCGAATGACAAATATACGTCTTAATGACATATTTTCTCAAAAGTCACAAAAACATTTTTCTCACTTACTTGCGATTGGCTTACTATTCACTTTGGTCAAAAAGACATCTTCTCACGTACGTGCTAATTACATATTTCTCTCAGAGGTCACATTTACGTTTTTCTATCATACGTTAGAATGGCATATTCGTCAGTAAGAACAATATCCTTGTGACGTCATTGGCACGTAAGTAAGAATTATGTTATTATGAGGTATATGAAAATACGATGTTATGACGGTTTTGTGAAATATACGTCAGTGAGAACTATATCCTTGTGACGTCATTGGCACGTAAGTAAGAATTATGTTATTATGACGTATGTGAAAATACGAAGTTATGACGGTTTTGTGAAATATGCCATTCTAACGTATGATAGAAAAACGTAAATGTGACCTCTGAGAGAAATATGTAATTAGCACGTACGTGAGAAGATGGCTTTTTGACCAAAGTGAAAAGTAAGCCAATCGCAAGTAATTGAGAAAAATGTTTTTATGACTTTTGAGAAAATATGTCATTAAGACGTATTTTTGTCATTCGCACGTATGTGAGAAATGTGTAAGTTTGACGTTTTTGATAATATGTCAATGTGACGTTTGTGAGAAATATGTCATTCTATCGTATGAGAAAAATATGTCAATGAGACATATGTGAGAAATATGTCAAAATAACATACGTGAGAAATAAGTCATTCTGAAATATTTGAGAAATACAGCCATATAACGTTTGTGAGTCCAAATAGTGCACAATGGTGTTCTCGTACAAGAACAAGTCAGTAAAGCCGCTGCCGTGTCAGGATGCCTGAAGAATCTGGTCTGGAAGAGCAAGCACATGTGTAAAACACACCGACACTGTGCGAACCAAGGGACTACTAAGAACATCGGAGATGAAGGTCCAATCCCTTGACTTACTCCTTTCTCCTTACATACTTTGTCTACTTTTAGTCTCCCAAGCTCCCATTCCCAATCATTTGCAAATTAATCATTTATTAATTTCTATGTAAATTATGTTTATGTCAAGTTTTTTCGTTTATCTAAAGAATTTTGACAGGTGTAAAAATAAATCTTTCATTTGTTCCAATGACAATTTGATTAATTCCTTAAATATTATTTTAATGTTCTTGCTGGTGTCGGTTTGTTTGAAGTGCCTAATTACAGCTAGTTAAAAGAACAGTGGATACGTGGAACATAAATTAACTAGACAATATGTGCACCATCTATACTAGAGCCGTTTAGAACTGAGTCTTGAGGCCATAAATGTCAATAGAGATAGGGATGGGAACCGCGCCGGGACCGTTTTTTCAACGATCGATATACGATACAAACGACTATAATGATTTTGTAATGATATGTACGATGAGGCACTAATGATTGGTCTTTAAATTAAATAAATATATTCGTGTGTCACCACTCGTTGCGCACTATGGATAGTTTATTTTCTAACGTTGATTTGAAGAAATTACATGGCGATATTAGCCCAGTGATTCACAACGTATTCCTGTTTGTCAATGAATTGAAAAGTGATCCGGTTTCTCTTAATTTCAACAAACCACATGAAATGGCCGCGTTTATTTGTGGTGTGAGTAGAGCGACAGTGGACTTTAAAGGGCCACAATATGATCTACTTTGTTTCTTAACTTTCTTTCTGTGTTTATAGACGTATACAATTTTTTAAATTTATCGGTTTATACTGGTTTTTTATTTAGTATCTTGTAGTCACAAATTTCATACGAATTTAAACGCACATAAAACCAGTAAATAAAGTTTAATATCAAAACTTTGTTAACTCGTTAAAGTTTATGAACAAGATACGATAATAAACGGTACTTATCGATATATTTATTTTATTGTTACGCCCATCCCTAAACCGCTCCATAAGGCCCATAAGTGCAAGCGAGATAGACATAGGGAAATGATTTATGCCCCCGAGACCCCGATCATAGCGGCTACACTATAAAAATAACATTATGTGTTAAATTATTTTTATTTCATATCATTGTACTCGTATTTTATATTTTTTGTGTTAGATTTAGTTTGTGGATGTTTTGCGATCGAATTGTGCGCGAGAGATGCCTATTGGTGGCGATGAGGTTCGCAACCCATCACACCGCATCTCCCGCGGGGCGAAAAGAGAAAAATAAAGTGTGAAAGTCCATTCTCTCTGCCTACCTTTTCGGGGAGACGGCGTGATGGTTAGTTAGTTAGTTGGTTATAAATTATGTCTGTTCAAATGTATGTTTTATCTAAATTACTATTTTAATATCATCATTATGTATTCTTATTTGTTAATGTTATTTATTAGTTCTTACGGATAAAAAATAATTGTTAGGATTTATAACAATTAGCCCAGGATCATTTTTAAATTTAAATTTGAATTTTATGCGTCTTTCTTTATTTAGTTTTTATTATATATTTACACCTGAAGATAGAGGTATCCTCCAAAACTTAAATTATAATAAACTAAGTTTTTTTTCAATTTCGTAAGTACTCGTATTTTATTAAATGTTTAAATAAAAACACTGTTATAAAACGTCACAAGTGATTATATTTCTTTCGAAATTGTCGCGACATCAGCTAGCGAAACAGCTGTCGCGATAATTGGGAAAGAAATATAATCCCTTAATCCGCAAGTCCACTGATCTGCAGTCCGAACTGTCCGTGTAAGCTGAATGTAGGCCTCTATGATATGTGTATTCTTGTACCACTTGGAGAGCCGACCCATCGACGGTTACTGATCCCGGGATAATATGTTCATGACTTTCGTCTTGTCCAAATTCATCCCGAGACCCACTCGTCTGGATGCAGTGTTCAGTTCATCTAGCGTGCCTTCTAGCTCCCCAGCAGATTAACAATGCCATCCGCAAAACGAAGGAGGGAAACGTATTCGCCATTTATGTTGAGGCCACGTTTAGACCAGTCCAAAGTTTTAAATATATCTTCCAAAGCATAAGTGAACAGCTTCGGAGATATCACATCCCCTTGTCTGACTCCCCGTTGCAGCTCAATCGGTTTGGTCTTCTGGTTTTGAAACATGGCTATATAGAGGTGTCATTTTAAAAAGTTTCAATTTTGAAAAGAGTAATTAGGGCCGCACATGAAAGCTTGAGTCGAGTATCGATGTCCTAACGTATTAGAGAAATTTGCCATTTTTCCACGAAGCTTTAATCAACCAATTCCATTCCGAGCCAATCGATGTCGGGTGCGTCTCTTTCTGATTTTGGTTGTATTATATTTAACTTCCTCGACAATTTCAAAATATTTTTCTAAGTAGGTAGTATTTCTTATATTATTTTGTAATTATTTAACCATATGTCAACACCGTATTTTTGAAACGTCAAAACATTGTGTTTTCGGCGGGCCGCGCAGTTCGTTTTGTACGAATTTTCCTCGTCGATTTGTAAATAGTACGGAACGATGCTCATCGCTGTACAGCACGCAGCCAAGGACTTTCGGCTACCGCTCTGTCGAGTTCGCACAAAACTGCCGAGTTTGTAGGTTGTGAAGTTTGGTTAGGATGTCGCGCGGTCTCTACAAGAACTACAGCGGGGCCCGAGCGGCGCCATCGACCGACCCTTCGGAGGGAGCAGCGCGGCGGGCGCTATATTTGGAAATAAAAAGAAGACATGCCGCTGCGAGCGGCAGGGACATCAGCGCGAGCTCCGCCAGCGGCGATCATTCCAACACCACGGTCAGCGAGATGTGTCGCGACCTGCTCAGGACCGAGCGGGATACTGCCCGATCGCCAACTTCCAGATCCAACTCTAAAACAAAAGGCGACTTTATTCCGTTCAACAGTTTGGTGGCGGACGATTGCGGCTTCAGCGATTCTCAGTGGGGAAGCGACACGCAAGTTACGGCTTTGGTCGATCACGCCGATACCATCTTGCGGCTGATGGACGCGATGACGACCGCGCCACACAGTTCTAGCCAAACAGAAAGAGAACACCACTTTCCGCCGGATTCCCGTTTCACGTCAACTTCTGACGCCTTATTCAGAGTTCCAGAAATGCCGAAACAGGAATCTGTAAATACCAAAAACATACATCATTTTGTCGGCTTTAAAACGGCCAACAACAAAGATATTGATATATCCGAGAGAGCTTTTAAGCAAAGTGAAAATATTTTTAAAAATTTGGAAAGCGAACAGCACGCAGAAAGTGCAAACAATTGTGTTTTACGTTCTCAAGATTTTGACGCGGAAGATTTACAGCTGCTATTGCAGCGAGAGCTTGAAGCGGATATTTCGTGCGGACAGGAGGTTAAGCCGGAAGAGAGAACCGACGAGGATCGTAAGACAAGCGAAGACGTGTTAACAAATAATGAAACGTTCGTTATTGATAAAGATGCGCGGGTCCCCCCAGCCGGCAGCGACAGCAGCGGAGAGCGGAGCCCTATCCTCGTGTCCAGCCAGCGGGCCAGCGTATTCAACAGGGAACATTTGAAAGGAACAAAGGTCAAGGTGATCGGAAGACTTGCGAAAGAACAGCACGTGCTGGATTGGCTCTCCGAGAGTGAGAAATACAAACACTTTTGCCAAGAATCTGTTTCTTGTATGACTAGTACGCAGGATACACCGATAAACAGACCTAACGCAGATCGGCAATATTCATCTTTCAATTATCCACTGAAGGATTCGGGCGCAGTTTCTTCGGAGCTTGCTAAGAAACCCATTCCCAACTGGACCATCAATTCAAAAAAAAATGTTCTGGAACATTTCGGCATAGAGAATATCTCTCCGTTGTCTGATGACATCGCTAACTGCAAAACGGTGACTATCGTCCCAACTCAACAATCGTCAATTTCAAAATCAAAAAAGAAAAAGAAAAAAGTGTCCGCGACTCCGCTTTTAGATCGCGTGATAGAAATGGAGAGACTCCAACAAGAAAAGTCGAGTCTTCTTAACTCTAGAAAAAGGCGGAACTCTTCGCCCGTCGGATACAACCTTGATCTCGACATGTGCCAAGATGATGATGATGACGATTTTGACCTGAGCTGCGGTGGGATTTTAAATTTTGATCGCAACGACAAGTCCAACAAATCAATTGCGGAAGGTGCAGACACCCAAAACTCGACTAAAAGATCTTTAATGCAGGAAGACAAAGATTTATTAAGCATAACCGACAGTCAGTTTGTAGGTTTCTGCACGGGAAACAACCGCGCCATACCCATTTCAAAAACTGCTTTAGAATTCACTAAAACTTTATTCAAAGATGTGCGAGAAACAGGCGCGAATGAAATTCCGGAACCGTCCACTTCTAGTTTCAAGTTTCCAGGGTTCAGTACGGCTAATAATAAAGTTATTCCCGTATCGGAAAGCTCCCTATCCAAAGTTCGGGACATGTTTGAAAGTTCAGATAGAGGAACGAAAGAGGACGTAAATGGCTCAAAAGTTTGTGGATTCAGTACAGCGTCACATAAACATAAAATAGTCGGAAGCTTGTTTAAAGACATTGATTCGGATCGCGGACAAGATGCCGGCACAGCTGTGGCATTCGGTGGATTCACGACAGCCAATCAAAAGAAAGTTCCAGTTTCGGGAGAGGCACTAGCGCAAGCTAAGAAGATTTTCGAGGACCTGGACAGTCGCGAAAAGGAGAACAATGACGATGCAAGGTCTGCTCCCACTCGTAGAAAGTTGGACTTTGATTCTAATAGGGAATGCAGGCTTGCCGAGAAGTCAGCCATTCGAGGGGTGCTGGGGAGCGTACTTCCCGCCAGCAAGAGGAAGCGAATCTACGAAGCTTCTTCCAAATTCCAATCTGAATGTGATCTGGGAAACTTAACGCAAGAAATTTCCGAGAGCGCGAAAGCTATCATGGAAGACGAGAATTCAATCTTGAATATAAATGAGCCCGAGCGATCTTCGAGCCCCATTTTGAATACCCGTCGTAAGAATAAACCGGCAAAGTCATTTGTGACGCCATTCAAAAATACAGCACAAAAAAATACACCTACTCCCATTAATAAAAAGCCTAAAATGTCGAAAGAAAATATACCTTCAAATAAAAATCCGTTTGTTTATTTTACTGAAATTGAAATTGGTAATCTTCTTAAAGAAAAAGAAGAGAGAGGGAACAATGTGATTACCCTTGCGGATCTGAAGAAGACGTCGCAAGCCTCGGATCACACTGCCCTGGAATCGGAGGTATTGAACTTGACTCCGGATAATTTTCAACACTTTGTCTTCACTGACCACCGCTTGGATATCCCCGTCTCGGACAAGCGGTACACCGTGCAGGACGTCTCGCAGACGTTTCTCTTCAATAAGGACGTGTTCTTCGAGCTGGTCCCCAAGGGGTGGATCATGAACCACCTGAAATGGATAATCTGGAAGCTGGCTTCGTACGAGCGTAATTACAATTTGAGCGCTCTACGCGTATCCGAGGTTCTGAAGCAGTTGAAGTATCGCTATGACAGGGAACTGGACAAAGCCCAGAGACCTGTCTTGAAGAAGATCCTAGAAATGGACGAGGCGGCCTGCAGGAAGATGGTTCTCTGCGTTTCCAAGATCATTCCGTTGCCACCACAAGATGACGGGTGAGTGTTAACCATCACGCCGTCTCTCCGAAGGGGTGGGCAGAAAGAATGGACTGCCACACTTTTCTTTCCTGACATATTTCTCTCGCATCCTCAACATTCATACATCGTGTCATGCCCGCGCGTTGATTTCTCTGACTCCTCACATGGCCTCCTCACATGATATCTCATTTTTTATACTTTCATCCATCTTCTGCCAGATCCAAGTTTCACTTGCCCTAGAATTCAACCCGACACTATAAATTAAGAATCTTTTTCCTCCCTAGTGCAGCGACGACCTCGTTCCAGCATTCTAAATTTGAACTGGAGCTCACCGACGGCTGGTACGGCGTTACAGCCACCGTAGACACAATCCTGTGCTCTGCCGTGATGAGAGGAAAGATCCGGGTGGGCACCAAGCTGGTGGTCTCCGGGGCGGAACTGCTGAACTGCGGGGAGGGGAAGTCGCCTCTGGAGGTGGGTGGAACTCATTATTCATTCATTCCATATAAATACGGTGAGTCTTACTTGTCATGTGAAACACTCGTTAAGCCCTACTATTTTCCCATATCATCATCATCATCAGCCGTCTGTCACCCACTGCTGAATGTAGGCCTCTCCCAAAGCCCGCCCCTCCCATCCATCCATGTCCAGCAATCCTCTTCAGATCGTCGGTCCAGCGGGCAGGGGGACGTCCAACTCTACGGAATCCTGTACGCGGTCTCCACTCCAGAACCCGTCTTCCCCATCGGCTGTCGGTTCTCCGACAGATATGGCCAGCCCGCTGCCACTTCTGCCCGCCTATCCGCAGAGCCACCTCAGTCACCTTGGTTTGTTGTTTGTTGTTTCCTATATAAACAACAACAAACTATTCCTTCGACTTCTAACATGACCAACCCAGCCTGCATCGCTCAGGGCGCACTAGACTGGTCGGAAAGAGGTTAAAGCAGCAGTCAGCAGTGTGACAGGACATAGGTAAAAAGAAGAAAGGGTCACTAAGATAGTCTGTGTGTCTGCTGCAGGATATATCCCTTGTGCGGCTGTGCATACACGCCAACAGCACGGCGCTGGCCCCCGCCGCACACAAGCTGGGGCGGTGTGGCGGGGTGCTGCGGCGCGGGGCCACGGCGCTGCGCGTGGGCGGAGGCCCGGCCCCCGCGCTGCGCATCATGCCCCTCGTCCTCTACCCGCCTCTTCATGCCGAGCGCATGCCTAATGGTGACACCGGTTAGTCTACTCCCTCTTATGTTTAACTAATTAAATGAGATCACTAAGAAGAATGTGCGGGAAAATGTTGTATGATAGAATACCGAACGATGAAATAAGAAAGAAATGTAAGGCAGATGACTGCATCATGAATAAAATTAAAAAAGGATCCTTGAGATGGTTTGGACATATGGAACGAATGGATGAGAGTAGAATGGTTAAAAAGTTGTACACAAGCAGCAGCGTGAGTGGGAAAAGAAGCCGAGGACGACCGAGGAAAACATGGCATGACCAAATTAATCAATTACTAAAAGGGCGGCCACATTCAAAGTTGGAATAATCGACGTGCATGCATGGTACGATGTATGAATGTAGAGGAAGCCCGAGAGGTATGCCAGGACAGGCCATTGTGGTGATCCATCCTCTCTGCCTACCCCTCCGGCGAAATGGCGTGATGGTTAGTTAGTTAGTTAGTAACTAACTAACCATCACGCCGTCTCCGAAGGGGTAGGCAGAAAGAATGGACTGCCACACTTTTCTTTCCTGACATATTTCTCTCGATTCCTCAACATTTGTACGGGACGTACGAATACGTCCACGCAATATTTTTATTTAGGCCGCTGGGTGCTGCTCGTCTCCGATGTAGTCCACGGGGATAAGGGCGTGATAGTACTCCGTGCTGCCTTCGTACCGAAAACAGAGTTTTGTTTCAAGCAGGCGATCGGTATGGAGTGAAGTCTGCCATGATATGGTGTGGCAGATAGCTCTATTGCCTTGAGAAAGGCTCTTTGTTAATGTGCTCTTGGCAAGCTCAAAGCGTGCACTGAATTGCAATGTCCGGCGTTTGCCTACTTATACTGTTTGCCGGCGGCGACCCCGGTAGCAGTGCCATCTAGCAGCACTTTCGCAAAGCTACTAGGCCTCGCCGCGCAGCGCTACTACCCACCTTTTCCCGCCCCACACCTCGACCGTTTGCATTTCACTCCTTCCCGACCGCCTCGTTTATTAACCCATAATGAAATCAATATAAAAGTCTTCCATACTAAGTACAATGAGTAGCGACTTTAAAACCGTGCGCTAAGAAATGGGCTTTGGCACGGAGATAATTTTGAGACTGGCCGAAAGTGAACACCGAGACCCCGTGTGTCCTCTCTCGCACATTAAAATGAAATGAGGTGATCCTGTTCCAGTGACGAGGTCCGACCGCATGGAGCAGGTGGAGTCCGCGCGGCGGCAGCAGCAGGCGCAGGCGAGGCTGGAGGAGCTGTACGCGCTGGCCGGGGAGGAGGTCCTCACGCAGACCCAGGCCACGGACCCGGAGGACGAGGGCCAGTACATCCTCCAGAACATGGAGGCTGCCTGCGATCCGGCAGACTTCATTGTAAATACTTCTTCTTCAGCCTGTTGCCGTCCACTCCCTTCTAGTCTCCATTAATTTGAAATGTTCCCTTTTGTAGAACCATCTCTCTTCGGAGGAACGTCGGTTGCTGGAGGCGGCCGTCTCGCAGCGGAAGGAAGCAATCCGGCAGCGCATCGAGGAGCGCGTGAGGCGGATGGTGGAGGCGGCGGGCGAGCAGCCCCGGCGCGTGGTGACCATCCTCAAAGTGCGGGCGCTGGCGCTGGAGGAAGTGAGGGGCCGGTCGCGGGCCACGCCGCTGCTGCTCACCGTGTGGCGCCCCGGCCCCGCCACCCAGCAGCTCTTCTCCTCCAAGGACGTGCTCCTGGACATGTTCCGGGCCGTGCCCACCTGCACCAGGTACCGTACTGATACAGATATTTCCAGAACTCGGCCGTGCTGGAGGCTGTTCGGTTTTATTGTCCCGGATAGATATCTCCTACAGCGACAGCATAGATTGTTTTACCTACCGGCCGTCAGAACCAACCTGCCTCTGGTGACACCGGTGGGAAGAGCAATTACTGAACGCGGTCTCCTCGGAGATCGACGTTTTTCATATTAGTGAAAGTACGTTCAGAAGGCAAATACTCTTAATTCTGGAGAGTATCCTGTCTTTCTAATGTCGAACCATCCGAACCAAGTAGAAATACTTACGTACTAAATACAAAGAGCAGCGACGTTAAAACTGTGCGCTAAGAAATGGGCTTTGGCACGGAGAAAATTTCGAGACTGGCCGAAAGTGAACACCGAGACCCCTGTGTACCCTCTCTCGCTCACACACAGCTTGCAGTCCCCTCTCTCCGCCCGTTACACCATTCTATCCGCACACAATTTCGCATATAAACATAAAAATTGACAAACAGTAAAGACAACCCAGGGAACAAGAAAAACAAGAAATCTGTATTTGATACAACCACTGAGAAATAGAGATAGACCGAGGAAAACGTGGCACCATCAAATATGAAATTCGGCACGTGAGTAATGGGAGAAATGGACGTGCGTGCATGATACGATGTATGAATGTAGAGGAGCGAGAAAGATATGTCAAGATAGAACAATGTGGCAGTCCTTCTTTCTGCCTACCCCTTCGGAGAGACAGCGTTATGGTTAGTCAGTTAGTTAATAGAGACATCCTCCCCTCGTTTCCTCAACATCCATACATCGTATCATGCACTCACGTTGATTTGATCGTGTCACGTGTTTCTGTTTTAAATTTTCTAATCCCAAGGATTTAAATCAATGATATTAGAATTTATTTTTACAATCTTCAATGTGAGCAGAAAATAGCTCATTATTATGAAGAAAGAATCTGGTCGTGTCCAGGCTTGAACCCAAGTCCCCTGGATCAGGAGCCGAGCGTTCTATCCCCTGCCTTGTTTGTTAACTATAAAGTTTTTTTATACTAGTATAATTATTATTTTATATCCCCTTTTTTCAGGAAGGGAGATCTGAACATGTCGGCCAACACCAAGACTATCTTCAAAGAAATCAAAAATCGCAAATTCTTGGACAAATTTAATCTCCTGCAAATGTTTGCGCGCAAGTGCACTTCCATCCGCGATGCCAACTACGCCTCCTTCTCCCCGCTCTTCAACGAGGCCGACACCGTGGGGCTGGTCTTCCACATAGAGCCCCCCGTGCTGGCGCGGCAGAGCGTCCAAACGGCATATCTCACGGACGAGAACATGAACTTCCTCGCCGTCAACTTCTGGGGCGGGATCCGGAGGTTCGGCTTCGAGAGGTGCGTGGAGGTCGGCGCGACGGTGGCGTGCTGCAGTCTGCAGCACCGGCCCAGCACGCCCAAGAAGCGCATACGCACTCTGTACGCCACGGACCTTTCCACGTTCACGCAACGACCTAAAGATAAACACATCCGAGATTTTTACAGCGGCTTCGAGAGCCGTTTGAAACGCGTACATTTAAAAAATCTGTTGGAGAAGTGTTGCGCCGTGTTGAAGGCCATCAATAGTCCTACTAAGGTAATAGCAAGGGGGTCCGACCTCTCCGCCAGCTCAGCCGGCGGCGTGTTGAACAAATCTAATTTGGGAGCGAGCAGTATCTCGGAGCAAGACTTCAATGACGACAGTCTCACGGGACTCCAGTCCATATTTGATCAAATGGATGGAAATTTATCCGCAAATGTAAGTATTTCTTCCTTTTTTGTAGCACATTGTTATCGAAAGTTACATCAGGACACTTGAAGAAGAAGAAATTGGGAATGCTATGATCCTCGACTTCGTAACATTTAGGTCACTAATTTGCTACGTGCTCTGCGATTGAAGGAATCTGAACTATTCCCTAAAATGGTTCTTGCTAGTTTAACTCCCTCGCCCACGCCCGTAAGTGAGGTTTTTATGGGACAAATAAAGGAAAAGTTTGAAAGTATGGACTGCCGCACTTTTCTTTCCCGACATATTCCTCTCGATTCCTCAACATTCATACATCGTGTCATGTACGCGCGTCCATTTCTCTGAGTCCTCACATTGCCGACATTCAATATTTGATTTATTTGATCGTGCCACGTTTTCCTCGGTCTTCCTTTATTTCTGGTTCCATTTACATCGTTAACATATCTTTTTTTACCATTCTATCTTCATTCATTCTTTCCATATGTCCAAACCATCTTAATGAATCTTTCATAATTTTGTTCATAACACCATCATTCGCACCGGATTATATTTTCATTCGACACTCTATCATACACAAAGTATCCACACATTCGTCTAAGAGATCAGTTTATTTATTCACTTAAGATATAACAAACATAATAACAGTTGAAGGCATCTATTTGAGAAAGGGTAAAGAATCAGGAACGCAAGAGAGATGGTTCAACTTTAGGAAGACAAGGTACTCTCTAAAGTTATTACCCACTGTAGTCAAGCCATCCGAATGTCGTCCATTTGGTTTTGACTGACATTTATTGTTAACAAGATTATTTTTAATAATATGTAACATGACAAAGTCTCTCTCCAGGAAATTCCTAATAGTCTTCTATAGGACCACATCTCAATAGCCTCCAGTCTCCGCTTATCTCTTTTGGATAGGCACCATGTCTCGCAGCCGTACATCAAGACACTCCATACATAGGTCTTGATGAGGAGTATTCTCAGTTTTAGGTCTATATTATTCGATTCTATTATCAATTACAATCTAACACATTATTACCTTGTTCCAGATGTCTTCGGAAGCCGAGAGAAAATGTAAAAAACTGAAGATGTACGGAGAAGCTCCACCCCTCCCTTCCATATTCCTCAACACCTCGGATCTTTCTAAGAAAGACTTTGTTCCCCCGGCTATCGATGCGCCAGGCTGTGGGAATCCAGGAGCCAAAGACACCACCGATTCCTCCACTAAAGACAATCAAGCCACCGGTTCAATGGTGGAAGAGACTCACTGCTGCGATGACAGTCCTCCGATGAGTCTGGGGTCATCATCCCCGCTGCTTATATCAATGGACTAATAGAATTTCCCAATGCTGCATATGAACATCTTCTTCCTTCCGGTGCCGTGTCAAGTCCCCCCAACGTTGGCGATCACATCATCAAAGGCATCTCTGTCCTGCGCCACTTGGAACAGGTTCTGAACTCTCCAATCTTTTATATTCCGCAGCCGGGATAACTACCTTCTACCAACTCCCCGACATCCCTCTATTCATGAGACCTTTCTAACCTTCACACTGGACAACAGCTCTCTATTGGCTCCGGCTCTCTGCAGTACGTCTGCATTACTGAGCCTATTGATCCACGGAGCGTTCTGCGCTATATCCACATCTCACCAAACAAATTCATTATATTCACTTTCAGAGTCCAAGTTTCACAGCGGTACTGTAAAACATGTAACATTTAAGCATTCATTGTCGGAGTTTCAAGTTAAGATTATCGTTGCAAAAGAATGTTCTCATTTTATTAAATGCAGCTCGTGTAACTTCTGCATTTTATTTCAGTATCCCGCTTTAGTGATAATGCTGCCAAGGTCGACCATTTCAACATTCGCACCATTCAGTTGCAGAGTGGATGAAGAATAATCAAGTCGCCCAAATGTCATCCATTTGGTCTTCGCAACATTGATTTTCAAGCTGTATCAGTTTTATTCAGGAGTCCTTGAAGATCGCGTATACTGTCTGCTAAAATAACCGTGTCATCAGCACACCCGATGTTATTATGAACACTGCATGTATATTGCAAGGCGGGCAACAGAATAAATGGTGATATTAGTAGTGTTGTCATCTAATCTATGATGGCATTGCATAACAGTGTTTTTATGCCAACCTTTTATGTATAGAAATGAAGCATGGAACTAGCAAAAGAAGTATGAAAGTAGAATAAATGCAGTAGAAATGTGTAGCAAATCTGTATAATAAAATAAGTGAATGCAGTGCTAATGAAAGTGTTATGAACTAAATAATGAAAGGGTCGTTAAGTAACGATGTTAGTGGAACGAGAAATAGAGGAAAACCTGGCACAATCACAATACACGTGTGTGCGTGGCGCGGTGTATGAATGTGGAGGAAGCAAGAGAAGTGTATCAGGGAAGAACAGTTCAGGGTGATTATTAGTTAGTTATATTTTTTATCAAAGATTGTTTGTAGCCCCTGCCCGGTGTCTCCTATTGCCATGTTATGTTTAAATCATTTATTTTGAAATACACGTTATAATATTGAAACTTTATTTATTTATTCCACATGCTTCTTCAGCGTCCATCAACCAAGTTCACAATGTTCCAAGAATCCGACCAGAGAAATCAGGTAAAGTAAGACAATAGCGTGCGATAAAAAGCAATAACACAAAGTAAAATAAGACGTATGATTGGGAAAAGAAATGCAAATTGGGCAAAATAAGACAAAGCAAAAACACATAAATAAAGTAAAGCAAGACAATAGTATAGTATAAAGAAAGAAACACAAATCAGGTCAGATAAAAAGCAAAAACACAAATAAAAAAAGGCAATAGCATAGTATAAAGAAAAGACACAAATGAGGCAATTAAAATAAGACAAAAGCATGAGATAAAAAGTAAAACAAGACTAATAATATGATAAAGAAAATAAACAAATCAAGTAAAATAAGACAAGACAATAGCACATGATGAAGAAAAGAAATACAAATCAGATTTTGTGCTTAATTATTGCAATGTGTTGAACTCCAATAAATACCATTTATATCATATTTGGTACTAACTACTCGTACAACGCGCTTGATTCTCGCTACATTTTATAACGACTAAGCAAGGCGAAATTTACAATTCCCATAAAATGTAATAAAGCTTCTAGAAAATTTAAGTTCTCATTCATAGCATTTAGCAAACTACTTTATTAACAGAACTTTATTATTGTTTTAGAAGTCGCCTGGAGTATCACTCCTATCTTATACGCCAAAGAATTGACCAGAATAATTACAAATATTTGTGAACTAAACAACTTGTGTGCTAAACAATCATTCTCCATAGATGGCGTTAGTGGGTGGATTGTATAGATTAATCTTAAAATTGATAAGTACAATCAAATCTACATAGATGGCTAACTGGAACTGACACGTGAAGATAGCTATGGATTTGGAGTATATATACAACTTCCAAAAATGTATCATGCATGATCATAATAACAATGGTGGAATGGGTAATGTTGTAATTACATAAAGCGTGCGCTTAACCCAACCAATGACAGGTCATAAGTCCTGTAAACACCTTGATCATCCATATTCAGTTTGCGTCTTCGTCTCTATTGAGATACAATTAAAAAATTTGAATTAACCACCCACAGGTGAAAATCCAGGATTCGTATACAGATATACTCGTAAGTATACATTTCACAAATATTAATAAATACTAATTATATGCCCAATTTCTGTTCATTACGTAATAATACAATTAATTCAATCAACACGTTAATTTATAATGGAAAAATGCAGAGAACCTTAACGAAACGTCCGATATTGGAGTTATTACATGCGAGCAATGTGTAATAGCTACAATGTTTATATTGTCTGTGGATGATGTGTACAGCGTCTATGGTATATTTTTGACAGCTCCAAATCAAAGTATTTTGCCAAAATTGTTTCTTGCACTTAGTTTGTTAATTTTAAATGAAGTACAATGGATTTTAATGGACTACAAAAACAGCGTCAAATGTTTAAACATTTTATGAAAAATGATAATCTCAGCGATGGCGAACTATTTGAAAATATAAACAATATTTTAAATGTGAATAAACCTCCGCAGATCTGCTCGAGAGGAATTACAAGTTTAGTTGGACTGATGCCCCATCTAGAGCACCTGAGGAGGGTCCGCGGGGACGCGAGGGTCGTTCTTGATACTGCCTTCAGGACTGTTCGATTGGAAGTGAAGGACGCTTTGGATTGTTCGCATTTTTTAATTCTGATTCTAGACGGAGCCCACTTTAAGATATCGGAACACAGTTTGCCTGACTTGGAAGAGCTGTCGGCGAAGTTCGCTGGTAATCATCTTTATTATACGTTCTAAACTAGCATTAATGGAAGCATGGCTTATTTATTTATTTTATAGACAAATAGCAGTTTTACTGTGTTCCCATTAGTACAATATTCACTGTGGGACAAAAAACATATTTAATAAGGTAATGATTTTTGAAAAAGAAGAAACAGTCTGCAACATTAGCGTGAATGGTGAAAATTTGTTGAGTTTGTGTATTTAGGTAGTATGTTTACAGTGGAGAGGGATATTGAAAGAAGGGTTGGGGCAGGCAACAGAGTGAATGGGGCAATTCTTTCCTCACATATTTCTCACGCTTCCTCAACATTCATACATCGGGTCATGCACGCGCATCGATTTCTCTGACTCCTCACATGGCCGACATTCAATATTTGATTTATTTGATCGTGCCACGTTTTCCTCGGTCTTCCTCTATTTCTGGTTCCATATACATCATTAACATATACTTTATTTACCATTCTTTCTTCACTCATTCTTCCCATGTGTCCAAATCATCTTAATGACCCTTTCATTATTTTGTTCATAACACCATCATTCGCACCATATTCACTTCTTACATTTTTTGTACAGCATTTATCCATATATAAGGGTCGGCACTAGAAACTCCATTGCGATACTACTCCCTACTTTTGATATCTTTCTCCATTTGTCCATCCCTTGTAAACATACTTCCCAGATAAATAGATTGGTTAACTTGCTCTGATTTCTCTTCCCTTCTTCTTTCTTCTTTTTGCCCTGTCACACCTCCGTGGTGCGTAGGGCCTCAAGGAACCTTCTCCACCCGACTCTATCGCATGCCTGATGCCCAACATCATCCCAAGTGAGGCCTGCTGCCTTAACCTCGTCCTGCAGGGTGGCTCCTCCAGGTGGCTCTAGGTCTGCCTCGCTTTCTCTTTCCCCCCATAGGGGACCAGTCTAGTGCGCCCTGAGCGATGCAGACTGGGTTCCGTCTCAGAGTGTGACCGATCCACTGCCATTTGCATCTAGCGACTTGTTCTCTAATTGGCTTTTCGCCTGCCATGGTCCAGAGAACGGCATTTGACACTGTTTGGGGCCAATAGATTTTGAATATTGAGCGAAGGCACCTATTTATAAACACCTGGAGTTTACCAATAACGTCTATTAAATTAGATGATTGTAAAAGCAGGCAGCAGATTGGTGTTGTGAATATTTCCACAGATCTAACATCGGCGCTGGATGCATTCACGGGGGCCCTGCTCGGCCTCTCTGACTACCTGGAGCTGATGGCGGCCATAGACAAGAGGTGCTGGGTCATCGACCCTCAGAACCCCACCTTCAGAGACAACTTCCGTAGGATCATGATCGGCAAGTAGTCACGCTCAACATCATCGTCATTAGAAAGGTCTCATATTTGGGTCACGTGCTAAGGGGAGAAAAATACCACCTCCTTCGACTGATATTAACTGCCCTACCTTTGGGTTATTTTCCGAGAAACGTGCAAAAAAGCAGGTGTTTTGTTAATGAAATTTAATTACATATATTAATTCTATATATTAGATATATTCTGATTTTGAAAATTTGGTTTGGTTCATGTGGTGCTCCTGTAAATTTGGAGATATTTCGTGTATAAGTGAATTGTTTTGGTCAATTTAATTGTTGCCGCAATTTATAATAGTTAATTGTGACACGTAATACGTTTGTACTGTTTTGCTGTCAAAATTATATTAGTTTTTTCGTTTTTATAAAGAATTTTGACAGGTGTAAAAATAAATTTTTCATTTGTTCCAATGACAATTTGAATAATTTCTTCAATATTATTTTAAGTTCTTGCTGGTTAAGTGCCTAATTACAGCTAATTTAAAAAACGGTGGATACGTGTAACACAAATGAAATAAACACAAAAGTCCGGATCGTCCATGTCAACATGTGCAACATCGAAAAAAACATAATGTGTTATTATTATAATTATGTGTTAAATTAAAAAACGGTGGATACGTGGAACATAAATTAAATAGACAATATGTGCACCGTCTAAAAAGAACATTTTGTGTTAAATTATAAAATTATTATTTTGTTATTGTATTTTATATTATTTGTTTTAGATTTATTTTGTGGGTGTTGGACGATCCAAGTGTGCGCGGGAGATGCCTATTGGTGGCGATGAGGTTCGCAACCCATCACACCGCGTCTCCCGCGGGGCAAAAAAAGAAGGATGGAGTGCCGCATCGGTTAAAGTGTGGCAGTCCATCCTTTCTGCCTACCCTTTCGGGGAGACGGCGTGATGGTTAGTTAGTTATTAATTCTATTTTTTTAAATTACGGAACGTCAAATACTCGGCCGCACACTTGGCCTGCCCCTTGTAAAACTATCATATTTATTGTACTCGAGTGTTGTTGGCACACGCGCGTATCCCTAACAGTTTGTACATTCAAATACTTAGGGTGGTTAGTGGGTAAAGTGGGGGGACGTCAGGGAGTTGGTAGAAGGCAGCTGTCCTGGCTGCGGAACATCAAAGAGTGGACAGGAATAACAAGAGTTCAGAACCTGTTCCAAGTGGCGCAGGACAGAGATGCCTTTGCTGCTGTGATTGCCAATGTTGGAGGGACCTGACACGGCACGGAAAGAAGGAGAATGGTTATAATAGTTTCGCTTGGACCCAAGCTTCATCAGGGCAGTATAACAACTTGTAAGCTTGGGTCCTTTCATATAAACCATCCACCCTTTCATTATTTTGTTCATAACACTTTCATTAACTTCTTATATCCATTTGGGAGATGCCGTGTTGGTCAGTTGGTGAGCTAGTTTGTTGAATGAACTTCCATCAAGAGATTTCTGTATTATCATTAGGTTATGTGTGTGTCAGGTGACGACACATCTCTGGTGTTGACTGCGGACCCCACGGCCGGGGGTCCCCCGACCTTCAACGTGCTGGGCCCCTCCGCCAGGACGGGCAGCCTCGTGCCCCGCATACACGCCTACCGGGACCTCTGGGACTGGCACATGGGGATTGACAATCTGTATTTGATGCTCGGTAATCAATTCATTTTATACCATTCTATTCAACCTGTTTCGGAAGTACGGCGGGGATTTTATTTAACTAACTAACTAACTCCGCCTGCCCCCGGATCTCTCATCTCCAGGGCTGCGTCTCCCTAAGCCGAGTCTGTAGAACATCCCACTCGCTCCAGTGCAGGCAATTAGTCTCTCCCCGTGCTCACCGACACACGTCCTTGTTTTAGTACAGCGGAGACTGTACGGAGGGAGTGTACGAGTATGTAGTTAAAAATATGTATGTACAGTAGACGCTCTCTTAACCGTTCCGCCGCTTTAACCGGCCTCTTCTAGGAAGTCTAGGAAGTCGTCATTTGATGAAATACTAAAATCTACATTTGTCAAATCATGGCCTGACATTGAAAAAGTTGTTGAATCAAGTTTGGAGGACACTTCCTTGGAAAATGATGAACACAGAACCTGAACCAGGTGACAATGCAACTTTGCTAAAAGACTTACAACTACTTGAAGATGTGGGATTCAGGAATGGGTTCTTGAAGGTGATGACCCTCTTGAAAATGAAATGTTGAATGACGACGAGATAGTTCAGACTGTTATCAAGGAAGCACTAGAGGAAGAGTACGAAGAAGACAACCCGGTTAGCCACGGCGAAGGAGAAGAGGCTCTACGGGTGGCGGCGATGTACATTCAGCAGCAGAAGGATTCTACTGCAGTAGATGTAATGTTCATAAAGAAATGGCGTGACTACGCTAGTCCATTCCACACAAGAAGCAGCGGAAAATAACATAATTTTTTAATCCATTGTAGGCCCCTAGTTATTAAAAAAAAGTGATTTGTGGCTTTTTCCTGTACTTTTTACAGTTTGTGAAATGTAAGTTTTTAATGTGTGAGTTTCTAATACAGAATAAAAGTTCTGTTTTCTTAGCATTTTGAAAAAAAAATGGTTTTTTTTCTTCCTTGCGAAAGTGTTTTTTTAAATTTTCACTACCTTCTCTTTAACCGGTTTTTTCGTTATCCGACCCTGAACTTGTACTGTATTGACTGACTTTGTTGCTTAGAAATTACAGAGTTTCCCCAAAGGCCTGCGGCCGTGAGCGAGGAATCGCAAGGTCCCGAGTGCGCCATCTGCTTGGGTCCGCGGGACGTACGGGGCGACCTGCCCTCCGTGGTCTGCGACCGCGCCCACTGCCGCCTCCACTACCACGAGGCCTGCCTCTTCCAGGTGACGTATTTCAATCTGTTTTATTAAAACGAAGAAATGATTGCATCATCTTCTTCTTAAAGTGCCCTGTCAGGTCCCCCCGACGTTGGCCATCACTCTGGTAAACCTATCCTGCGCTGTCCGGAATAGCTCCTCCACAGTTCCGTCCATTCCCTCACATTGCGCAGCCGAGAGATCCGCCTCCTCCCTGCCTTCGCATCATAAATAACATTAAAAAAGGATAGACATAGAAGGCAACATTACCCGCCGCTTACCCGAAGCTGTTATATGCTTTTTGAAGCCACATTTCAAATGCCTCTAACCGGTTCATTGTATTTACTTTAATGTCCATGTCTCACACCCATAGAACAGAACATACCACTTTAACATCCTCTGTCTTAGTTTTAAGTTGACATTGTCATTGCAAATTAGCTATTATGAATGTCTTATTTTTCCGATTCAAAATGGCTAATTTTTGATTGGGTACTGACTACCCAACACAGGAACGTAAGGGAAAGGTTAAATGAATTCAATTATTTATTGAGTTGTCCTAAACATGTCTGATATTTAATTAAAAAGAAAAGTAAGAATGCAGCAAGAAATAGTTGAAGTTAGGTTAGTTAGATGGAGCGAATGGTTCTCAATTGTAATTGTGATAATATCTGTTTCAGTGGCTTTCATCCGTGACGGGAAACCCTCAGATTCTGAACAAGATCCACGGGGAATGTCCCATGTGCGGCATGGTGATATCCTGTGCTGTTGTGACAACCGATTTCTGACGGATCCTGCTTCTCCTGTTCAACGAATCCTACTCTCCACATCTATTGTTTAATATTATTTATTCATTCTTGAATGATTCACGCATACTGCCGTGATGACTTGTGGGATGGAGACTACGACCCGCACCAAGAGAAATGTAGAGAGATTAAGACTCACGCAGCGTTCCATGGAAAGACCGGCGTCAGTCTCCGAGATAGAATCAGAAATGAGGAGATTAGAACAAAAATAACGGACATCATGGAACGACTAGCGAGACTGAAGTGGCAATGGGCGGGTCATGTGGCGAGACAGAGTGAGGATAGATGGACCCAGAAGGTGGAGACCATGGGAGAATAGGAGAAGCGTCGGCCGACGACATTGCTGCCGTGGGGGGGGGGGGAAATGGGGCTGCGGCTGGCAGGAGACAGAGACGAGTGGAAGGGAAGGGAAGAGGCCTATGTCCAGCAGTGGACCGATAAAGGCTGACGAAGAAGAAGAAGTAGAAGATTCATTCTTACTAATTAAAAAAATATTATTAGTACTTATAACAAATAGCCCAGGTTCATTTTTAAATTTAAATTATGTCCAAAACATGTCGCGTTTTTTTTAATATTTTGTGGAATAAACAAAGTTATAGAATAGGTGTATGAGAAAACCAGAACACGGCTACTGCTGATGGCCGTACACCGTATACTGTTCCTCCTCTACCTCATCAGACCTGAAGACCAATCACAGTGAGAGACTAAACTTTTCACCCTAAAGTCATTTTAAAACTATATATTTGTACAGAAGAAAAATGCCTTATGTTACAACATTTGTTTTACTTACTCCCCTTATGTACGGAAGTGAAGCATGGAACTGGCAAAAGAAGGATGAAAGTAGAATAAATGCAGTAGAAATGGGATCTCTAAGACGAATGTGTCGCAAATCTGTATATGATAGAGTGACAAATGCAAGTATAAGAAGTGAATGCGGTGTGAATCAAAGTGTTGATGAACAAAATAAGGAAAGGGTCACTAAGATGGTTTGGACACATGGAAATAATGAGTGAAGACAGAACCAGAAATAGAGGAAGACCGAGGAAAATGTGGCACCATCAAATAAATCAAATATTGAATGTCGGCCACCTGAGGAGTTGGAGAAATGGACGCGCGTGCGTGACACGATGTATGAATGTAGAGGAAGCGAGAGAAGTATGTCAGGACAGAACAGTGTGGCGTTCCATTATTTCTGCTTACCCCTCCAGGGAGACGGCGTGATGGTTAGTTAGTTAGTTAGTTACTCTCATATAATCATTTAAGCAAAAAATAGGGGTCAACCTGATCCTGAGAGATAAAAAACTAGAAACTTGAATACACCTTCATTTTGGGGTTTTATTACCTATTTTATGTCTCATGGTGCTTGCTTTTGTTTCCTGACCAAGAGGAGAAATTGTCAATAAACTAACCAATGCAAATCTATAAAATACATACTACTAGTCGCTAGTCAACCGAGACCCTTTTAGACGAAGGCGTTAATCTGCTGCTACGCTGTACAAGATTGTTAGAGAGCAGCTTCTGTGAGTATTTAATAATTTGTATATATATCTACATTACTAACAAACCATCACGACATTTCTCCGGAGGGGTAGGCAGAAAGAATGGACTGCCACACTTTTCTTTCCAGACATATTTCACTCCCTTCCTCAACATTCCGTCATGCACGCGCATCCATTTCTCTGACTCCTCACATGGCCGACATTCAGTATTTGATTTATTTGATCGTGCCATGTTTTCCTCGGTCTTCTGATTCTATTTCTGGTTCCATTTACATTGTTAACATATAATTCATTCATTCTTTCCATATGTCCAAACCATCTTAATGATCCTTTCATTATTTTGTTCATAACACCATCATTCGCACCGCATTCACTTCTTATATTTTGATTCAACACTCTATCATACACAGAGTATCCACAATTATTGATATGGAATATAAGAAAATATCAAAATAAAACATTGCAAGCACTCATACGAATTATCAGAGTGTCCCAAAAGTAGAAACCAAATTTATAATTTTTAATTAAAAGTATATTAAATAATAGTTACTCATTAAATCGTGTACTTAAAGTATCACTGATATAAAATGCATGGTCGAAGAGACAAAATTTAATGTGTAACTTTTAAAAAGTGTCAATATTAAAAAAAGACAATTTTTTAAATAAGCACTTTTAGAAAGTGTCAATTTTTAAAAAGTCAATTCAAAAAGAGTCCCTTATAAAATAGTTTTTATAAAAGCGTCACATGAAATAAGTATCTCTTTTAATGTCATAAAGTATAAATATAAATAAATAACTGTTAAAAAGGGTCACTGACATAAAGTGCACGGTCAAAAAGATAAAATTAATTGCGTCGCTTTTAAAAAGTGTCAATTTTAAAAAGGACAATTTTTAAAAATGACGCTTTTATATGTCAATTTTTAAAAGGGTAAATTTAAAAAAATGTGTCAATATAAAAATAATCCCTTTTAAAATTAATCATTTTATCAAAGCGTCACTTGAAATAAGTGTATTTTTTATGTCACTGTTAAAAAGTGTCACTATCCTAAAGAAAATGGTCAAAAAGATAAAATAATGGCTTCACTTTTAAAAAGTGTCTTTTGATGTCACTGTTAAAAAATATCACTGATATAATGGCACGGACAAAAAGATATAATTCAATGTGTCACCTTTAAAATGTCTCAATTTTGTCCATTTTAAAAAGTGTTCTTTTAATGTCACTGTTAAAACATGTCACTCAAGGTATATCTATATACCTTGCATGTCACTCATATAAAGTTCACTGTCAAAAACATAAAATACAATATGTCACTTTTAAAAAGTCTCAATTTTAATGTGTCATTTAAAAAAAATATATATTATAGCGTCACATTGAATAAGTGTCTCTATTAATGTCAAATGAATCATTTTATAAAAGCTTCACATGAAATAAGTGTCAATTTTAATGTCACTGTTAAAAAGAATCACTGGCATAAAGAGCATGGTCAAAAAGATAAAATAAACGTGTCACATTTAAAAAGCGTTCATTTAAAAAATATAGACATTCAATGTGACGCTATAATAAATTGATTCTTTTTTAAAGGGACACTTTTTAAACTGACACTTTTTAAAATTGAGACTTTTTATAAGTAATACATTGAATTTTATCTTTTTGACAGTGCACTTTATATGAGTGACATGTTTTAACAATGACATTAAAAGAGACACATTTTAAATGGACAAAATTGAGCCTTTTTAATGGTGACACATTGAATTTTATCTTTTTGACCGTGCCATTATATCAGTGACACTTTTTAACAGTGACATCAAGAGATAGGGGAGATGTAGGTAATGGGAGTCACTTAAGCGAGAATTGAAAAAAAAAAAACTATTAGTTAACTATTTATTGCTTAAGCCTTATTATAAACTTTAGTTATTAAACTATTAATTGAGATCACCTTTAATCACTTTGGCTTTTTACTTTTGGAACAATAATCATTTAAAAAAAAAACAGGTTTGACCACCATTGCCCACATCTGTTGGCAATGGTGATCAGTATGTTGGCAATGGGGGTCAACACAAATCGTACACATAATTGCAAGCTGAGTCCCACCCAGTGCAATCTGAATGAGCCCAAAGCCCACATGAAGTGCATCGGAACCACATCTCATTATCTCGCCCGAATTCGCCGCATACAAGACATTGGTTGTCAGAATCTTCTGCATCATCGTTTTTGTCGTCCTGGTACAAGTCATCAGTGTTCATATCTGACGCTGAAGTATTGTTCGATTCCTGCAGAATTTTCTTCTTTATCTATTTTCTTCGCGTACCTCTTCTGAAGACTCGAAAATGGGATGTTCATTGTTTTAGCGGCTTTTCTTATTGAATAACCTTGTTCATCGATGAGCTCCACGGCCTTTTTCAGGTTAGCTATAGACCAGTTAGCCTTATTTGTCTTTCTAGGACGAACGTTCGGTATCTACAAACCAAAAATAAGATTATTTTATCGAAGACAGGAAATGTTAACAATAAGGGTCACCTGACTCCGATTGCCTACATCGGTAAAAAAGAGAAAAAAACTAACTTGACATAAAAGTAAAAGTGATAGTGGTAAAATGAGTTTGAAATCACTATCTAAAATGCTTTAGTCATTACATATCACAAGCGCAAAAAGAAACACTCAGTAGTTTGATCCTTACCTTCGGATTTGTCCACTCGAAAAATTAGATCAGAAGGGCCCGAAAACTTGTTACGTCTACCACTCTCTAGCACGTGATGCGAACTGACTAAGCTGCATACCGCGGATGTTACCGGCAAACAGCTAGCATATGACGTCACTGAAACCGCCATCACGCGTATTGTTTTCGAATTAAAGGGGTGACTCCCATTGCCAACTGACTCCCATTGCCTACATCTCCCCTACATTTTAAAATTGACGTTATTTAAAATTGACACTTTTATTTTATCTTTTTGACCATGCTCTTTATGCCAGTGACTCTTTTTAACAGTGACATTAAAATTAACACTTATTTCATGTGACGCTTTTATAAAATGATTCATTTTAAAAGGGATTATTTATAAATGGACATATTTTTAGAAATTAACCCTTTTAAAAATTGACACTTTACAAAAGTGTCAATTATTAAAATTGTCCTTTTCAAAATTGAGACTTTTTATAAGTGATATATTGAATTGTATCTTTTTGACAGTGCACTTTATATGAGTGACATGTTTTAACAGTGACATTAAAAGAGAGACATTTAAAATGGATAAAATTGAGACTTTTTAAAGATGACACATTGAATTTTGTGACACTTTTTAACACTTACATCTTGATGACACAATTTTAAATTGACGTTATTTAAAATTGACACTTGTATTTTATCTTTTTGACCATGCTCTTTATGCCAGTGACTCTTTTTAACAGTGACATTGAAATAGCTACCTATTTAATGTGAGGTTTTATAAAATGAAACATTTTAAAATGGGTTATTTATAAATGGACACGTTTTTAAATATTAACCCTTTTAGAATTGACACGTTATAAAATAGTCCTTTTTAATATTGACACTATTTAATAATTTTATAATTTTATAGTTGGTACGTCAAATCTTGTGACTCTTGCTCTGGGGTTCCCTGTGTGTCCGGAGTGCACGCGCCGCACACTGGGGCCGATCCAGGAATTGTGCGAATAAACCCCTTTTTTAAAAATAACATTAGGTCACAAATAATTCCTGGAATTGATAGTTAAATATACCTGGCATACAGCTCAGTACTCTAAAGTCATGGTGCAAGTCAACTTTTATCCCTGTTCCAGTCGAAACTTGTCCGTCATAGGCGAAGCTTTTGCCGTCTGCGATTTCAATACGAAAAGTCACCTTGTACTCATGCCAAATACTTTATAGTGCTTCCAAATTTTGTTATTATTTCAATATGGCATTATCACCCACATGTTGGTACATATTTTTTTTGAAAATATCTTTGATATATTCTGAATTGTAATATTTTAAAGGGGTATTTACATTACTGGGGAAAATATTTGCTTTTTTTTAGTTTATTGATTTTATATGTAAAGTTTTAGTTGATATCAGTTCATATCATGTCTGCAATTTTGGGCTTATTTGCTTACGTATTCATTGTTCTTAAGGAAATATAAAAAACATTTTGCGCATATTTGCGCTTTTTCACTTAAAGGTCACTTTTGTCCAGGATGTGGAAACATAGTAAAAAAGAAAGCATTTATGAGTTATTTTAAATTAATTTCAATTATTATTTTTTCTTTCAGGATCAGGTACAACTAATATTTTTATAAGTAGACGTACCTTATTTGATCAAATGAGACAATCTGGCTACGTTAAATTGGCTGATCAAGTATCATGTTTGAAGGAATTTGTCGAAATACGTACTAAATGTCTAAAAGACCAATTACCAAGCCTTCATAAAACAATTTCATTTTTTGTGTCTGATTTTAAGAAGAAGTGGAAAAAGGCTATCAGAAAAGAGAACAGATATTTGGTTTTTAATAATGACTGCCTAGATACTTCAATAGGTTTTCATAACTTTTCTATTGTTTTAAGTAAAAAAGTGGGTCGCCCTCAAACAAATTTTGAAGAATCTTGTGATAGAGCTAAACGCCAAAAGACTAAATCTTTGAGATCAAAGCACTCTCTTAAGGAATGAACATTTGCAGTACAGGTGACTTTGCGAGCTGCTGGTCAAGTGGATGCCTCCAAAGTTTGGAAGGAAGTTACGACAACTTTATCCACAGCTGCCTCATACAAAAATGCATAAAAGAAAATTAACATCTCTAAAAGGTTAGCAGCTTACAGAAAAAGAAGCTCTTTTGATGTTTATTGAAGTAAAACTCACCAAACATCAATACAATATAATTCGAGAACATGACAAATTCCTATTTCCATCTTGCAAAAAAATACAACAGGCGAAAAGCGAATGTTATCCACCAAAGGAAAGCATTGCAGTCACAGATACTTTTGCTGAGATTAAATTGCAAATTTTACTTGATCATACTGCCACTCGTCTTTTGGAAGCTCATAAAGAAATTTTAGAAGTTCAGAAATCAGAAAATATAAAAAATATAACCTTAATATGCAAATGGTGCTTCGACGGATCTGCACAGTCAGAATACAAACAGAAGTTTAGTAGCGATCCAAATTCTGAGGATAATAATATTTTTATATCGTCTTTAGTACATTTAAGATTGATATTGGACAATTTAATATTACAAAATAAAATAGTTTTTTGTCAAAATGAAAGACACGATACTGTAGACCCATAAACTCTTTGCGGGAAAATATGCGTGGTACCCGATGCCTCCAACTATTCACAAAGTTTTAATTCACGGCCCAGAAATAAAAAAACATGCTTTATTACCTATAGGCCAGCTAAGTGAAGAGGCCCAAGAAGCAAGAAACAAAGAGTTCAAAAGATACAGAGAATGCTTCTCGCGAAAAATGTCACGTATAAAAACTAATGAAGATGTATTAAATTTACTTTTAATATCTTCGGACCCTCTTATTAGCAGCTTGCGAGAAGTATCTGTAAAGAAAGATGTAAATTTTGAGAAGGATACTTTAGATCTATTGGCTCCACCTAATATTATAACGTCCGACGTTTCCACGCAATCCACGATCAGTGAAAACGAAGCCGAAAATTCTTCAGATAGTGAATAAAATTTTTAAAAATCCTGTTTTTCTTATTAAAATTACTTTATAACAATTTATTTACATTGTTTTATTTATTTCATATTTAAAAGACCACAAAAATAATTTATTCCGACAATTCTTAATTCGGCTCCAGTGTGCGCCGCGCCGCTTCTTCTCCGCTCTTGGTGTTCTCTATTCCTCACGCCCGGCCCGGGCAGGAATAGAGAACACTAAGAACACCGGCTGCGTGGGCGCGCCCACGCCAGCCGCGTTACGTTAGAATGGCATATTTCACAAAACCGTCATAACGTCGTATTTTCACATACGTCATAATAACATAATACTTACTTACGTGCCAATGACGTCACAAGGATATAGTTCTGACGTGCCATTGACATATTTCTCACAAACGTTATATGGCTGTATTTCTCAAATATTTCAGAATGACTTATTTCTCACGTATGTAATTTTGACATATTTCTCACATATGTCTCATTGACATATTTTTCTCATACGTTAGAATGACATATTTCTCACAAACGTCACATTGACATATTATCAAAAACGTCAAACTTACACATTTCTCACATACGTGCGAATGACAAAAATACGTCTTAATGACATATAACGTTTGTGAGAAATATGTCAATGGCACGTCAGTGAGAACTATATCATTGTGACGTCATTGGCACGTAAGTAAGAATTATGTTATTATGACGTATGTGAAAATACGACGTTATAACGGTTTTGTGAAATTTTTAAACGCTGATAATTTTTCACTACACAATGTGAAAAAAATGAATTAATTATTTATCATTGATGGCTAACTTCTTCGTGTAACTTAAAAAAAACTGTGATTTGAATTTCCAATATTCGAATTATTGTACTAATATATTTTTGGTACAGATTCTTTCTTTTCATTTAAAAGCTTTTATAAATTTATAATATTGCACAAAATATTCCAAATTACCCCACTAAAATGCGACAGTTCGTTGGTACTATTTTACACTTTTTGCTACTAACTTCATTCATGACATGTTTCAGCAAATCATGAGTTGGCACGTGTGAAATGTCCGGCCGTTATTTATCATTGATGGCTAGCTTTATTATGTCACACTTCCGTAACAGGGTGTGTGGGTCTGTATTTATAGGAAGCTACTATCGGTTTGTGTCTCAATGTTACCCTCTACTAAACACATCAAAAGATGAATAACTTCGCCAGTATTTAAAAAAATATATATATGATATTAGAAGTATGGATTTAAGTACTATGTCAATTTTATATTTACTATATAAATATGTTACCATTATAAATATTAATTTATTCAAATAAATAGTTATTTAATATTATTGTTGTTATTTTTCCTCTTCTTTAGCTATGGTTGGTCCACTGTTGGACATAAGCCTCCTTCAAGAACACATTCTATTCCACCTTATGTCCAACACTTTCTTTATACTTCTAGTTAGTAGCTAGAGTTTCAGCCTCCTAGATGATTTTCCTCCAAGCTCCTCGATCCTGCGCCTTGCATCCATTAGGCGCTGCCTTCCGTAAGGTCTTACTTCGGTTATTCAGGATCTTAGAACAGAGGAGAGTGGAATGCCGCATTGGAACGTTAAATATTAGAGGGGGTGTGAAAGAAAAGATGAATGAGATGTGTGTAGAGATAGAAAATAAGAGGTTAGATATTTTATAAGTAAAATAAGAGGTTAGAAAGAGTGTGGATCCAAGGAGCATGCAGATAAGCTTGTTCTGTGGTCGGGAGTACCTAAAGACCACAGAGCATGTCAGGGCGTGGCGGCGGTGCTAGCTCCAAGGGTGATAGAATGTATGAAAGGGTTTGAATGTGTTAGTCCAAGACTCATGTGGATTCGCTTCAAGATCGGGTTGACGAGAGTATTCCTGTTAATTGGTTATGCTCCCGTCAACAACGAATATGAGGCGATTAAGGATGAGCATCAAACAGACAAGAATGGAGGAAGCTCCTGGATTCAGCCAAGGCCCACCCAGGGCTGTCGAGCTTAGGATGATGATGATGAAGGATGAGTTTTGGGATAAGGTGAGCGAGACATTGATGTGCAAGAAAGACAATGAAAGGTTAATAATTGCAGGTGATATGAATGGTTGGGTGGGAATTCGAAGGAGTGGATATGAGGATTGCCTGGGAAGGTTTGGAGATAGAAGAATAAATGACAATGGAAGGAGACTGCTTGGAGTGTGTATGGAATGGAATCTCTTTGTGTCAAACTCCTTTTTCGATCATAAGAGAATCCATCAATACGGCGTGAACGGAGCTAGAAA
Source organism: Lepidostoma basale (assembly GCA_022606425.2). Lineage (NCBI taxonomy): Eukaryota > Metazoa > Arthropoda > Insecta > Trichoptera > Lepidostomatidae > Lepidostoma > Lepidostoma basale. Next base: position 67,313 of record JAHDVF020000413.1, read on the forward strand.
TAGAGGAAGGCCGATGAAAACGTGGCACGATCAAATCAATCAAATATTGAATGTCGGTCACGTGAAGAGTCGGAGAAATCGACGTGCGTGCATGACAAGATGTATGAATGTAGAGGAAGCGAGAGAAGTATGTCAGGACAGAACAGTGTGGCTAATTGCTCTGATCCCTTCAGCTGGCCTTACGTGCCCAATCCATGCTAGGCGACCGGCTCTCACGGTGCTCGTTATAAGGAGCTGCTGGGTCATCGTACGGATCTCTTGGTTGGTCCTATGCCTCCAAGTTCCCGCTGCAACACCGGGTCTGGGTCCCAGGATCATTCAGAGTAACCTATTCATTTATGTCATCCGATAGCCTTTTATGGGGCCTTTTGACAATCTGCATGAGCGATTAAAAATAGAGCATCCCATTGAAAGACCCTATTATAAATTAAATATATAAAGATTTTTAGAACTCGCTCCTATTGGTCATCTCAAACTGTATGAAGAACACGAGGTATGTAGACACAGCTGCGATGATTGCTGACAGACTGGAATAATCCATCGGGAAGAACCCGCCTCCGGTAAATTCTATCTTTTGGTGAAACATTTGTAAAGAAAACATCTCCACCTGAAAGCAAACAAATTCATTTATGATACAAATCTGTTTATGGACAAGTGTATGAAAGAGATGAAATGGTTGGATGTAGGTGCCAAAATGAGCGGAGTGTCAATAAGCTGTCTCTTGTTTGCGGATGACTCTATCCTACTTGCAGACAACGAGCATGAACTATAAGTGCTTTATAATAGTATGTATGAGGTACCCATGCGTAATGATCTGATGATGAAGAAGAAATCATGACATTAGTGTGAATGGTGAAAATTTGGAGCAAGTGGATGAGTTTGTGTATTTGGGTAGTATGTTTACAAAAGATGGGCGAGTGGAGAGGTATATTGAAAGAAAGGTTGGGCAGGCAACAAAGTGAACGGTGCACTTAAAGTTGTCATCACAAACAAAAACCTATCCAAAAATGCTAAAATGTCAGTGCACAATGATGTTCTTGTACCTACCCTTGTACCGACCCTTATGTATGGAAGCGAAGCATGGAACTGGCAAAATTAGGATGAAAGTAGAATAAATGCAGTAGAAATGAGATCTCTTAGACGGATGTGTGGATACTCTGTGTATGATAGAGTGTCGAATGAAAATATAAGAAGTGAATGCGGTGCGATTGATGGTGTTATGAACAAAATAATAAAAGGATCATTAAGATGGTTTGGACACATGGAAAGAATGAATGAAGAAAGAATGGTAAAAAATTATATGTTAAAGATGTAAATGGAACTAGAAATAAAGGAAGACCGAGGAAAACGTGGCACGATCAAATAAATCAAATATTAAATGTCGGCCACGTGAGGAGTCAGAGACATCGACGCGCGTGCATGACACGATGTATGAATGTTGAGGAAGCGATAGAAATTTATCAGGAAAGAAAAGTGTGGCTTGATGGTTAGTTAGTTAGTTAGTTAGTTAGTTTACAGATAAACAAAACCATCACGCCGTCTTTCCGTAAGGGTAGGCAGAGAGAATGGACTGCCACACTAATCTATTCTGATATACCTCTGTGGATTCCTCCACATTCATAAATCGAATCATACACGCACATCCATTCTTCCGACTTCTAACATGGCCAAACTTTAAAATTTGATTAATTTTGTCATGGTATGTTTTCCTTGGTTTGCCTCGACTCCGTTTACATCATTAATGTATACTTTCTTAACCCTTCTTTCTCCATCCATGCGTTCCATATGTCCGAACCAATGCAGCGATCCTTTCATAATTTTGTTCCCAATACCTTCTTCCGCTCTACATTCCTTTCTTATATCAGCATTTGATATTCTGTCGTAAATTGTTGTACCACACATGGGTCTTAAGGACCTCATCTCTACCGCATTTATTCTGCTCTCACACTCCTTCTGAGAGTTCCACGCTTCGCTTCCATACATTAGGGTTGGGACCAAAGTTCCATTGTGAACGGCTGTTTTCGCTTTCATTGATGAATTCTTGTTTGCTTATCTTAATTATTGTTGATAATTATGATGTTCAACTTTCTCCTCTCCATTGCCCAAGAGTTAAGCATAAAAAAAGTTAGATAAACTGTAATTTTTTAAATTACTTACTGCAATTTTAGCTTCTTCATCCTTTTCTTCTATTATCACTTGGTGTAACAATGTACTACACTTCCTTGCCTGAAATTATTTTACATAGGTTAGACACTCAATGAACAGTCAACAATGAATCAACTCAACGAACAAACTGGAAGCATTTGAAATGTGGCTCCATCGCCGAATGCTCAGAATTCCCTGGACAGACATGGTTACCAATACCGAATATATCATATTTAATCCCAATGTATTATGACCAGTTCTAACAAGTTTAGTGAGTGTCCAAGTCACGGAGACTTGGACACTCACTAAACGTGATGAAGTAAAGATGGATTGCTTCGAAAGGAAAATCCTCCATACAATCCTCGGACCCATTCAGAATGGTCAGACGTGGAGACATTCAAATGGCTTGACAACAGTGGGTCAGTATTGCATTTGAACGGCCATAACGTTGAAAGGGTTGAAAAATGTAAATACCTCGGCAGCATACTAACACAATCTCTTGACCCAGATGTAGAGACAAAATGCAGAATCGAGGCAGCAAGAGCTACGTTTAATAAAATGAAATCACTCTTCTGCAATGATGACATAAACTTCGCCAGAGAATGATCAAATGTTGATGTGAAACGTGGACCTTGAAAGTTAACTCAATGAACAGACTGGAAGCATTTGAAATGTGGCTCCATCGCCGAATGCTCAGAATTCCCTGGACAGACATGGTTACCAATACCGAAATCCTGAGGCGAGCTAGAGTTGACAGGGAACTGTTATCAACTATCAAGGTTCGGAAGATTTCACATCTGGGTCATATAATGCGTGGGGAAAAGTACCACCTCCTCCAACTGATATTGGAGGGAAAAATTGAAGGACGCCGAGGGCCCGGAAGGAGACAAATGTCCTGGCTGCGAAACGTGAGGGATTGGACCGGCATCCGAAGTGTGGAGGAGCTGTTCCGGGCGGCGCAGGACAGGGACAGGTTCGCCGAGGTGATCACCAACGTTGGGGGGACCCGACAGGGCACTTGAAGAAGAAGAAGGTTAGACAAACAATTAAAAAAAAAACTAACTATCACCCGTCTCCCCGAAGGGGTAGGCATAAAGAATGGACTGCCACACTTTTCTTTCCTGACATATTTCTCTCGCTTCCTCAACATTCATACATCGTGTCATGCACGCGCGTCGATTTCTCTGATTCCTCGCATGGCCGATATTTAATATTTGATTTTTTTGATCGTGCCACGTTTTCTTCGGTCTTCCTCTATTTCTGGTTCCATTTATATCGTGAATATATTAAATGTCGGCCATGTGAGGAATCAGAGAAATCGACGCGCGTGCATGACACGATGTAAGGATGCGAGAGAAATATGTCAGGAAAGAAAAGTGTGTCAGTTCATTCGTTATGCCTACCCCTTCGGGGAGACGGCGTGATGGTTAGTTAGTTAGTTTGTTATATAGATACTTATATTGCGACATTCTTTTGCCTTCCCACCTACACTCGTCCCGAATAATTTGTCACTCGAATTATTGTTCCCCACCGATCTACGCGGGACTCTAGTCGCGTCGATAATTATTCACACCAGTATCAAATCAACCGCCAACCGCTGCCTAGCTCTGTTGGCTCTAAGCGAACAATTTGCGGGAAAAGATCGTGAAGATTCCGTGCCGTGGAAGTGAAGAAGAGGTCAGGTGCACCCATGGCCCTCGCCATAAAAGACAGACCAGTCGGTGAGTGCCTTCCTTTTTTGTCCTAAGCATTTTTAATGCCATACCACTCCAAGGCAGGTGAACGAAAGACCGCGTCTTTGCTCCCAGCAAGCGGTTGAGGATCCAATTTGTAAAATTATGTTTTCCTTAGAAACACTTTATTTCGTCCTACCTCAAATAACTTTTTTGATTTATATAATGTCATTTAGTATGAAATAGCTGAAAGGGTAGGATGTAGGTGCCAAAATGATCGGTGTGTCAGAAAGCTGTATCTTGTATGCGGATGACGCTGTCCTACTTGCAGACAACGAGCATGAACTACAAGTCCTGGTGAATGCGAAATGATCTGATGATGAATGTGAATTAGTCCAAGGTAATGATTTTTGAAAGAGAAGAAATCATGACAGTCTGCAACATTGGCGTGAATGATGAAAATTTGGAGCAAGTAGATGAGTTCGTGTATTTGGGGAGTATGTTTACAAAAGATTATCCGTGTATTCCTTATCCTCTGAGCTATATATCTGAGCGTCTTCATTTCTGACACTCTGAACGCGTTTTTTGTGTTTTGTGGTTGTGGTGTCCGCCCTGCACTCGATCCCATATGCCATGATAGGTCGTACACAAGTCTTATAGATTCTCACTTTGCTGCTGATCTTCATGTCAGGGTTTTTCCAAATTGAATTCTTCAAGCATCCTGAAATGACCGCAGCCTTGTTTATTTGCCCCATCACTTCACACGGTAGATCCGTTTTCCCACACAAGTCCACACCCAGATATCCAATTTTTTCCACCTGTTCCACTGAAACACCCCCCACAGACACGCTACGTCCCACCAGAGCTCGAGAGAATACCATACTCTTGGTCTTTGCTACTGCTATGATGTATTCATTCGTATTAATTATTTAATGTGGAGTTTTACATCATTGTTTAAGAATCAATTGATACCTACCTCTTCAATCGTCCTACAACTTGGATATATGGCCAGGTAAAACAAGGAAGAACACCAAACCCCCCAGACGATTGGATTCCAGATGTTTCGAATGTTGGCTTCGTAATTCTCATCTCTTTTCAAGATTAGGTAATATATGTACAGTTCGATCACCAGCACAATCGACGACTTAGCAGTTGATAGGAACATCTGCTTCGTGTACATACAATTCAAGACCTTAGCCCACTGGCACAAACGATCATGCATACAGCATATGGTCTGTATCTTGTATGCTGTGCTGGTTCTCTTGACAACCGTCAGCTTCATCCGTTTGTTGGATACAATTCTTTTGTTATACACTGGGTTAGGTCCGATTATCGATAAGATTTCCATTTTAGAAGCTTTTCCCGCGCTTTGGAAGTTGGCTAGTCTCTTGATATAATCATTCAGGAACTCGAACCTGAAAATGTTTGGTATTTAAAATTTATTTGCGGATTGCCTGATGCATGGATAACTAAATGGATAGATGACAATAAATTAATGCCGAAATTTATAAGCGAATAAAAGGATAGATGAGGAAATGGATAGATAATGCCTAAATGGATAAGTATTATAACTAAATATTTGCTATTGCCTGATGAATAGATAGTTAAATAATTTAATAAATAATGAAATAGATAAGTGAATCAATGACGAAATGGATAGATGCCTAAATGGATAAATATTATAACTAAATATTTGCTATTGCCTGGTGAATCGATAGTTAAATAATTTAATAAATAATGAAATGGATAAGTGAATAAATGGATATATGACGAAATGGATAGATGCTTAAATGGATAAGTTTTATAACTAAATATTTGCTGTTACCTGGTGAATTGATAGTTTAATAATTTAATAAATAAAGAAATAGATAAGTGAATCAATGGATATATGACGAAATGGATAGATGCCTAAATGGATAAGCATGATACAGGTGAATTGATTGTTAAATATTATAATTTAATAATTAAAGAAATAGACAAGTGAATCAATGGATATATGACGAAATGGATAGATGCCTAAATGGATAAGGGATTAAATAGATGTTGAAAACGATGTAGAGTATAAATGGATAGTCATAGAAATTGATAGATTATGAAATGAATAGATGCCTAATCGATAGATAACGAAATTGATAAGCGACTAAACGGATAGATAACTGTATATCATTGATACACAATGAACAACCAGCAACTAGCACATGTATCTACGATGAGAGATCTCGGGATCATCTATGAGAGTAGGCTGACTTTTCGTGCACATATCGAGAGAATTTGTGACATTGCACTGAGGATGTAGGGGTTCATCGTCCGGACCGGAAGAGTTTTCAGAGATCCCAATGTGCTCAGAGTCCCATACAACGCGTTGGCTCGGAGCAGACTCGAAAATGGTTCTGTGATATGGAGTCCTTACGAGGCGATATATTATACTTTTTTTTAGCTCTTTCTGAGCTAAAAAGAAGGAAAAAAAAAACAGATGACCAAGGTACACATATTCAAGGATAGATTACGAAATCCATAGATAAATTAGAAACTCTCACCTTGCGCACAGCGTCATAACGAAGCCGGCAAACTGCAGCATCGCCGAGTAGCACACGTAGAACTGCCAAATGCAGGCAAACCAATAAGCGTTTCCGAGTGAACCGTCCAAGATGATGAACAGCACATAGTCCACGCTGCACGTAATGGTGAGAGAGGTATATATGATTCCCATTAACCAAGCGTTTTGTCTTCTGGCCGTAGCGTAGTCAATACTGATCCCCAAGCTTCCAAGCTCTTTATCAAACTCGCACAATTCCTCCATCAGCGCACAGGTCCTGTGCCTGTTTTTGAGCGAAAGCGAAACGCACAGAAACGCCAGCACAGCTCCACTTGTTCGTTGAAAGAGGTCTGAATACATTGCTATCTTATTTTCCTTGCGTGTTCCGCTGGTTTTTATACGATCCACAAGCGGTATCAACGATACGCTTAGTATCAATATTATAAGAATATTATACGCAACGCCATATTTCGTTGGCTTCCACTTGGAATCGGATGGAGCCAGGCCAAAATGCCTTACACAAAAATATATTGGATTCAAAGACTTGTAAAATAACGACATTTTTAGCTATTTTTAAATGATTCTACTACGACATTTATATATCTGAAGCTCTCATGTTCATATCTAATTAAAAAAATATATTAAAAGTGTTTTGTTCAGATGAAAAATGTGTAAGTTTCTCATAGGCCCTTCCGTGACACAAATATAAACATCAAAACATTAGATTTTACGCGTTACTAATAATAAAAAAAATATTTAAATTCATTAAAATGATTCAAATTAATGCTTAAATACTATTTCTAGACACGAATTTCTTGTATTTGTTTGTTTATTCTCTTGTTACTAAGCATAAGCGTGTATCCAAGATGGCCGCTATAAGAGGCCTGCAATTCTGATATCAAAATGGTGACGTGTCACTAATTCGCGGTTCTTTTAGTATGTACAAATGAAAATATAATATTTCGTTGTACTTAAACAATATCATTAGCTTAAAATATTAAGTTTAAAATAATATCCTTGTTTTAATAAATTATTTTAAACATCACAGGGTGTGTGGTTCCTTGATTCAATTAATTTATATTAATAAAATCGTCTGTTTTCTAGAGGTTTTATTATATTTTAACTAACTAACCATCACGCCGGAATCCGTATTGATGAAAAATATTTAAACCGTCTACATTTTGCCGACGATAACGTACTCGTGAGCAACACTCCGGAAGAACTAGCTGAAATACTGAAAGAACTGAACGATGTATCCAAATCTGTAGGTTTGAATATGAACCTGGCAAAGACCAAGGTGATGGGCACGGAAAGGCTTGAAAGCAACGTGGACGGCTACAGATTTGAGAATGTCCAAGAATATACATACTTGGGACACAATATTCGACTGGGCCGAGATAACCAAACCGCAGAGCTAAAAATAAGAATTGGACTAAGCTGGGCAGCTTTCGGAAACATGAGTTACATCCTTAAAAACCGGAAAATAGCAACCAACCTGAAACGAAAAGAAACTGTAACATTGTCCAAACAAACTGCCGAGAAACTACGAGTGACCCAAAGAGTCATAGAAAGAGCCATGTTAGGAATAAGCCTAAGAGACAGAGTCAGAAACGATACGGTGAGGGAAAAAACAAAGGTCACTGACATCATCCACCGGGTGGCGACTCTAAAATGGCTATGGGCAGGTCATGTAGCCAGAAGCTCAGACGAAAAATAACAACAAGACAAGAAGACTCCTGGCTTGGAGACCGTGGACGGCAAAGAAAAGTGCAGGGCGACCGCAAATACGGTGGAAGGATGATCTGAACAGACACGTCGGGATAACCTGGATGCAGTCTGCATAAGACAGAGTGACATGGAAGCGAATGAAGGAGGCATTTGTCTAGAAGTGGATGGGAATAGGCGGAGGAAGAAGAAGCAGTAGCAAACACGCTGTATTTTGTTAGCCATTATTGATTAATTGTTCTCTTTATCCAGTAATTACTTAATAATCCACTTTACGAATAAAATGAATAACTGTCCTCATATGAAACACCTTTTAATCAAATTATACATTTTTACGACAGCTTTTTTACTTGCTAATACAAAAAATAGCAAATCCACTCTACACAATTAACCTTATTAATTCCTAACTAACTAATGGACTGCCATACTTTTCTTTCCTGACATATTTCTCTCAGGAATTACAAGAGTTCAGAACCTGTTTCAAGAGGCGCAGGACAGAGATGCTTTTGCTGCAGTGATCACCAACGTTGGGGTAACCTAACACGGCACCACACATTACAGTAAGAGATCGATTTTATTCTACTTTCTTTATTCTTTTGGCAGATCCATGCTACACTTCCATACAATAGGGTCGGCACAAGAACACCATTGTGCACTGCCATCTTAGTTTTATTTATCCGATTATATCATATCAGTTAACTCAATGAACAGACTGGAAGCATTTGAAATGTGGCTCCATCGCCGAATGCTCAGAGTTCCCTGGACAGACATGGTTACCAATACCGAAGTCCTGAGGCGAGCTAGAGTTGACAGGGAACTGTTATCAACTATCAAGGTTCGAAAGATCTCACATCTGGGTCATATACTGCGTGGGGAAAAGTACCACCTTTTCCAACTGATATTGGAGGGGGAAATTGAGGGACGCCGAGGGTCCGGAAGGAGACAAATGTCCTGGCTGCGAAACGTGAGGGAGTGGACCGGCATCCGAAGTGTGGAGGAGCTGTTCCGAGCGGCACAGCACAGGGACAGGTTCGCTGAGGTGATCGCCAACGTTGGGGGAACCCGACAGGGTACTTGAAGAAGAAGAAGATATCATAAAATGTCTTGTATTTTTATATAGAAATATTGATTAACTTGACCCATTGTACCATATATTAATTTGATAATTATAAAATTAACACAACCAATTAAGTTTCATTATGAAATTTTACTTAACCTTTACGCTACAATACGCTTTTTTATCATTCAAAAATATGAAGGATCAAATAAAAAGCATCGATTTTTCTAAAGTGCTTTTTGTAGCTGTCGCAAATCCGGCACAGTGCCGCGCTTTGAGCGCAGTTAGTGCGAGAAAGGTGGAGAAGGATATTGAAATAAGGGTTAGGGCTGGAAACAAAGTGAATGATGCACTTAATGTTGTCATCGCAAACAAAAGCCAGTTCAATGCTTCGCTTCCATACATAAGTGTCGGTACAAGAACATCATTGTGCACTGCCATTTAAAATTTCTTTATATATGAATAATAAAGCCTATTTAAATGCATAATTTTTTAAATATTAAATTGTATCTATATAAAAAAATTAAAGTAGGATAAATGCCGTAGAAATAAGATCACGGAGATGAATGTGGGGAAAACGATATATGATAAAATACCGAACGATGAAATAAGTAAGAAATGAATGACTCCGACTAATGTGGCCGACATTCAATATTTGATTTATTTGATCGCGCCGCGTTTCCTCGGTCTTCCTCTATTTTAAGTTTTATTAATTAGTATTCTTTTCACGTGTCCAAACCATTTTAATGTTACTTTCATTATTTTGATATCAAACACATATTTTTTCCACACATTCGTCTAAGAGATCTCGTTTCTACTGCATTTATTCTACTTTCATCTTTCTTTTACTAATTCCGTGCTTCGCTTCCATACATAAGCGTCGGTACAATAACACAATTGTGTGCTGCCATTTTTGCTCTTTTAATATTATAATTATAAGACTATGTAAAGCATTCTTCAAAATAACTACAATATGAAGATATATAAAGGCAAAACAAAGCTGCTGACTGTTGACCGAACACAACATCAGATGAGAGTAGTGATGTCAGGAGTTCCACTAAAGAACACCAAGGAGTTTGTCTACCTCGGGAGCAAAATAACATGGGACGGTCGGTCTAAGAGCGAGGTCGATAGCCGTATACATCAGGCTAGGCTTGCATTTAATTAAAGGTCGAAAATAATCTATTCGAATAATATATTCCTAAAACTGAGAATACTCCTCACCAAGACCTATGTACGGAGCATCTTGATGTACGGCTGCGAGACATGGTGCCTATCCGAAAGAGATAAACGGAGACTTGAGGCTTTTGAGATGTGGTCCTTTAGAATACCATTAGGAATTTCCTGGAGAGACCACATCACAAATAAGGAGGTTCTCCAAAGAATCGAAGGAGGAAGGCACCTTCTCAGGACCTTGTCCGAAAGGCGTGCAAGATGGATCGGCCATGTAATACGACAGGAAGACCTCTTGCATGCCATAATGGAGGGTATGACCGAGGAGACAAACTCTAGGGAACGCCCACGCCGAGAGTACCTGGAGCACCTGTTGCTGGACGTGCGCTGCTCTTCATATGCAGATTTCAAAAGAGCCGCACAAGAGAGGGAAGAATGAAAGAGAAGAATAGAGGAAATTGCTGCAAACCAATCCCAGGATTTAAACCAGAGAAGAAGAATGATTATATAATAAAGTCGATATATCGGCCATGGGGCATTGAAAAGGTTAAATTTTATTAGTTCACAGTTGTCGTAAAACGCAGTTTTACCAGTTATAATTTTAATGGTGGAAGCGTTAAAAAACCTTAGTAATGTTTCGTTCAAAATCGCCCTTATATTGCATATCACGACTTCTTGGTATTGCTCCATACTCGATCGTGGTCAATTCGAACACCACACGTTGGAAAACCACAGTTTTATCTTTTCTTTATAGTATTTTTATTTTATTTCTGGTATTGTTTTGCTGCGTTCCTATTATATGCCAAATCAGATCTATAATTGGAAATAAAGGCATGAATCAAATAGCAAATTATTCTGATACGTGTAGAAGGTTATATTCTATATCAATTGCTTTCCTTTGCATATTTCTATCTATAAAAAACAGGCATAAAACCTGTGAATTTCTCAACGATTTGGAAGATTTCGACGTGAAAATTTTCAACGCATGTGCTTCTATGGTGTACGATAAATTTCACAGGCAATGTAAGATGCGCTTATATCTTATAAACGGGCTACTGGGCGTATTCAATCTACTCGATATAGTTTTTTATATGTTAATTCAAAAACACGATACGATGTTTTGGCTGGCTATAGTGCTAACATTCTCTCTATATTTCAACACAGCTTTGGAATTTTCTTCGTATGTCGAAATGATATATATAAGGTAAGAATTAAAAAAAAAAATCATAATAATATAAAACTAACTAACTAACTAACCATCACGCCGTCTCCCCGAAAGGGTAGGCAGAATGAATGGACTGTCACACTTTTACTGATGCGGCACTCCATCCTTCTCTAACTAACTAATAATAATAATAATATGCTAACTTTTAAAGCGCCGTTTTTGTAATGTAATCGCCTCAAGGGCGCAATAAGACGTGTTTTAAATCTAAATGTGAACGCTGCATCAGATTGATATTTTTTTATTTATTTTTTTGTATTTAATTTATTTTTTTAAAAACCCGATTAGGTTATATGGATACATTTTTAGATCTTACTATTAATTATGTTATGTTTCAGATATATTTTATATTGAGTTGTAGTGACACTCCTTGTGTCTTTTGGTAGTTCATTGTAAAGTTTCAGTTACTGAAAGGCGGCCATGATCGAAGTAGGAACAATCGACGAGCGTGCATGTCACGATGTGTGAATGTAGAAGAGGAGCGAGAATTATGCCAGGATAAACCAATGTGGTGATCCATACTCTCTTCCTACCCCTCTGAGGAAACAGCGTGATGGTTAGTTAGTTAGTTAAGTATACGTTAACAACGTAAACGGACCAAGAAATAGAGCAAGATTTAGGAAATCGTGGCACGATCAAATAAATCAAATATTAAATCTCGACCACCTAAGGAGTCGGAGAATTCGACGCGCGTGCATGACAGGATGTATGAATGTTGAGGAAGCGAGAGAAGTATTTCAGGAAAGAACAGTGTGGCGGTCCATTTTTTCTGCCCCTTCGGAGAGACGGCGGTTTAGTAAGCTTTTTTAATTTTTTTTTATTTAATTTATTTTTTTTAAAACCCAATTGGGTTATATGGATACATTTTTAGATCTAACTATTAATTATGTATTGTTTCAGATATATTTTATATTGAGTTGTAGTGAGATTCCTTGTGTCTTTTGGTAGTTCATTGTAAAGTTTCAGTCCATTGTTCAATATCCTTGATTGTCCTGTCTTAGTACGTGCATTCGGTAAGTGATATCTGTCACAGTTCCTGGTCCAGTGTCTCTTTCGTCTGAATTTTTAGTTAATTTGTAGCTGCTGTCTGTTGTCTTTTCCATGGTCACTCTGTGTACAATTTCCAATGTCTCAAATTTGGTCAGGTCTGATATGTCCATTTGTTTTGTTTGTCTGTAAACTTGTAAACCCAACCATGTAAGGTAGTTAATGTTGAATGCTAATTTTATTATTTTATTTTGTTGTCGTTGGCTTAGTTAAGTTATTTTAATGGTCTCAGTATGTGTGGTAGAACGATGTACGACAGAATCTCAAATGCTGATATTTGGAAGGAATGTAGAGCGAAAGAAGGTATTATGAACAAAATTATGAAAGGTTCGCTGCATTGGTTCGGACATATGGAGCGCATGGCTGAAGAAAGAATGGTTAAAAAAGTATACGTTAACGATGTAAATGGAGTAAGGAGTCGAGGTAGACCGAGGAAAACATGGCATGTCCAAATTAATCAAATATTAAAGGTTGGTCATGTCAGAAGCCGGAAGAATCGACGCGCGTGTATGACTCGATGTATGAATGTGGAGGAAGCTAGAGAGGTATGTCAGGATAGAGTAGTGTGACGGTCCATTCTCTCTGCCTACCCCTGCGGGGAAACGGCGTGACGGTTTGTTGTTGTTGTTGTTGTGTCAATATTATGATGTTAAATAATCGGGAAAGTATTTTAATTAAAAAAATAGAAACGATGTATTCCTTTCATTATACATACAGTAGATTAATTACAATCAATTAAATTAATGTATTTATTAAATTGGGAGTTATGCTAAGAAATTCATTAGATTCTTTTGTTTTAAGTAGTCGACAAACGCGTCAACAAAATGGCTGCCGTGCATAGATCGGTATCGCTCGTATACAACGTTTCTCGACTATTTGGTATCGCTCCTTACTCTACCGTTGTCGAAGATAATAAGACTCATTGGAAAGTTACCAAGATTTCTATACTATATGTTTTTTTCGTTATAATTCTTTTATTGATCGGTTTGTTTCCAATCTACCAGCATATTTCTGTATATGATCTTGAAGATGGCCATGAAAACAACATTGCTTTACAATCAAACATGATAAGAAGAGCGAGTTCGGTTGTCACTACTTTCATTTGCATTTTCGTTTCGCTGAAGAATAGATATGTGACATGCAGCTTCATGAATGGTTTGCGCGATTTCGATGTGGAATTGATCAACAACGGAATGAATGTGGACCACGAAGGAGAGCGCAAAGTTATTCTGACCCGTTTCGCTTCTATCTATGTCCTGTTTACGATCACAATGGTCTTAGATTTTATTTTCTACGTCTTCATGCGATCGAAGAAGCTGCTGTTTTGGCTAGCCGTTGTCTTAGTCACTACCATTTTTTTTTTCACCATAATTCAGTTCTCCGCTTTTGTTGTGCTGTTGCTATCAAGGTGAGTCTTAACCTGTCTGGTAGTGTGCCAGTATTGTTGCGTTTACAAATAATGTGTCATTCAATATATTATCGAATACCAAACGATACTGACATCTGTGAACGTTTGTTAGAAGTTTTTAGCAATGTAACTATAATACCGACGGAGTAAATCACTTTTAAAATATTACGTGACGTCATCACTATCATGTTACTTGTCAACCTTTTAATGTCAGTCTACGATTTATATTTCACTAGTTGTTTGAGTATAATCAAAACATAATTAAACTCAAACATTAGTATAAATTCAATTACTTAAGTGAAATCATTATTATGAAATTATTTAAATTATGAAATTATATCATGTTGGCCAGAGAAATCGACGCGCATGCATGACACGATGTATGAATGTTGAGGAAGCGAGTGAAATATGTCAGGAAAGAAAAGTGTGGCAGTCCATTCTTTCTGCCTACCCCTTCGGGGAGACGGCGTGACGGTTAGTTAGTTTTTTATTATTATTAACACTAATAAAAACTAATCATCACACCGTCTCTCCTGGAGAGGAGGCAGAAATAATAGACCCCCATACTGTTCTATCCTGACATACTTCTATCGCATCCTCTTCATTCATACATCGTGTCATGCACGCACGTCGATTTCTCCGACTTCTCACGTGACCGACATTTAATATTCACGTCGTTCACATATACCTTATTCACGATTCTATCTTCATTCATTCTTTCCATGTGTAAACCATCTTAACGACCCTTTCATTTTTTTTTTTCGCTTCACTTCCATACTATAAGTACTTGGTACAAATAATGGTGTTATGAAAGGATCATTAAGATGGTTTGGACACATGGAAATAATGAATTAAGAAATAATGGTCAAAAAAAGTATATGTTAACGATATAAATGGAACTAGAAATAGGGAAGACCGAGGAAAACGTGGCACGATCAAATAAATGAAATATTTAATGTCGGCCACACGAGGAGTTGGATAAATCGACGCGGGTGCATGACACGATGTATGAATATGAGGGAAGCGAAAGAAAAATGTCAGGAAAGAAAAGTGTGGCAGTCCATCTTTTCTGCCTACTCGTTCGGATAGACTGCGTGATGGTGTGAGTAAGAAGAAGATGTTATCCTTGATATTTTTCGACTTCAATGTTCCATTCATCTCTTCAGTTTTATATTACCTTTTTGAATTTTTTTTTTATGAATTTGGATAACTATAAAAAAAAGTGATTTATTGTTTAAGAAACAATTAATCACTCTTGTATTTATAACTAACCATCACGCTGTTTCATCGGAGGGGTAAACGGAGAGGATGGACCGCCATACCGTTCTGTCCTGACATACCTCTCTAGATTCCTTCACATTCATATATCGTAACATGCATGCTCGTCGATTTTTCCGACTTCGAATGTGGCCGCCTTTTCGTATTTGATTAACCCTTACCACTCCTTTGTCGAATGCCAGCCGACATCGCTATATGTACGCTACAACTCAGTTATCGGCTGGCAGCTGACAAGATAAGACTTGCGCGCGCGGTGTATTTATTCGATAAGACGGTGCGCAACACTTGACTTTCTTGTGATATTCGTTAAAAAAAACATTTAATTTCACGTTTAAATAAGATTTTGACTGATTTCTGCAAATTCACATAACCTAAAATGGCGGGAACTTGGCGTAATACGTCATGCAGAGGAGCGATTAGAATACAAGCCCCACTTCATTGCGAAACCGGACAAACGTTCTAAAGACTGTACTGTGTGCAGTAACAGAAAGATTTCAGGGGGAAGACGAGAAACAGTGTGGTTTTGTGAGACCTGTTCCAGAAAACCTGGTCTCCATCCTGGAGATTGTTTTAAAAAGTACCATACTATGCAAAACTATAAATAATCATTACGAATGAATTTTTAACGATTTTTTTTGTAATTACCTATCAATAAAAATATTTTGACATTATTTAAATGAGAGTTGGCTGACAAACAATATCTAAAAATAATGGAGTGGTAAGGGTTAATTTGGTCATGCCATGACTTTGGTCTTCCACGGCATCTCTTTCTACTCACACTGCTTGTATACAACATTTAAACCATTCTTCTCTCGTCCATTCAGATAAATTAAGTAAACTTAAAATGGTTGACAACATCTGTAAGACAGTCCGTAGAATTTTGTTTAGTACGGACATAATAAATTTGTATTAATTATCATAATTACGTTTATAATATAATTGAAAACTCATTTAACATGTCAAATAATACTTAAATTATTTTTAATGTAAACGCAATTAATATTATGTGTCAAATCCATTACTAATTGAACAAATTTAAAATGGTTTATTTAATTTCGGTGAAAAATATGTTCGATGTATAATTTGAAATCGTAGAAAAATCGCGTCTACAAAATGGCCGCCGTGCACTGGTCGGTATCGCCCGTATATCACGTTTCTCGACTCGTTGGTATCGCTCCTTACTCTACCGTTGTCGAAGATAATAAGACGTATTGGAGAGTTACTAAGATTTCCGTTTTATATGTTATTTTTATTATTTTACTTCTATTTGTCGGTTTGTTACCGATATCTCAACATATTTCGCAAGTTGATTTCGAGAGTGGACATGACGACTGGCTCTTATTAGATTCCAATGCATTTAGAAGGATTATTTCGATTTTAACTGGTTTCTTTTGCATTTTCATGTCGTTGAAGAATAGACAATCGACTTGTGATTTCATGAATAGTTTGCGCGTCTTCGATGTACAATTGAACAACAACGGAATGTTCGTTGACTATGGAAAAGCGCGCCGAATGATTTTGATCCGTTTCGGCTTTATCTATGGTCTTTTGATAACCACAATATTCGTAGATTTAATTGTTTATGTCATTATGCGAAAGAAGAAGTTTATGTTTTGGATTTTTGTTATTTCGTTCATAACAATATTTTATTTTTCGATAATGCAGTTCTCTGCTTTTGTCATGCTGTTGCACTCGAGGTGAGTTTTTTTAATTGATTTCTTAAGCTCTTAAACAATGTTTGTAGCTTAGAAAGACAATGATGAATATTATACGAGTAGGGTCCGTTAATTTCAGAGAAATTGTTTGCAATAAACGCCGTTTTTATTTATTTTTTTATTAATAGTAAAATCAATAATAGTTTATTAATAGAATAAGCTTATACTCCAGCTCTATTATTCCTTGCACTACTCCAACTTCATCTCTTTCATTTCCAGACCACGACCTAAAATATTACCATCTTCCTTATCAATTACCACCAAGTTATCCACCATCATTCAGTCCTTTACCCCTCCCGCAATCAATGCGGATAAAAAATAAAAATCCTACCCGATAGCCCACTACGTACCTACCTACTCCGCCAAACAAAATGGTCTCACGCAGGATGCTATATCCTACCACAACTCCATCCAGGCACTGCTCCTCTTATCTTCCCCTCGGGAACAGACGTTTTTTAATAAATACAATCCCAACCCTAACTGGTCTTCTCTCATCAAAGCATCTCTCTCCTGTGCCACTTGGAACAGCTGAAACTTTGCCCATTCCCGTCCACTCTCTTGAGGCATGGCATGACCAAATTAATACATTATCAAAATGTTAACGCCACGATGCTTGATTAATATGGTATCACGTATATGTATCACGTATGACAAAACGTATTGACTACAATATAACTATCAACTGTCAAATTCACAGTCTGTAGGAACAATGTTGCCAGTTTAAAAACCAAACCTCTAAAAAAAACACCCTACGTATCATCTAAAGATATCTTCAAATCACTCTAAAAACATTCAATTGTGTTCTTTTTTAGATAATTAATTAATTTTTCTTTGTATCGCAGACCACGTGGGACAGTTTCATTAATATTAAATACATCTTTGTTCAAATGTCTTTTTATTTGAAATTGATTCCTTTCATATCGGTTGGCTTATCGTATCGTTCAACTTTATATGCGTAATAGTTATTTTGGTGTCTTGACAGAACTTTCTTGTTTATATATAACAGTCTTATTTATCAGTTCTTCAAATTGTTTCAATTGAAGAATCTTCTTCTTTTTGTCCTGTCACACCTCCGTGGTGCATAGGGCCTCAAGGAACCTTCTCCATCCGACTCTATCGCATGCCTGATGCCTAACATCATCCCAAGTGACTGCTGCTTTAACCTCGTCCTGCAGGGTTCTTCTCCAGGTGGCTCTAGGTCTGCCTCGCTTTTTCTTTCCCCCCATAGGGGACCAGTCTAGTGCGCCCTGAGCGATGCAGGCTGGGTTCCGTCTCAGAGTGTGACCGATGCACTGCCATTTGCGTCTAGCGACTTGTTCTCTAATTGGCTTTTCGCCTGCTATGGTCCAAAGAACGGCATTTGACACTGTTTGGGGCCAATAGATTTTGAATATTGAGCGAAGGCACCTATATATAAACACCTGGAGTTTACCAATAACGTCCGCGGTAGATTTCCAAGTCGTTCATTCTCAGCGTTATATTCAATTCTGCGATGCGTTTTGGTATTAAGCCAGTAAAAAAATGGTCTAAAGTAGCCCCAATATATTGGACGGTTTCGCCTATATATAAAGTTTCTAGACTATTTGGTATCGCTCCCTACTCTTTGATAGTCAAATCGAATACAGCGCAATACAGAGTGTCAAAATATGCAATTTTCTACACGATTTTAATAACTTTAATTTTGACTATATCTTTCTTATTCGTTTTAAGACGAGTAGTGATCATAAATCATAATGATAAAAATAAAATAGCACTCTATTCGACATTATTTAGGAGAATTGGTGGAATTTTCACAGGATTTCTTTGCATTTTCCTGTCATTAAAATATAGGAAAAAATCTTGTAATTTTTTAAATAATCTTCGGGATTTTGACGACACTCTAAAATCTAAAAGGATCGCTTTTGTTCACAATAAATCATACAGAATAAATTTTGTATCAGTTTGGGTCGTTTATTTTTTTCTTACATTTTTTTTTATCAGTAGATTTCATTTGCTATGTCGTTGTATATCGACTTACGAAATTTGCTTATTGGATAATTCTCATATCATTTGTTCTAATCTTCTCAACGGTGGTTATACAGTTTAATCTACTCGCTCTGATGATATATTCGAGGTATCTTTATATCCTTAAAATTACTATCCTAATATTCAAACTTTGGGGGATGTGGTGAGAGTAAAAAGCAGTGGAGGTTTCAGCGTTTATTGCAGGTCACAAGCAATCATACGTTAACAGTATTATGTACTCGTGATAGAGCGTGCGCCTGGACGTCGATAGCAGCTGGGGCTGATGGCTCGCTGGGCTGTAGCGTCGGTTGGCGGAAGCGAAGACTCGTCGGAAGTTACGTGGCGTAGCAGTGTAGACAGTTGCGTGGCTCTCGTACGTAGACTTGACGGCGTAAACTCGTGTCGGTTAGAAGTCACAAGAAGGAATACTGTCCATGGTGGTCGGATGTACCGCTTTTATATACTTTGCTTCCATTTTCACACGATGCTCTGCTCTAGTGACCTAGTGACCAAACTGAATAAATCAGGGCCCCGACCCATCAGTTTTGATAAGTAGGTCCTAAGTCAGGCGTTTTCGGTTATTCGTGTACAATATTTCATCATGAAATATGCTGGTTCAGCGTCGAAGTCCACTTATGTGGATCACCTACAAAACTACTAGAAAATAACCATTATCATTCTAATTGTATTGTATTCTACACTGTACGAACCAAGGATCTGCGAATTTCTTTGGGTGTCCTATCTCTAAGGGTTCTACCAGCGATAGGTCCAAAGTTATCATTTCTGTTGTACTTATGAGATGTTTGGTTCTGACAGTGTCTGCTATTGCTTCGATTCCGTAAGTCATTATGAGCTTGATGCATGTTTTGTAGATCCTGACTTTGCTTTCCACTTCTTCTTTTTTCGGTGCCGTGTTAGGTCCCCCCAACGTTGGAGATCATTGCAGCAAAGGCATCCCTATCCTGCGCCACTTGGAACAAGTTCTGAACTCTTGTTATTCCTGTCCACTCTTTGATGTTCCGCAGCCAGGACAGCTGCCTTCTACTAACTCTCCGACGTCCCTCCACTTTACCCATTAATATCAGTCGAAGTAGGTGGTATTTTTCTCCCCTTAGCACATGACCCAAATATGAGACCTTTCTAATTTTCACACTCGACAACAGCTCTCTATTGGCTCTGGCTCTCTGCAGTACGTCTGCATTACTGACCCTATCGGTCCACGGTATACGGAGCATTCTGCGGTATATCTACATCTCGAACGCTTCCAACCGGTTCATTACATTCACTTTCAGAGTGCAGGTTTCGCAGCCGTATAGTAAAACGGACTATATATAACATTTAATCATGCTTTCCACTAGCTTATTGTCCCAAACCGTGTCCCTCGGGCATTCGGAGACAACTGCTGCTTTATTAGTCTGTTCTTTAACTTCATTATACAGATCGCTGCAACTAGATAACTCCACACCCAGACATCTAAACTTCATGACTTGTTCTATGGTCTATCGTCAACAACCGGTTTGCATCTAAGAGGCTGTCTAGATTTCATTTGTCGACGGATATCAGTAGTACTGATTCACTCCCTCACGTTCTGTCGAAAACGACAATGATTCTTTTATTAATCATGGCTTCGATCCTTCTGATTCGGCACTTCTCGCTAGTTTAGCAAAAGCTGATAATAATATACAATCTTTTAAAACACCGTTTTTGTGATGTAATCACCTCAAGGGCGCATTAAGACGTGTTTTAAATCTAAATGTGAACGCTGCATCTGATTGATATTCGCGATTGATTAGAAAGTAAATATAATAGAACAAAATATGCAAGTTTTAAATTGGGTATGAAATATGAAAAAGATGGGTTCTCAGTTTAGATCTGAAGTCTGTCGGATCATTTATGCATCTGAGGTGTGAAGGAAGATTGTTCCAAGCTAATGAACCGGCTTCCGCAAACGCTCGATCCCCGAAATTTGTACTAGGGCAACGCTTTGGCTCAACTAATCTTCCTATTGTCGAGGAGTTCGCCAAGCGAAGTGTGGATTTCCTTGTATTTAGGCTGTCCGTTATACAGAGTTCGGATATATAATTTGGAGCCATTCCATGTAGCGCTTTGAAGACTGTCCAGCAGAGTTTATACTGGATTCTTTCTGGACTCTTAAGCCAGTGAAGTTCTTTGAAATGTTGTTTCCGATTTATCAGATCTCGGCAACGAAAGGGTTAAAGCCTAATTAATAAGTAAAATCAATAAATTAATTGCAATTATCACAATTACGGCAATATGTACGAGTATACCTGTCAATTATTGTGTTATTTAGTTTATTGAAAAAAAGCTATTGATGTTTAATCAATCGAGAATTTTCTAAACAATGAGTTCAATTTATAGTTTACATTGTTGATAAACCGCGTCAACAAAATGGCCGCTGTGCACTGGTCGGTATCGCCCGTGTATTACGTTTCTCGATTGTTTGGTATCGCTCCTTACTCTACCATTGTCGAAGATAATAAGACGCATTGGAGAGTTACTAAGATTTCCGTTTCATATGTTATTTTTATTATTTTTCTTCTATTTGTCGGTTTGTTTCCGATATACCAATATATTACTGGACATTATAATGAGAGCGAACACGAAAACTGGCTCGTTATAATTTCTAATAATTTCAGAAGGATCAGTTCAGTTTTAACGGGGTTTCTTTGCATTTTCATGTCGCTGAAGAATAGATACTCGACCTGCGATTTCATGAATTGTTTGCGCGATTTCGATACAGATTTGAACAGCAACGGGATGTTTGTCGACTATGGAAGGGCTCATAGAAATAATTTGATGGTTTTCGGATTTATCTATTCCCTCTTAATGAGCACAACGTTCATAGATTTAATTATTTTCATCATATTGGGAATGAACAAGTATTTCTTTTGGCTTTTCATTATTTCGTTCATAATAATATTTTTTTGCTCAATATTTCAGTTCTTGGCTTTTGTCCTGCTATTGCATTCAAGGTAAGTTTTTTTAAATTGATAACTTAAGGTCTATTGTCATGGTTGTAGCATAGAAAGGCAATGTATTATCTTCCTTCTTCTTCTTCCTCAGCCTATTCCCGTCCACTCCTGGACAAAGGCCTCCTCCATTTGCTTCCATGTCACTCTGTCCTGTGCAGACTGCATCCAGGTTATTTCGACGTGTCTGTTTAGATCATCCTTCCACCGTATTTGCGGTCGCCCTGCACTTCTCTTCGCCGTCCACGGTCTCGAAATCACCAGTCTTCTTGTCCATTTTTCATCTGAGCTTCTGGCTACGTGACCCGCCCATTGCCATTTTAGAGTCGCCACCCGGTGGATGATGTCAACGACCTTTGTTTTTTCTCTCACCGTATTCTCACCAATTTCATTAACGTGCAATTGCATAAAATTATTATTTTTATATGGTTTTTGTTTTTTATTTTCATATGGTGAATACTATTAACTAACTAACTAACTAACTAACCATCACGCCGTCTCCCCGAAGGGGTAGGCAGAAAGAATGGACTGCCACACCTTTCTTTCCTGACATATTTCTCTCGCTTCCTCAACATTCATACATCGTGTCATGCACGCGCGTCGATTTCTCTGACTCCTCACATGGCCGACATTCAATATTTGATTTATTTGATCGTGCCACGTTTTCCTTGGTCTTCCTCTATTTCTGGTTCCATTTACATCATTAACATATAATTTTTTTACCATTCTTTCTTCATTCATTCTTTCCATATGTCCAAACCATCTTAATGATCCTTTCATTATTTTGTTCATGACACCATCATTCGCACCGCATTCACTTCTTATATTTTCATTCGACACTCTATCATACACAGAATATCCACACATTCGTCTAAGAGATCTCATTTCTACTGCATTTATTCTACTTTCATCCTTCCTTTGCCAGTTCCATGCTTCGCTTCCATACATAAGGGTCGGTAGAAGAACACCATTGTGCACTGCCATTCTAGCTTTTTGGATAGGTTTTTGTTTGCGATGACAACTTTAAGTGCACCATTCACTTTGTTGCCTGCCCCAACCCTTCTTTCAATATCCCTCTCCACTCTCCCATCTCTTGTAAACATACTACCTAAATACACAAACTCAACTACTTGCTCCAAATTTTCACCATTCACGCTAATGTTGCAGACTGTCATGGTTTCTTCCTTTTCAAAAATCATTACCTTGGACTTATTAACATTCATCATCAGATCATTTCGCATGCATACCTCATACATACAATTCACCAGGACTTGTAGTTCATGCTCGTTGTCAGCAAGTAGGACAGCGTCATCCGCATACAAGAGACAGCTTACTGACACTCCGCTCATTTTGGCACCTACATCCAACCCTTTCAGCTCTCTCATACAATTGTCCATATACAGATTAAATAACCACGGGGACATTACGCAACCTTGTTTGACACCTTTATTGATACTATTAAGTTAATGGAATTCACTATTTAAATGTGTTCTTATATTTCCTTTAAATAGTGCAATTTATGATGTATTAAAATGATCAAATATTATGTAAAATAATTGTATAAAGCAACAAAATTTTCATGGTGTAAAATGTTTTAGTTTTAAGTCAATTTCCTGTTCTGTTTTCTAAAGGTCCATAATTATTTTATATGTAACTTATCCCTTCTGTCCCATAATGAGTTTTCTACTCATGGGAATACAATGTAACTATTGTATGTTTATAAATAAATAAAAAAAAGTATCGTTTCTGACTCTGTCTCTTAGGCTTATTCCTAACATGGCTCTTTCCATGGCTCTTTGGGTCACTCGCAGTTTCTTGGCACTACTAATATAATACGAATACTTCTTCTTCGTCATCTAAGTTTAGGTCGTATGACCTGTTGATGTCCAGCCATTTCTCCGCCTCTTTAGCGGCCTTCCTGGTAATCTCTTGCTGCTTGGGTTTTCATATTTAACAATTTTTGCAATACTTGTATTCTCCACACGGTCCACGTGGTCTCTCCAAAAGCGCCTTCTGCTTCTTCCCCATCTTATTATGTCTTCGACACCACAGACTGATTCCTCGTTTTCATTTTTGATCCGATATCTGAGGGTAGGGTTCGCATTTCTGCTACTCTGAGAAGGTTCTTAGTTCTATTGGTATCGGCTCTTACCTCTATTACATACGTCACGTTCAATACGAATACAACTAACTAACTAACCATCACGCCGTCTCCCCGAAAGAGTAGGCAGAAAGAATGGACTGTCACACTTTTACTGATGCGGCACTCCATCCTTCTCTTTTCGCCCCGCGGGAGACGTGGTGTGATGGGTTGCGAACCTCATCGCCACCAATAGGCATCTCCCGCGCACACTTCGATCGTCCAATATCCACAAAATAAATCTAAAACAAATAACAAATAATATAAAATACAATGATATAAAATAAAATAACAAAATAAAAATAATTTAACACAAAATGTTCTTTTTTGATGGTGCACATATTGACTATTTAATTTATAATATGTTCCACGAATCCACCGTTTTTTTAATTTAGCACATAATGTAATAACACATAATGGTTTTTTCGTTGTTGCACATGTTGACATGAACGATCCGGACTTTTGTGTTTATTTAATTTATGTTACACGTATCCATTAGCTGAATTAGCTGAATATCCGAATTAGCTGTAATTAGGCACTTAACCAGCAAGAACTTAAAAATAATATTGAAGAAATTATTCAAATTGTCATTGGAACAAATGAAAATTTTATTTTTACATCTGTCAAAATTCTTTGTAAAAACTAATACCTATATTTTTAACAGCAAAAGAGTACAAACGTATTACGTGTCACAATTAACTATTATAAAGTGCGGCAACAGTTAAATTGACCAAAACAATTCACTTATACACGACATATCTCCAAATTTACAGGAGCACCAAATGAACCAAACCAAATTTTCAAAATCAGAAATATAAAAATCAAATCAGTTTATTTTCTCAAATGATAATACAAATAAAATTCTAGTTTCATGCATCTATTGAGAACAAGTAATTTTTTCTATATACATACAATTCTTCTGTACGGGCGTATGTAGTCGAACTCGTCCTAAACGGCTGGACCTATTTTGATGGAATTTTGTATGTGTGTTTGAGTGGGTCCCTGAATGATTTAGATTCACAATTGAACCCGGTAGGTCACCTTTAAAACTTTCTGGGAAGTTCGGGTTTTAAATCAGGGTCTTCTGATTCCTCCATGGCAGCTCTAATTAGGCACTAACAATTTTTCTAATACCTACTCGTCCAGTCTTTAAGTCCTGTCTAGTCCCCACTTCGATGGTGCCCTGGAGTTTAGGAAGTTCTTCCGCTGGAGTTTAGAAAGTCTCAGGTCTTGACGTTCGTGGTTGAAGAGTCGATGCCTCTCATTTATTTTATCTTTTCCACCCTCGTATTTTTACTTAAACTAAATTAAATACAGCCTTTCTACGAAGGCAATATCATAAAATGTAATAAAACCTATAAAAAATATGTTTTTATTCCTATTCCTTTATCTTAACGGTGTTTGAATAAGTTTTTTAATTCATCAAAACGATTTAAGCCATTTTAATGACTAATAATTGGAGCATGATTGTTATTGGAATTTAATGTATAACTACCTATCAAATAATCGGTCAAATTATAACAGTATTTTAATAAAAATAAGTAATTAACATTTTATTAGGTCAATTGTTTCAAACCATTTGTTTAATTAATAATTTCGCTTAGCAATGTATTCGATTTATAGTTTGCATTGTTGATTAATCGCGTCGACAAAATGGCCGCCGTGCACTGGTCGGTATCGCCCGTATATTACGCTTCTCGACTCGTTGGTATCGCTCCTTACTCTACCATTGTCGAAGATAATAAGACGCATTGGAGAGTTACTAAGATTTCCGTTTTATACGTTGTTTTGATCATTATTTATTTATTTATCGGTTTGATTCCGATATGCCAATATATTGCGCGAGTTGATTTAGAAAACGGGCCCGAAAATTGGCTCGCATTATATTCAAATGTATTCAGAAGGATAAATTCGATTTTAACTGCGTTTCTTTGCATTTTATTATCTCTGAAGAACAGATACTCGACGTGCGATTTCATGAATAGTTTGCGCGATTTCGATACAGATTTGAACAACTATGGAATGTTTGTCGACTATGGAAGAGGGTTCAGAATTAATTTGATGGTTTTCGGATGTATCTATTTCTTCTTAACAGTCACAATGTTCTTGGATTTAGTTCTTTCCGTCATACTGCGAACGAAGAAGTTTACCTTTTGGCTTTTCATTGTTTCGTTCATAACAATATTTTATTTTTCCATAATAGAGTTCTCGGCTTTTGTCCTGCTTTTGCACTCAAGGTGAGTTCTTGAAATTGATATCTTAAGCTCTTAAAATAGGGTTGTAGCATAGAAAGATAATGTTTAATAAAATACAAGTTGACCTACACAAATATCCTTCTTTGATCGTGCCAAAAACGTAAGTTCTTTGGGTTTTGGAATAGTGTTAACACTTTATTTTTAGAGCTAACACCAGAAATTTAATACAATGTTGTTAGAAATTATTCATAAATATCAAAACTGAGCAGAAATAGCTCGTTTTTTAAAGAAGGAATAGGCTTAACCCTTACTACTCCATTTTTCAAATATTGTTTGTCAGCTAACTCTATTTTGAATAATGTCAAAATATTTTTATTGATAGGTAGTTACAAAAATAAAATCGTTAAAAAATCATTTGTAATGATTTATTCTTCAAATAACAAACAATTTACAAAAAACATTATGGACTGCTTATAGTTTTGCATAGTATGGTACTTTTTAAAACAATCTCCAGGATGGAGACCAGGTTTTCTGGAACAGGTCTCACAAAGCCACACTGTTTCCCGTCTTCCCCCTGGAATCTTTCTGTTACTGCACACAGTACAGTCTTTAGAACCTTTGTCCAGTTTCGCAATGAAGTGGGGCTTGTACTCTAATCGCTCCTCTGCATGACGTATCACGCCAAGTTCCATCCATTTTAGGTTATGTGAATTTGCAAGGATTATTTTATAGTAAAATCTAAACGGAAAACATGCCGCCAACCGACAACTGAGTTGTAGCGTACATATAGCGATGTCGGCTGGCATTCGACAAAGGAGTGGTAAGGGTTAAACACATATTACTTTGATCAGAAAGTTAGCGTTCTGTCCCGTAAACCACCACCCGGACATTATGACCACTACTTTTTACGAGATAAACTTTGATTAACTGATGATGAATGTCAATAGGCGGAGTTCCTTTTGCGTGTAAAAAACGTACCACAGCGCGAATTTCGCATCTGGCGGAAACAGCAATAGGAAGCTCCATCTTCGATGGCTGCCAGGCCGGCACTGAGCGGTGTACCATGGCGGGAGCGGCAGGGATAGAGAGTGGAGGAGTTGATGAGTCAGCCAGTGTTTTTCCCAGCGCACCAGCAGATTTTTCCCAGCGCACCGCTAAACGTCGTCATCCTTCTTCGACCTCAGGCCTTCTCTATCTGCTATGATTAATCCTACGTCTCGTTAGATTACTTCCCTCTCCACAATCATCTCTTCATTTAACTTTAACCATAATTCTAATTCCCTCCAACTTCTCTCTTCTTCTCGGTCGTATTCCTCATGCACTCCAGCATGTCACCCGTCAGTCTCAGGCTGAGACCAGTCAGCTTCCTGATTTGATCGGACTAGCGGCTAGGTGATCATTCTTGTGGTCGCTTTTCCTCCGCTTTGCCCATGATGATGAGCTTTTTAAGGTTGTTCCTGATCCCTCTAGGCTATGCGTTCAAAAGTTATTGAGTTTGTCCCTCCAACTTACTTACTTACTTAAACAGATGAAGTCATCCACTGCTGGACATAGACCTCCCCCATACTTTCTCCACATATTTCTATATTGTGATTTCTGGATCCAGTCACCGGCAATTTTTCTTATATCATCTGACGATCGTGTGAGGAATCTCTTTTTGCTTATTCTATCTTCACGAGGTTTCCACATCACTACCCTTCTCGTCCATCTTTGGTCTACCAGTCTGGTATTATAACATGTCCCACAAATAACCATTTAAGCTTAGTCACCGTTTCGACGACAAAATAAACTTCCTATGTTACCTTCCCTATTCCACATATTAAATAAATTTCCTTCTTTCCCCCATCCTGCATTTTATCTCCTCCCTCCCTCCTGTGCCTCTTGCTGGGCATTATTTCTTTTTCATTCTTTCTCTAACATATGTTATTTATGTATCAATTGTGTATTTTCTTTTGCTGTTGTATTGCTATGTGTGTACGGCGGGACATCGAGGGAGAGTAGCGTAGCTTAGATGTGGTCTGGGTCCCCCTTGGTTGCAAATATACATATATTATTATTATTTTTTTTTACGTAAGTCCCGTATGGACGGGGGACGGGCCTAGGGAGTGCACGAGTGAAGCTGACGAAAGGCGCCGCTGCGCCTATAACAGCTTCGGGTAAGCGGAGGGAGCCCTCTATGGCTCGGCCATATACCGTTCATTGTGTTCATTTTGTGGGTCCAGGTCTCCACTACGTAAAGTAAGATGGACCAAATATAGCACTTGAACATTCTCTGTTTCAATTTGAAGTTGATGTTGTCATTGCAGAAGAATGGTCTCATATTATTCTATAGTCTCGCAATCTCTATTCTGCAGCTCACTTATTTTTCGGGATCAATGTAATATGTTATTACATTGCCAACAAATTTAAATGTGTGTACTTGCTGGCTATATACTGAACTAAGGAGATGGTCTTGAGGATGACTTGTGACATTTGATAACACCTTAGAAATACCAAACATGTCATAAAATATACTTAAACTTCTAGTGAATTGACTTTTATTATTCATTTTAACTATCTTAACAATGTGTTCCAATAAGTTTTTTATTTTATCAAAATTAATTAATTATTTTAATGACAAATAATTGCAACATTATTATTATTGGAATTTAATGTGTACATGTGAAATAATAACAGTATTTTAATAAAAATAAGTAATTAACATTTTTTATGTCTGCTATATCCAATTAATTTATTTAATTAGAATTTCGCTAAACAATGTATTCGATTTATAGTTTGCATTTTTGATTAATCGCGTCGACAAAATGGCCGCCGTGCACTGGTCGGTATCGCCCGTATATTACGCTTCTCGACTCGTTGGTATCGCTCCTTACTCTACCATTGTCGAAGATAATAAGACTCATTGGAGAGTTACTAAGATTTCCGTTTTATATGTTGTTTTGATTATTATTTTTTTATTTATCGGTTTGATTCCGATATGCCAATTTATTGCGCGAGTTGATTTAGAAAACGGGCCCGAAAATTGGCTCGCATTATATTCAAATGGATTCAGAAGGATAAATTCGGTTTTAACTGCGTTTCTTTGCCCTTTTTGATCTCTGAAGAACAGATACTCGACGTGCGATTTCATGAATAGTTTGCGCGATTTCGATACAGATTTGAACAACTATGGAATGTTTGTCGACTATGGAAGAGGGTTCAGAATTAATTTGATGGTTTTCGGATGTATCTATTTCTTCTTAACAATCACAATGTTCTTGGATTTAGTTCTTTACGTCATACTGGGAACGAAGAAGTTTATCTTTTGGCTTTTCATTGTTTCGTTCATAACAGTATTTTATTTTTCCATAATACAGTTCTCGGCTTTTGTCCTGCTTTTGCACTCGAGGTGAGTTCTTAAAATTGATATCCTAAGCTCTAGAAATAGGGTTGTATCATAGAAAGACAATGTATAATAGAATACAAGTTTAACTACACAAATACTGATCGTGGTCAGTCTTCAAGGCATAAATATTCTTCTTCTTCTCCTTATAGACCTTTAGTCTGTTCCTGAAATCACGCTGGCCTCTCTTGGGAGGTTGACTCCCAACTATCTCTCCATCTCTTCGGCGGTCTTCCGGGGGACGGCAGCCGGCAGGAATCTGATGCGCCACAGCGTGTGGGATTCTGGTGGGATCCATCCTCTGCACGTGCGCATTCCAGTATTTTATGCGTTGTCTGCCCCATCTCACGACATCCTCCACCTTGCAGATCTCGCGGATGGCCGTGTTCCTCACCCTATCTCGAATAGTCCTTTCTGCTATCATCCTCAGCGTCCTCATCTCTGCCACCCGTACTTTAGCCTTCGTTCTTGTGGTATCCGCTCTGGTCTCAATACTATATGTCAGTATAGGACTTACGCAGGTTTTATATATTCTGACCTTACTGTCAATTCTCATATACTTGTTTTTCCATATTATATCCTTGAGACAATTTGATACCGCCGAAGCCTTGTTGACTTGTCCTATTGTTTAACTGACAAGATCATTTTGACTGAGCAGATCCGCTCCCAGATATCTAAACTTAGCAACCTATTCCAGCATTATGTCATTTATGGATAACCTGCATCCTAAGGGTTCTTTTGAGAATGTCATGGTTTTTGTTTTTATATATTAGTGTGTAGTATCACACATATTAGTGTGAAACCAAAAAGGTGGCGCTTTTCGGGGTTATTTGAGCTTTGGAAGAGTGTGCAGATATTATTGATATTGGAAATTGCCTTCATTGCTCGCACTTGAATATCAGATATCTATTATAAACTATGCGAACATCGGAAAGGTCCCAACATTGACGCTTTCGAGATCAGTTTATTTCCTCAAAAGATATTACAAACAACAATTATTGTTTACGGCATCTATTGAGAACAGGTAAAACGTAAAAAATTATATAATACCAGGAACGCACGAGAGATGGTTCGACACTAGGAATACATTATACTGTCCAAAGTCAAAAATATTTCTCTTCTGAATGTACTTTCACGAATATGAAAGACGTCGATCTCCGAAACGATCATGTTCAGCAGTTCGATTGCTCCCCCCACCAGCATCACAGAGGCAGGTTGGTTCTGCATGCTGGAAGATAAAACAGTCTGTGCTGACGCTGCCGAAGATAACAATCCGGAACATAAAGACGGATAGCCTCCAAGATAACGCATTTCTCAAAGAATTCCCTGATAAATCTGAAGAAATAGGTAAGTGTGTACCTATCTCTTCTTATCTGCAAACTATTGGTCCCCAGCATGCCCAAGAGGAATGCAGTGGGATAAAGCCACGGATAGCTACCAAACTCTCTCATGTAGAGATATCTCAGAAATCTTTTCTGAACCCTCTAACATGAGCGAGTATCTCGCCTCGTGGGGACTCCATATCACCGAACCACACTCGAGCCGACTCCGGACCACTGAGTTATACAAAATTCGCAAAACATAGGGATTTCTGAAAACTCTACCAGTTCAGAGAATAAATCCCACCATTTTCAGTGCAACTCCAGATATTCTCTCGATATGAGCATGGAAATGCGATGCGGTGCTGGCGAGGAATTCTGGGTATACCCTGGACGGCAAGAAGAACAAACCAGTCAATCATTGACCAGCTGGGTATCAAGGCAAGACTCTGGCGGGTGTGCTCTCAAAAAGTGTTGAAATATTTTGGACACATAGCCCGGAGCGATCAGGACAACCTTGAAAAGCTCATCATCATTGGCAAAGTGGAGAGAAGGCGACCACAAGGACGACCATCGATCCGCAGGTCCGATCAAATTAGGGATCCGACTGGTCTCTCATTATCTGCAGCCTGGAGACTGGCGGGAGACAGGAGCACATGGCGTGTCATGGTCAATAGTTTACAGGATTGACACGACCCTCAGTCATGAGGAATACGACTGAGAAGAAGATTATTAACTAATTTACCATCGCGCTGTCTCTCGAAGACGTAGTCTAGGTATATTCTAAAACACTTCTCTCCGTCCTCAACATTAATACATCGTGTTGAGCACGCTCGTCGATTTCTCTGACTCAGGACATGACTGAACAAATAGCCATATAGATCAGTACTTCAAGGGCACCCAGAATAATCCAATGGAGACATTGGACAAGAAAGCTTGAGTGTTGAGAGACCACCTAAAATATGAACCTTAGCCCGGATAGCCGGGAAGACCTGGATGAAGATGAAGGGACTAAGCAGTACAAACAAGTCGATGTGCGTGTATGAATGTGGAGGAATAAAGTGATTTATCTGGATAGAGTAGTGTGGCGATCCATTCTCTCCGTCTACCTCTTTACAGTAATGGTTTGTTGTTGTTGTCGAAACACTCTTCTTCTTCTTCCTCAGCCTATTCCCGTCCACTCCTGGACAAAGGCCTCCTCCATTTGCTTCCATGTCATTCTGTTCTGTGCAAACTGCATCCAGGTTATTCCGACGTGTCTGTTCAGATCATCCTTCCACCGTAGTTGCGGTCGCCCTGCACTTCTCTTCGCCGTCCACGGTCTCCAAGTCAGCAGTCTTCTTGTCCACTTTTCATCTGAGCTTCTGGCTACGTGACCTGCCCATTGCCATTTTAGAGTCGACACCCGGTGAATGATGTGAGTGACCTTTGTTTTTTCTCTCACCATATCGTTTCTGACTCTGTCTCTTAGGCTTATTCCTAACATCGCTCTTTCCATCGCTCTTTGGGACACTCTATAATGTTTTAATTTGACTTGTATTATGATAATTAACTGTTTTTGTATCTGACCTGGATGAGGTAGGCACCAAACAGGAGAGCACTGCAATGAGGATGTTGGGCTTCATCATCCGGACCGGAAGAGTTTCCAGGTATCCTTATGTGCTCAGAGTCCTATACAACGCATTGGTTCGGAGCAAACTCGAAAGTGGTTCTGTGATATGGAGTCCAGGAGGCAAATACTCTTAATTCTGGAGAGTATCCTGTCTTCCTAATGTTTGAACCATCTCTCATGCGTTTCTGGTAGTATACTATACACAATATATTATTTTACCTGTTCTCAATAGATGCCTTAAAATTTTATTTTGTAATGTATATTAATGAAATTAACTGATTAGATTTGATTTGAGAGTTGAGAAAAGAATGCTGAAAAATAAGCAGAAGATGTAAGAAGTCGATGTGCGTGTATGGATATGAAGGAATATAGTGGTTTATCTGGATAGAGTAGTGTAGCGGTCGGTTCTCTCTGTCTACCCCTTCAGCGTGATGGTTTGTTGTTTTTGTGGTCAAAAAACTCTTAAAAATATTAATTTGTGATAATTTATTGCATTACGATAATTAATTATTTTGCTTTTAATGCCAATCACAAATGGCAGTTTAATAAATATTAAATTATTTTGAATATGGAAATCAATTCTTCATTCTTAATTCGTTCTTTTGCTTTGTAACCAACCGTATTGAACACGTTTAAATATTAAAAGATCCTTTTAAGGCCTACAGACAAAGAATTAAATTTAGACACCTCTGGACACCTCCAGCCACCACAAGCGCCCAAAATCGATTAACCTTCAGAGAAACATTCAACGTATTAACCAACAACCCACCTTTCCAACAATGTTCCATCAGGCGTAAGAGGAATAGCCACAAGAGCTCTGTAAGCCAGAAGATCCAAGTCCAAGAGACTAAATTCCGCTTTGCGTTTTGGCTATCCATTGTGTCAAAAAAATGTCTAAAGTGCCCTCAATATACTGGTCAATATCACCAATATATAATATCTCTCGAGTTTTTGGTATCGCTCCTTACTCTTTGATAACAGAATCGAATATCACGCGATTCAGTGTATCTAAATTTGCAAATGCGTACACAATTTTCATCATTTTTATTTCATCTTTCGGTTTCGTGTTCGATCAGAGAAAAATGGTCATGAACACCGAAATTCATGAAAATATAATAGCGCTTTACTCCACATTGTTCAGGAGAATTGGTGGAATTGTAACAGCATTCTCATTTATTATCTTGTCTCTAAAAAACAGGCACAAGTTTTGTCATTTCTTTAACAGTCTCCGGGATTTTGATGATACTTTGAAATCTAGAGGGATCATTGTTGAATATAACAAATCGTATAGATTGAATTTGATTTCAGTTTGTGTGGTCTATTCTATTTTGATATTTTATCTATTGGTAGACTTCATTTGCTATGTGGCTATATTTCAATATACGAAATTCACATTTTGGATCCTCCTTCTCTTCGCGTGTTTAATCATTTCTGCGACAGTTGTGTATATTAATTTGCTCGTTCTAATGATATATTCAAGGTAAGTGATAGATTATTATTCAAACATTAATGCACGCTGGAGTGGCGACCTAAAACCGGCCACAGAAACCCGGGCAGACTACAAGCAAGATGGTCTGATGACATATAAAGAGTGGCAGGAGGTCAATAGCACAGAGTGGTGAGGGATAGAGAGTTAAAAAACTAACTAACTAACCAACCATCACGCCATTTCCCCGGAGAGGTAGGCAGAGAGGATGGATCGCCACAATGCTCTGTCCTGGCATACCTCTCGGGCTTTCGCTACATTCGTACATCGTACCATGCACGCACGTCGATTATTTCGACTTCGAATGTGGCCGCCTTTTAGTAATTGATTAATTTCCTCGGTCGTCCTCACGTTGCTTGTGTACAACTTTTTAACCATTCTTCTCTCATCCATTCGTTCCATATGTCCAAACCATCTCAAGGATCCTTTTTTTAATTTTATCCACGATGCAGTCATCTGCCTTACATTTCTCTCTTATTTCATCGTTCGGTATTTTATCATATAACGTTTTCCCGCACATTCTTCTTAGTGATCTAATTTCTACGGCGTTTATCCTGCTTTCATCCTTCTTTTGCCAGCTCTTTCGTGACATTTTTAACTTTCTACTATATATCCTACCGCATTCCTCTTGGGCATGCTGGGGACCAATAGACTGCAGGTGAAGATAGATGGGTTCACAATTACCCATTTCTTCAGACTCATTTTTGAAGGGTGTCCATTTTAAATTCCGGACGGCTATCTTTGACAGCGTCAGCCCAGACTGTTTTATCTCCCAACTTGCAGAACCAACCTGCCTCTGTGATGCCGGTGTGGAGAGCAAAGAAACTGCTGAACATGATCAATTTTTCATATTCAAAAAGAAAATACTCCAAATATATTAAAGTACTCAACCTCATTAACGTCGTACTTGTGTTACTACGTGTATGTCGATACTTTCTTCCAAAAAAGGTACTTTTTTTGTATATTTGTAATGTCTATTTGGTTTGACGATCTTCGTGGCAGAGTGGCAAAAGCCATGACTGTCACACCAAAGGTACAGGGTTCGATTTCCGGCGATGGCTTTCTAATTATTACATTGTCTTTAGTCTGTTGTAGGTTCATAATAAAATGGCAATAGATTATCTACCTATCACCTACCTTATGATCCTTGATGACATTATAATCAAAACTAACTAACTAACTAACCATCACGCCGTCTCCCTGAAGGGGTAGGCAGAAAGAATGCACTGCCACACTTTTCTTTCCTGACATATTTCTCTCGCTTCCTCAACATTCATACATCGAGTCATGCACGCGCGTCGATTTCTCTGACTCCTCACATGGCCGACATTCAATATTTGATTTATTTGATCGTGCCACGTGTTCCTCTATTTCTGGTTCCATTTACATCATTAACATATAAGTTTTTTACCATTCTTTCTTCATTTATTCTTTCCATATGTCCAAACCATCTTAATGATCCTTTCATTATTTTGTTCATGACACTATCATTCGCACCGCATTCACTTCTTATATTTTCATTCGAAACTCTATCATACACAGAGTATCCACACATTCGTCTAAGAGATCTCATTTCTACTGCATTTATTCTACTTTCATCCTTCTTTTGCCAGTTCCATGCTTCGCTTCCATACATTATAATCAATATAATAGCTAAAACCAATTTTTATACAGTAATTAAGTTTAAACGACATGTTTTATACGAGAAGAAAAACAGAGAAAAAAAAATGACTTAATCCACAGAAAAAAAAATTACTTTCAAAGGCATATAAAAACAATAAATACATTATAGAAATTTGTTTTTAAATGCCTATTGCTTTAATTAATTAAGCAAAATTATTATTTATCGATTATTTTAAGACAACATGAAACTTTATCATGCAAGTAAAATTAACATAGCATTCGATAATAAATTACAGATAGACGATGTCACTGTTTTATCAGTCAATTCTACCAGTTCATCGCGTTTGTCGACTTTTTGGTATCGCTCCTTACTGCATCTGTGTCGAATGCGATACCGCGCACTTAAAAGCGACGAAAGCGTCATTTTTCTACTCGATTTTTATCGCTTTTCTTTCGTTGACTTGCTTCGCGGTTGTTGTGTTGTTTGTTGGACTTTTCGATGTGGGAAACGAACGCGAAAATTTTATAGAGAAATATTCTACACTTTGTAGAAGAATGATTTTGATTGGTTTAGAGTTTCAATGTATTATTCAGGCGCTAATTAATAGGCGTAAAATGATTATTTTTATAAATGGAATGCGAGATTTTGATGTTCTAATGAATTTCAACGGTTTGTTTGTTAACTATAAAAAATCTTACAATTTTAATTTACTTTGTATGTTTTCCGTATATGTTTTACTGCTTTTATTTCTTACGGTGGAATTTGTATTTTATGCATTAGTTTTACGTAAAAAAAAGATGCTTTTTTTGTTAATTATTATGTTTTCAGTTTGTGTTTTTTCTTCAACGATTATTGAATTTTCGGCTTATGTTATTATGATTAATACAAGGTAAGAATAAATTCGTTTTTATTTATTTTCAATGTGAATATTTATTGTAGGGTAGGTAACATACAATGATTTTTAACACATATACAAATTAACAAACATACAGTGAACTCTTCTTCTTCTTTGCTAGCCTTCTTCCCTCCACTGCTGGATATAGGCCTCTTCCAATTTCTTCCACACGTCTCTATCCTGCCCCCTTTGTATCCAAGATTTTCCAACCCTTTTGACAATATCATCGGTCCATCTCATCGGTAGCCTTCCGACACTTCGCCTATTTGCCCATGGTCTCCAACTGAGTATCCTGGGTGTCCATCTGTTGCCAGCCTGTCTAGCCTCTTAGGCCTCTTCCAATTTCTTCCACTCGTCTCTATCCTGCCCCCTTTGTATCCAAGATTTTCCAACCTTTTTGACAATATCATCGGTCCATCTCATCGGTGACCTTCCGACACTTCGCCTATTTGCCCATGGTCTCCAACTGAGTATCCTGGGTGCCCATCTGTTGCCATCCTGTCTAGCCAAGTGTCCAGCCCATTGCCATTTCAATTTTGCCACTCGGTCCATGACGTCAGCAACCCTGGTGCGGCGTCTGCTCGCAAGCTCACACCAAGTATCTGTCTTTCCATGGACAGTTAACTTAAGACATTGAAAGTTACCCACCGCTTACCCGAAGCTGTTATAGGACGCAGCGACGCCCTTTTGTCAGCTTTTCTCATACAATTCCATGGCCCGCCCCCCATCCGCGCGGGACTTAAGTTAACTGGGTATTGCTTTAATGACGTACAACGAAAAACATAATAACAAGTTTTAACCAACTAACCATCACGCCGTCTCCTTTATCCTGGCCCACCTCTCTAGGTTCCTCTACATTCATACAACGAGTCATATACGCACGTCGATTCTTCCGACTTTTAACATGACCAACCTTTACAATTTGATTAATTTGGTCATGCCATGTTTTCCTCGACTTCGTACTCCATTTACATCATTAATTTCTTAACCATTCTTTCTCCATCCATGCGCTCCATATTTCTGAACCAACGCAATGTAATGGACAGCCACACTGTTATTTCCTGACATAATTCTCTCATTTAATCAACAATCAAAAAAGTGTCATGCAGGCACGTCGATTTCTCCGACTCCTCACGTGGCCGACATTCAATATTTGATTTATTTGATCGTGCCACGTTTTCCTCGGTTTTCTTCTACATTTTGTTTCGGTTACATCGTTAACATCTACTTTATTTACCATTCTTTCTTCATTTATAATATTATTTCTATACGTCCAAAAAATCTTAATAATCCTTTCATTATTTTGTTCGTAACACTTTAATTTGCACAATATTCACTTCTTAATGGAGCACCGGGTCGAGGCAGACCGAGGAAAACATGGCATGACCAAATTAATCAAATTTTAAAGGGTGGTCATTAGGGTGTCCCTTATATAGGCAAAAATTATATTTTTTTGGATTATTGAAACGCATACCCCCTAATTGTGATAAATAGTCTACTAGTTACCCAAATACAGAATTTCAACTTCCTATGTTAATTCTAACCCGTGCCGACTTGGCCTCAAAGTTTTAGAAAAAGCTGCTTTAAGTGTCTCTTAAATTTAATTGTAGATGATCACTTAAAACCATATATGTTAGATAAATATTGATGAAAACATAAACTTATATAAAGTTTTCTTGTAATTGTCAAAAAAGATACAAATTTAAATTTATTTACTTGGATATTTCCTCTTCAAAGTCTCTTTTTGTACAGTTTGGGTAAATTTTTCTATGTTCTTGCACACAATATAATATGAACTGCTTATGTTCTTCATATGCGGTAGTCAAACCATGAAAGTCTGTCATTATATTAACAGCTCTTTTAACTGTGTCATTAACTGCTTTTAAGCTAGTAACCTTCATTTTAGCTACCACTACCGCGCTGTCTTTCTATGAAGATACAATTTCTTGAAAAAAAAACTACTATCAAGTTTCAGTCGTGAAAATAAATCTTTACTCTTGACAGAAACAAAATCACTCAAAGATTTCCATAAAACAAGATAACAAATAGTTGAAGTACCTATAAATAAAACAAATAGGTTCTATTAAACACTATTTACGTACCATAGAGAGAGACAGATATCTGTTCCTTCGATGGAACATATCTCTTTCCCGAATCACCAAAACTTTCTTTTTGTAAGTTTTCTACAATGTTTCCTTTTGCTTGCTCATCAACGTTGTCATCAAAAATTAAAAGGACCACTATTTCCTCTGACAAGTACTACAAATGTTGACTGAACTTGCTGAAAGCCGCTTTGGAAATTGTCAACTTCTTCGAGATATTTTAAGGTCTTAAAAAACAAAAATCTTGATTCGGAGCTTTCATTGCCAAACTTCATTCAAGCCAGGGCTTCACATAAACTGCCACAATAAATAAACAAACGTCTTGTAAAGCTTTTTTGTCCTTAGCGCACATTTTAAACTGGGACTGCAGCAAACGTATTTTTGAGGAGTAAATAGCTCTTGCCATCCATCGTGCTTGATGCATTGGGCCAGCAGGTCTGATTTTTATTTTATTTTCATTGCCTCCACCCAGAAAAATAATAGCAAGCTCAATGAGTTCGCTATAATCATCTCGTACAATCTATTTTGCGATTCAAATGCAGTTTTGAGCATCAGTTCATATACATGATGGCGGTAAGCAAAGAGTAACAAATCTCTTTCTAGTTTTTGAACACAAGCTCCGTTCAAGCATCCTGCATAAGAAACTATTGTATCATAGCACATTTAAGAGCATGGGCGTGTGCGATATCGAATAAATTATCTTATTCAAATTGAAAGTTCTCTTCGCAGTGCCTATGTAAGTCCTGAATCTTCTTGCTATTTTTTGCAGTTCTCGTCAGACCTGATAAAGATCCACTAACTTCATAACACAATTAAGAACAGCTCTGATAGGTATTCTAGCCTTTTTTCAGAGTATATTGCACTCCAGAATTACAATATTTGCACTTTCATTATCAGTCAAATTAACTTCACGTATATTGAAAAATAGAACTGCGAGAACTTGACGATTATATGGTAGTTTACACCTGTTATTTGGTGATTTACTTCCTCAACCAAGAAAACACTTTTTTAATTGCTTCTTAGTTCCACTGACATCTTCGAAATATAAAACAATCCATGCTTACTACCCGACAAGCTTCTAAATGATAATAACAACGACAACGCGCCGCTCCTGTGACGCAATTTGTATGGGACATCTTTGCGCGCAAGTCGGCACGGGTTACACTGTTCCGAATAAGGAAAAAAAATGTTTTCGGATGTTTTAGGCCCAAATGAATAAAACAATAGCCTATGCATTGTAAAATTAAAACTTTGAAAAATAAGGGACACCCTAGTGGTCATGTTAGAAGTTGGAGGAATCGACGTGCGTGTATGACTCGTTGTATGAATGTGGAGGAAGCTAGAGAGGTTTGCCTGGATAGAGTAGTGTGGCGGTCCATTCTCTCTGCCTACCCCTGCGGGGAAACGGCGTGATGGTTTGTTTGTTTGTTTATATTTTCATTCGACACTCTATCATACACAGATTAACCACACATTTGTTTAAGAGATTCTACTTTTATGTACAATTTTTTTTGTACTTTCATTCTTTTTTTGCCATTTTCATGCTTCACCTTTATACATGAGGGTCGGTTCAAGTGGATCCATTGTGGTCCATTGTGGACTGCCAACTTAGCTTTTTTGGATGGTGTTTTGTTTGCAGCTTTAAGTACACCAATTTTGTTGATGTATGATACAACGAAATAAGAAAGAAATGCAAGGCAGATGATAACATCATAAGTAAAATTAAATAAGGGTCACTGAAATCCCTGGTCAAAGACACTCCCGATCTCTCCACACTTCTCCCTACACGGGTAGTCAGATCCAATTGTTGTACCCAACCCAACACATCTTCAAAGAAACCCTCCTCTCACCATCCAACAATATCCAACCTTAACATCCAAGAAAGACATTTCCAACATATGTGGGAGCAATAGCCTTCGGGCTGGTACTACCGAACAGACAATATCCAAGATAATGATCGATTTGATTCAAAATCAGAAAGACCACTTAATATTTTAAAATCGTTATTTTTTGCTTTGTATGTTTCTCCACTACTGGATGTAGGCCTCTTCAAACGTTCTCCATGTTTCTCTATCCTGAGCCACTCTCATCATCTTCTTCCTCTGACGATTAAGTCGTTAGCCTATATTTTTTGGGTACTACTTTTTCACGACTGTCTTCTTCTTCTTCTTCAGCTTATCTCCATCCACTCTTGGACGAAAGCCTCCTCCATGTCCCTCTATGTCGATATCTCCTGCGCAGTCTGCATCCATTGCACCCCAGCGTATCGTTTCAGGTCATCCCTCCACCTCATTTGTGGTGTTTCTACTCTTCTTCTCGCGTCTCTCGGTCTCCAAATCAGCAGTATTTTGGTCCATCTTTCGTCTGCAGCTCTGGCGACATGCCCTGCCCATTTATATCTTTCGTCTGCAGCTCTGGCGACATGCCCTGCCCATTTCCATTTTAAAGTCGTCACCCGGTTGATCACGTCTGTGACTCTTGTTTTATCCCTCACCGTTTCGTTCCTGACTCTATCTCTATGGGACAGGCCTAGCATGGCTCTCTCCATCGCTCGCTGCATGACTCTTAGCCTCTCTGCACTGTACTTTGTCAGAGTGGCAGTTTCAAGACCATATGTCATCATCATCATCATCATCGGCTGTCCCTCGTGTCTGAGGAAGACTGTCCTTCACGGTTGTGGGTCCGCATGTGACTGAAGAGCCCGATCCTGGACCCACATATTCTGGGGCATCTGGGGCAGGGGAAGGCGCTTGTAATGGAGCCGTCACCGTCTCCCAGT
Source organism: Lepidostoma basale (assembly GCA_022606425.2). NCBI lineage: Eukaryota > Metazoa > Arthropoda > Insecta > Trichoptera > Lepidostomatidae > Lepidostoma > Lepidostoma basale. Next base: position 108,820 of record JAHDVF020000413.1, read on the forward strand.
GGTCTCTCTTTCTCATCCTCCCCCTCTCTGCGACGTCGTCTCTGCGATGTGCTTCAAAGTCTTGTGTGCCTTTATGTACTGCTGTTCTCCATCTAGGTCTGTCCTCTGCAGTCTTTTCCCAGCAATCACAGTCGATGCCAGTCTATGTAGGTTTCCTATAAGGGAGTCCTTAAAGTGTTTCCTCTGGCCACCGTGTGAGCGTTTTCCTTGGGTAAGCTGAGAGAAAAAAAATACCATATGTACTTACTGGCAGAACACAAGCTTCATATACTTTCCTCTTCAGGTTGATGGGTGTTTTTTATTTATTTTTTCGACCTACTGATCAATAATTCACTTTTCAATTAAGTTTCCATTAATATTAAATACTAATGTGAAATTTACATAATTGTTAAAGTAACAATAAATATATTTTACAAAATGTTTTAAGGGGGTTCACCCATGTGACGGCCTCTTTTAAACCTTTTTTAGGGAATTTTTTTTGACGACCAGTAAAAAGATAGAACTTGAAGTTTTTTTTATCATTTATTTGTATGTATTTTAAGAGTATGTATATAAATATTTTGCCAAAAATATCCAATAGACAGCTGTTGTGCTCTTCGAAGCTAAACCATGACTAAAACAAGTTCGACAAAATATTCAATAACTATAGAAATTTCCTTTTAAACCTTTACAAACTTGTCTATACTTGTATGAACGTATATTTGTACAGAAGGGTCTCAGGTATCAAGCCTACTGTACACAACAGGCCCTTACGTTGCTTCTAATAACCATCAATATCTCTATACATTTAATAAATACAAGGTTAAGATTTTAGGTATTCCTCCATAATATATTTACGCATTGATTAAAAAAATAATATTAATAATAATCAGATTCATCGGGTACATCGGAGGTATTTTGTGAAGATCGGAAACAAAATTCGTAGCGCTGAGTACGCGACACTATATTCGCATCTCACTCTTGCATATGTTCTAGCTCAATGTTCTCACTCTCGCTGTGCCGCCGCGCCGGCGGCAGTCGCTTTCGGGCTTGCAACCAGAGCGGGTCTATGGCCGTTCCGTGAGCGTTGCCAGATGGTTTTTACATGTTTTTAGCAATCAAATCTCAATTATTATAATTTTTTACTTGAATTATAATTATATAAGGGGATTAGCTATGAATGTTCCTATTTTTCCGATTTAAAATCGCTAATTTTATAACGCGTACTGACTACCCTACACCGGAACGCACGTTTTAGAAAGGAAAAGTTTAAGGGAAAGGTTAAGGAAGGAATTTATGAAAGAAAAAAAAATCGATTTATTGAATCCTTCACATGGTTCAACCCCCTTAAAACACCTTATGTATACGAGTATACTAATCAAGCAGACACTTTGTTAATTGATTATTTTTTAGACAACTTGAAAATTTATTCCGCACGTGAAATATACATGTCACACATTAATCAATTGCTTTATATATCAGACAACGTAAAAACCATTTCTAAACTAAAGATACCAAAACGAATATAAAATGTCCCAGGTGTACCGATCAATTCTACCAGTATATCGCATTTCTCGACTGTTTGGTATCACGCCTTACACAATCTCATTTGAGAACGATACCGCGCACTTGAAAGCGACGAAATCGTCAATTATTTACCCGATTTTTATCGCTTTTCTTTGTTTGATCGGTTTCGTTTTTGTTTTTTCTTTTGTCGGACTGTTTGATGCTGGAAACGAACATGAAAATTTCATAGAAAAATATTCTACTCTTTGTAGAAGACTCACAGTGATTGTCATAGAGTTTCAATGTATCATTCAATCGCTTATAAATAGGCGTAGAATGTGTGATTTTATTAACGGCTTACGCGATTTCGACTCTAAACTGAATTCCTACGGTTTATTAGTTAATTATAAAAAATCATATAGGTTTAATTTATTTTATATGCTTTCAGTATATTCTTTACTGTCTGTTTGTTTAACAATCGAATTTATATCGTATGTTTTGATTTTACGAAAGAAAAATTCATTTTATTGGGTGATTCTTGTATTTGCAGTGTGTGTTTTTTATATAACTATTATAGAGTTTTCAGCTTACGTAATGATGATGAATTCAAGGTAAGAATCAGTTGGATCATTGTTTGCTTTCTTATCTTTTGGTATTCATTGCCTTTTTGGTTTTTCAAATCAAATAAAATTAATTCAGTATATTTTCTCAACAGATATTACAAATATACTTTGGAAATTAAAAAACTTTGTTTAATCCACTATTTTTTAAATAAAAAATATTAAAAAAACCACGACATGTTTCGGAGGATACCTCCATCTTCAGGTGTAAAAATTAACGCACATTTCTCCGACTCCTCACGTGACCGACATTCAATATTTTATTGATTTGATCGTGCCACGTTTTCCTCGGCCCTCCTCTATTTCTAGCTCCGTTCACGCCGTTTACATATACCTTCTTTACCATTCTGTCTTCACTCATTCTTTCCATGTGTCCAAACCATCTTAATGACACTTTCCTTATTTTGTTCATAAAACTTTCATTCGCATCACATTCACTTCTTATACTTGCATTTGTCACTCTATCATATACAGATTTGCCACACATTCGTCTTAGAGATCTCATTTCTACTGCATTATTCTACTTTCATCCTTCTTTTGCCAGTTCCATGCTTCGCTTCCATACATAAGGGTCGGTAGAAGAACACCGTTGTGCACTGCCATTCTAGCTTTTTTGGATAGGTTTTTGTTTGCGATGACAACTTTAAGTGCACCATTCACTTTGTTGCCTGCCCCAACCCTTCTTTTAATATCCCTCTCCACTCGCCTATCTCTTGTAAACATACTACCCAAATACACGAACTCAACTATTTGCTCCAAATTATTATGATTTGTGATTTTTGAAAAGGAAGAAACCATGACAGTCTGCAACATTAGCGTTCTTGGTATTATTTTTAAATATATATTATATTTTATGTGTATTCAATAGATGCCGTAAACGTTAATATTGTTTGTAATGTCTGTTGCGATAGTAAACTGATTTGATTTGAATATTATCACGTACCTCTGAAACTTCGTTAAACGAGGCCTTAATATATTTTATTCAATATATTACCATTATACTCATTTCCCTACTCATTAGCGGAGGTGTCACAAATAGTAACGAATTGATACATATTTAAACACATGAATACAATTTGATTAATTAATATTTTTGATGGATCATTTCAAAATATTGGTAAAAAAAATATAATTATTTTATAATGAAATGTTTACAAACATAAAATTCAATCAATCATTTTGTTTTCATATTTATTAAACTCTGTTTAAAACAATTATATTATTACAGTTTTCAACAAACATATTACACAATTAAAATACTCGTACGTGCTTGGTTTTGGTATCGCGAACTGTCCCAAGCGATTTCACTTCGTTTATTTAAATATATGCATTATATCATAGTTTTTATCATTCTCCATCTTCTCCTTCTTCTTCACTTTTGGTAGACTCAGGAGTCTGTTATTTCAGGCGGGTCCTCTTAAGACGCCAAACTCCAGCTTTCTTCCGTTCTACCGTTTCGGGGGTCTTCCTGGTCGGCGTTGTCTGTTTGGCGTTCCATGGAGAGCTTTGTATGGTATCCTATTTGAGCTCATTCTTTCTACATGTTGATGCCAGTATCGCCGTCTTTGACGTCCCCATCTGACCACATCTTGACTTCGATTGTTGTATTCCTAACTCGATCACGTAGGGTTTTGCCAGTTATAGCGAGTGTTTTCATCTCGGTTGTCCTGAGCATGCTCTTTGTCTTGACAGTGTCTGCCTTCGATTCAATGCCATATGTGAGGATTGGTCGCACACAGGTCTTATAAATGCGTACCTTGCTGTCAGTCCTCATGTCCTTGTTTCTCCGTATGACATCTTTCAGGCAGCCTGCAACCGCTGCAACCTTTTCTACCTGTGACCTTACTTCTCTGGGGCGGTCATTAGAGCTGGTTACTTCGCTTCCGAGATATCTGAATTGGTCTACCTGTTAAATTTTTTTCTTGGCGTACGGAGATTTCGCATCTTATTAATTTTTCTAATTCTTATAAAATAGTAAAATCTTTTAATTAAATAAATTTATTTTAACGTAAACTCATTTATTAATCATTAATCGATGTATGATTAAGTGTATAGAATTCCATAATGATGTTATTAAAATAAACAAAAGTTGTTTAAATATAGAAGAACTAAAAATTCTATAAATGATATGAAATATTCACGACACGTGTTTCGTCTTATGAGGACATCTTCGAGTGTATAGAATTTTACAATTTGAATTCATAATTATTTTTAAAATATCTTAAATACTACATAATTCAAAATTGTTTTTATGCTTAATAGTTTATATTCATATTTAAAATATATCATCATGAATGTCTTAAATAAAATTATGTTGAATAACGCATTTAAAATGTCCCCATTATTTCGGTCAATATCACCTGTCTATTATATTACCCGACTGTTTGGTATCGCTCCTTATTCGATCGTGGTCGAAGCTGGTATCGCTCGTTGGCAAACGACAATGGTATCTGTGCTCCACAATTTATTGATCATATTATTTCTACTGCTCGGTATTATACCCACAGTGAAGCATATACATGTTGAGGTATTTTGATTTTGGGAAAGCCATTACAAATTACTTGTTAATATTTAGAAGGTGCAGCGCATACTTCACTTCAGTGGTTTGCATACTGCTTTCGCTTTACAACACGAATAAAATTTGCGTTTTTTTCAACGTCTTGAATGATTTTGATAAAGACTTGTATGAAAACGGAATACGCGTGTGTTACTCGTTAGAACGTAGGAGGAACAAGAGATTTATCTATTCTATTTACTTCATTCTTTTCATTGTGATTTTTGTCGATTTTTATTTTTACGTCATAATTCGCTTGAAACCTTGGGACTTCTGGATAGCTACTGCGCTTAATTTTTGTATTTTTTATACAACAGTTATTGGGTTTTCTGCATTTGTTTTGATGATTCATTCAAGGTAAGTTTTTTGGTGTCCATCTCCAATATCTATGCTTAACCAATGCTGTTTTGAATGTATTTACCAGGCCCAATGCCGTCTTAAAAGTATTTACTGTCTTGAAAGTAACCAGGCCGTAATCACATAGATAATATTTGCAACATGGAGCTATTGTAGGCCGTTAGTATGTGTCTCGTGCCGTGATCTCGTATTTTATTTCCATTATAAATGTGAAATAAATGTAAAATACGACTTCTTCGTCAGCCCTTATCGGTCCACTGCTGGACATAGGCCTCCTCCCTTCCCTTCCACTCGTCTCTATCTCCTGCCAGTCGTAGCCACCTTTTCCCCCCCACGGCAGCAATGCCGTTGGCCCACCTTTTTGCGGCCTGCCTACGTTTCTCCTATTCTCCCATGGTCTCCACCTTATTATTTTCTGGATCCATCTATCCTCACTCTGTCTCGCCACATGACCCGCTCATTGCCACTTCAGTCTCGCTAGTCGTTCCATGATGTCCGTTATTTTTGTTCGGCGTCTAATCTCCTCATTTCTGATTCTATCTCGGAGACTGACGCCGAGCATATGTCTTTCCATGGAACGCTGCGAGACTCTCATTCTTTCTTCATTTCTCTTGGTGAGGGTCACAGTTTCCATCTATTATTATTCCTTATATACGTGTTAAAAATATTTTAATATACTAAATTTGTGTTTCCGCAGTGCCGGTATGTCAATTTTACTTTCTCCTCGTGCCGGGCCATTTGTAAAGTATTTATATGCATTTTCTTCATTGTGTTTACTTTATAAAAGTACTAGTAATATATTGAACACACATTGAATTGTATAATATAGTTTGTGTACAACTTTGGTATGTGAAATGTTCAAAATAATCTTTCGATATAACCTCAAAATCATTATATATTAACTTCAAAATTTGTAGCACAGAAAGCTCAAAATTCATTATAATAATGCCTAATGCAATAATATCATTAAAAATGTTTATGGTTATTAATTGTTTCGAAAAAATCGCGATATTTTTACCAAAATTGTCTGACATTTGACAGCTGTCAGATCGATGGACCCAGAGTTATAAACTTAACATTGCGGCTTGATAACATAGATTCGAGACGGCATTGAATTACCAGGCCATATGCACCATAAACAATATTTTCACCATGGAAATTTATGGGGCCGAATGTAGTATTGAAATCCGTGAAGTTATTATGTATGTGGTAAACTCATTTTATTTAGATTATTTTGATTATAGCTGTATATGCGAGTCTGTCACCATTCATTCTGGCTTCACGGTCACTCCAGTATCTTCATCTGGATCTACTCCATTGAATACGTTTGTGTTTCCGCAGTGCTAATACAACAAATTGGTAGTCTGACCTCTCTCCACTGAAAATTCTACATAATATTTTAAAAGAATGTGATGTAGAATCTTCCCTATTTGTAAAGTACTAACAATATTAATGAAATAACATTTTTTTAAATGGTGATCTTCTACCGACTCTTATATATGGAAGCGAAACATGGAACTGGCACAAGAAGGATGAAAGTAGAATAAATGCAGTAGAAATGAGATCTCTTAGACGAATGTGTGGATATGATAGAGTGTCGAATGAAAATATAAGAAGTGAATGCGGTGCGAATGATGGTGTTATTAACAAAATAATGAAAGGATCATTAAGATGGTTTGGACATATCGCACGCTTAATAGAAAACTGACCGATTATGGTTTAGGTCATAATTGAGTAAACATTAGACAGAGGTTTGTGTTAAGTCAAAATTCCACCAATTGACCTCCATTACACTATATCGGTATTTTTCATTCGTACGTGTTTTTCGACTGTTTTTGTTAAAACACCGACTCATGTCAGATTGAGCAAAACTCGCTTTTTTGAGTTAAGCCAGTGTTCTATTAAGCGTGCGATATGGAAAGTATGAATAAATAAATAATGGTAAAAAATATATATGTGAACGATGTAAATGGAACCAGAAATAGAGGAAGACCGAGGAAAACGTGGCACGATCAAATAAATCAAATATTGAATGTCGGCCATGTGAGGAGTCAGAGAAATCGACGCGCGTGTATGATTGTTGAGGAATTGAGAGAAATATGTCAAAAAAGAAAAGTGTGGCAGTCCATTATTTCTGCCTACTCCTTCGGGGAGACGGCGTGATGGTTTGTTAGTTAGTTAGCTAAGAAGACCAAACATACGTCTAAGGGACTCATCTCTTCCGAATTTATTCTGCTCTCATGCTTCTAATGCCAGTTCCATGTTTCACCTACTTGCGTAAAAGTTAGAATCAGAACTCCATTGTGAACGACCATTTTCATTTTCATCAATAAATCCTTGTTTCCAATAACTACTTTAAAACGATTTAAAAAAAACGAATACCAATACTTTAAATCAATCATATTAGAATTGATTTTTACAATCTGCAATGCGAGCAGAAAATGGCTCATTTTTAGACCATAGACAGTGTGACAATCACACTGCCATCGCCGGGAATCGAACCCGGGACTTTCGGTATGGAAGTCAGAGCTCTTACTACTCTGCCACGAAGGTCGTCTGTTGATTGTTTCGGAAATCGCATTATTTTTTATAATTATTTGTCATTTGACAGCTGTCAGATAAAACCGGCCCCACATTTAGTTTTATTAACCAGCAATACATTATAATATGGGTTAATAGTTAACGACACATAACACATATATAAAGACTACATTATTTCCAACTTGATAAACGATGTTTACTTGTATTCATATTGTCTGATTGATTAAAAATGTATCGATACGATCAACTAGCATATTTAAATTCAAAAGTAGAACGTTTGCCATTCTATGTCCGAGTGGCGAAAATGCACGTCGAATCAGATTACAAAATGGCCGCCGTACACTGGTCAATATCACCCGTTTATTACGTTTCTAGATTATTTGGTATCGCTCCTTACTCTATAGTGGTTGAGGCAAATACCACGCGTTGGAAAGTTACGAAACCATTTGTGGCGTACAACTTGTTTGTGATTATTTTACTAGTTTGCAGTTTATACCCGATTACCCGACAAATTATATATAACATATGGTTTGGAAATGATAATATACTAGCAGCATATTCCACGTTTTTAAGGAGACTAAGTGGAATCTTTACTGCGTTACTTTGCGTTGAATTATCTTTCAAAAACAAGTATAAAACATGTGATTTTTTGAATCGCTTGAGTGATTTTGACATCTATTTAAGCGGGATGAATGTCACAATAGATTATAAACGGTTTCACCTGCTAAATACTTTATCAGTTGGTTTCGTCTGTGTACTGCTGGGGTTGTTTGTTCTAGTTGATTTCATTATCTTCGTACTAAACAATTCGACACCATTGGATTTCTGGTGTGCTAGTGTTTTCGTGTTTTGCTCCTTTTACTCAACAATTATGCAATTTTCTGCTTTTTTAATGATGGTTTATTCAAGGTATGTTTAATGTTATTTTTATTTTAAAATTTGAAGCAAAATAAGTAAATAACTATTAATTATGAATTAAAACACTAACTAGTTGTCATCGCAAACAAAAACCTATCCAAAAAAGCTAGAATGGCAGTGCACAATGGTGTTCTTCTACCGACCCTTATGAAAGTAGAATAAATGCAGTATAAATGAGATCTCTAAGGCGAATGTGTGTTAAACCTGTATATGATAGAGTGTCAAATGCAAATATAAGAAGTGATTGCGGTGCGAATGATATAAAAAAAATAATGAAAGGGTCGTTAAGAAATTAAGGAGAGAAGAAAAACGTGGCACGATCAAATCAATACAAATAAAATGTCGGTCACGTTAGGAGTCGGAGAAATCGACGTGCGTGTATGAATGTGGAGGAGGCGAGAGATGACAAAACAGGGCATTATGGCGGTTTATTCTTTCTGCTTACCTCTCCGGAGAGACGGCGTGATGGTTAGGTTAGTTTGTTTTTAATATGTGTGTATAAGTATATTTACGTTTTCACTTAAGTAATTGAATTAATATTAATGTTTGAGGACAATAATATTTTGATTATAAACATCTTATGATAGATTAAAAATTTATTGACTATTTTTGAAATGCCTTTTTAGATATTTCTTATCGGACATAGTAGATAATTTTCATGTTCAGTTGGCGAACATAACAAAATGATCGCTGTGCATCGGTCAATATCACCCGTGTATTACGTTTCTCGAATATTTGGTATCGCTCCTTACTCTACTGTGAATACCACTCATTGGAGAGTTACGAAACCAGATGTGGTCTACAGCTTATGCATGATTATTTTAATGATATATGGCATATTCCCGATTATTCGACACGTGCAACAGAGCATAACACTCGTGAATGACAATAAATTAGAAATTTATTCTACACTAATAAGGAGAATGAATTCTCTCTTCACTTGCTGGCTTTGCATTTTGCTGTCTTTCAAAAACAAGCATAAGACTTGTGATTTTCTTAATCACTTGGGAGATTTCGACATTCGCTTAAACGGGATGAATGTTACCATAGATTATGGAAGACATCGCCGGCTGATTGCATTATCTGTTGGAATTATCTATGGACTATTGGCATTATTTTTTTTTATTGATTTTATTATTTACGTACTAATCCGCATGAGACCTTTGGATTTCTCTGGTATAACAGCTCTTGTTTTTAGTATTTTTTATTCCACGATAATTGAATTTTCAGCTTTTCTATTAATGATTTATTCAAGGTGAGTTAATTTGTATATTATTATTTTTTTCTTCTTCTTGCTGTGTCCTGTCAGGTCTCCCTAACGTTGACTATCACCCTTGAGTCACAGTGATGACCTGGGGGAAAATATCCTGAGTGGTATCCTCTGGAGAATTTTCTGTCGGGGTTACCTTCCCTTAGCTGGGTGTATCCAGTTTTATGGCGCTGGAAGCTCGCCATTCGTCCTCCATCTGATATGGCACTAAGTAATATGTGCCACATTTCCCGGGGTTCGCGGGGTCTTTAAAAAGACCTCTCGTGGACGCTAGAGAGTTGGACTTGATAGTGTTGCTGTTGTAAATGCAACATGGCGCCTTACGACATTTCGTAGAGGCATATTTTCCAGCAAAACATACCCCATCGTAGCCCTACTACCCTTTTGAACCCCTTCTTCTTTAATACACAGAAATCATGTCTCGTCGCATGATGAGGTCAAGCTGTCCTTCCATCACTTAGGCGGTCTTCCAGGTTAGCGGTGTCCGGAGGGGATTTCATAAGCGGCTGTATATGCAAGTCCATCACCATCCATTCGGGCTACATGGTCCCTCCAGTATCTTCTTTTGGATCTACTCCACTGAACGATATCCTCTATTTCGCAAGCTTTTCTTATATCTACGTTGCGGACACGATCTCGGAGAGTTTTCCAGTAATTTATCTTAGGACCTTCATCTCCGATGTTCTTAGTAGTCCCTTGGTTCGCACAGTGTCGCACATGATAGGTCGCACGCATGTTTTATAAATTCTGATCTTGCTGTCGATACGCACGTGCTTGTTCTTCCAGACCAGTTTTTTTAGACATCGCGATACGGCAGACACTTTATTGACTTCTTCTTATTCTTCTTCAGCCTATTCCCGTCTACTCCTGGACAAAGGCCTCCTCCATTCGCTTCCATGTCACTCTGTCCTGTGCAGACTGCATCCAGGTTATTCCGACGTGTCTGTTCAGGTCATCTTTCTACCGTAGTTGCGGTCGCCATGCACTTCTTTTTGCCGTCCACGGTCACCAAGTCAGCAGTCTTTTTGTCCACTTTTCATCTAAGCTTCTGGCTACGTGACCCGCCCATTGCCATTTTAGAGTCGCCACCCGGTGGATGATGTCAGTGATCCTTATACTCTCTCTCACCGTATCGTTTCTGACTCTGTTTCTTAGGCTTATTCCTAACATGTCTCTTTCCATGGCTCTTTGGGTCACTCGCAGTTTCTCGGCACTTTGTTTGGACAATGTAACAGTTTCAAGACCATAAGTACCAACTGGCAGAACGCAGGCTTCATAGACTTTTCGTTTCAGGTTGATCGGTATTTTCCGGTTTTTAAGGATGTAACTCATGTTGCCGAAAGCTGCCCAGCTTAGTCCAATTCTTCTTTTTAGCTCTGCGGTTTGCTTATCTCGGCCCAATCGAATATTGTGTCCCGGGTAATTATATTCTTCTTCTTCTTTCCGTGTCCTGGCAGGTCTCCTCAATGTTGACTATCACCCTTGAGTAGGCCTCCCTGTCGTGGGCAGCTCAGAACAGCTCCTCCACGGTCCTCAGCCCTTTCTACTCTCGGGTGTTCCTCAGTCAGGAAACCCGCCTTCTCCCAACACCTCGTCGACCCTCAATCTTACCCTCCAAGATCAGATTCAACAGTGCGTACTTTTCGCCTCTCAGAACATGTCCCAAGTAGGACACTTTACGGACTTTGATGTTACTCAGCAACTCTCTGTCAACTCTGGCTCTATGGAGATGGTTTGTGTTGCTGACCATGTCAGTCCAGGAGATGCGTAACATCCTTCGGTGTATCCACATCTCAAAGGCCTCTAACGCCTCTAATTATATTCTTGGACATTCTCAATTCTGTTGCCATCCACGTTGATTTTGTCTTGTTCTACATATATTAAAGTTTTTTTAAAATAATTAGTGTGAAAAAAATGATTAACCCACATATACTGGATACATAAAGTTTTTATATAATACAATATCTTAATTATGAAAATGAATTAACGTCTTATGATTAATTAATAATTATCGATTAGTTTTAAAACACCATTATTAATTTTCTCTTTGTACAGAATAGATACATTTCGGCATTGGGTGTTGACCTGGCGACAATTTGCGCTGGATTTCAAAATGGCCGCCTTTCATAGGTCAATAACACCCGTGTATTACGTTTCTCGATTGTTTGGTATCGCTCCTTACTCTATAGTGGTCGCGGCGAATACCACTCATTGGAGAGTTACGAAACCAGATGTGGCCTACAGCTTATGCATGATTATTTTAATGATATATGGCATATACCCGATTATTCGACACGTGCAACAGAGCATATCATTCGATGATGATAATCAACTTGCAATGTATTCTACATTGATAAGAAGAATGAACTCGCTTTTTACTTCATGGCTTTGCATATTTCTGGCTTTCAAAAACAAGTATAAAACCTGTGATTTATTTAATCGCTTGAGAGATTTCGACATTTCCTTAAACGGGATGAATGCCACTATAGATTATGGAAGACATCGCCGGCTGAATGTCTTATTGGTTGGAATTGTCTATGGACCAATAGCGATATTTTTTACAATCGATTTTATAGCTTACGTGATTCTCCGCATGAGAGATTTTGATTTCTGGGTTATAACTTTTTTTGTTTTTAGTATTTATTACACTACCATAATAGGGTTTTCGACTTTTGTGACGATGATTTATTCGAGGTGAGTTATAATGTAGGACATTTGATAACGTTTCAGCAAGACGAAACATCTCAATCCCATAAAATATAATAACATTTGTTTAAAAACATCTCTATTTTGGGCTACTTCTAATAGGTTTCTCAACTCTCTACATTCCTGTCAATTATTGGATGGAATTGTCCTCATACTCCGTATCCCGAACAACTGCCTTCTGCAAATTCCCCCCGACCCATCTTGCCAATAATTATTACCTGAAGGAGGTGGTATTTTTCTACCCTTAGCACACGACCCAAATATGAGAGCTTTCTAACCTCCACACTTAACAACAGCTCTCTATTGGCTCTGGCTCTCTGTAGTCTTCTTATTCTTCTTCTTTGCTAGCCTTCTACCCTCCACTGCTGGATATAGGCCTCTTCCAATTTCCTCCACTCGTCTCTATCCTGCCCCCTTTGTATCCAAGATTTTCCAACCCTTTTGATAATATCATCGGTGGCCTTCCGACACTTCGCCTATTTGCCCATGGTCTCCAACTGAGTATCCTGGGTGCCCATTTGTTGCCACCTTGTCTAGCCAAGTGTCCAGCCCATTGCCATTTCAATTTTGTCACTCGGTCCATGACGTCAGCAACCCTGGTGCGGCGTCTGATTTCTTCATTTCTTATGCGGTCATGCAAGCTCACACCAAGTATCTGTCTTTCCATGGACCTCTGTGTACACTTGAGCCTTTGGACACTTTTTGCTGTAAGAGTTGTCGTCTCTAGTCCGTATGTCATCATGGGCAGTATACACATGTCGTAGAACTTTCTTTTGAGTCCAACCGGTATTTCACCATTTTCAAAGACATGTCTCAGTTTACCAAAGGTGGCCCAACCCAGTATCTCTGTAGTACGCCTACATTACTGAACTTATCGGTCCACGGCATACGAAGCATTCTGCTGTATATCTACATCTTAAACGCCTCCAACTAGTTCATTACATTCACTTTCAGTGCCTAAGTTTCATAGCCACATAGCTGAACAGACCATATATAACATTTAACTATTCTTTGTCGGAGTTTCGGGTTAAGATTATCGTCGCAAAGAAGGTTCTCATTTTATTAAATGCGGCCAAGTTTCGCAGCAATTTAAACTATATTACAATTTATACTGCCACATTCTTATATCCTGACACGCCTATCTGGATTCCTCAAAATTAATACATCGTATCACGATACTCGTTGATTGCATTGACTTCGCTAAAACTTATTATAAGTATTATTTTATTATGATTGGATGTTTTTTTCCCCTTTTTCGGTTCATTGACTTATATCCGACTTATCCGACTTTTATTCATAAAAACAACATTTATTGAGATACAATTAAATGACACTAATCCCCTTCAAAGTAGTCCCCTTGAGCTGCTGCACACTTCTCCCAACGGTTCTGCCACTGCCGGAAGCAATGCTGGAAAGACTCTTTTGGTATGGCCAGCAGGTGGTCCGTCGCAATGTTCATGATGTCTTCCCTGGTCTGAAATCTAGTCCCATTCAAAGGCATTTTCAGCTGGGTTAAAAGCCAGAATTCACAGGAAGCGATTGGGATCATTGATCACAGTCTCCAGCATGTCCTGTGTGATCTCCACACGAAATTGCTTCTGTTCAATTGTCAGCAACTTTGGCAGAAATTTTCCTGAGACCTTTCTGAGGGCCAAATCTTCAGTTAAAATGGAATGAATGGATCCAACACTAATGCTCGCTTCATCAGCAAGTTCTCTGATCGTTGTTCGACGATCCTGCATCACCAGGGTCCTTACTTGATCAATGACAACATCATTTTTGTTTTTTGTCATCATCAACCTCATTTGTGGTCTTCCTACGCTTCTTCTCGTGTCTCTCGGTCTCCGATTCAGCAGTATTTTGGTCCATCTTTCGTCTGCAGCTCTAGCGACATGCCCTGCCCATTTCCATTCTAAAGTCGTCACCCGGTGGATCATGTCTGTGACTCTTGTTTTATCCTTCACCGTTTCGTGATTTTGGTAGAATTCACGTGACATTCGTTATAATTCACGTGACATTCGGTAGAATTCACGTGACATTTGGTAGAATTCACGTGACATTTGGTAGAATTCACGTGACAATAAAAAGGCGATATACTAGCTATCTACAACATGTCATGAGAATCAATTGCAAAAAATCGTATGTTTTCATTGGGTTCAAATAACCTGTAAACTATCACATTAATGGCATAAGTAGCATTCTAAGAACCAGCATAGATAATTTTTTTTTTTTTTTTTTTTTAAAAAAAAAGACTAATATCAAGGATTTACATCAATGATATTAGAATTTATTTTACAATCTTCAATGTGAGCAGAAAATAGCTCATTATTATGAAGAAGGAATCTGGACTAATATAAGTATTCTACTAGAAAAATAGGACTCGAAATGCGCACGTGCGTATCGAATGACGGTCGATATAGAAGAGAATTGATCTAAGTCAACTGTTCGCAGAGTTATTGCGGGCGTATCATCGAATAGAGCCGTTCTACGTTATAATTAATAAATGTTTTATTTTTATTCCAGATTCAAGATACTTAACAACCAAATTAAAAACATTTCCGACTCGCTGGTCAAGAAAAAGACACGCCAGTCAAACCTTTGGGTCACAAAACAGAGTAATTCTAACAGGGTCCGTTCGACGGAATCCAAAATCGTAAAATTTAATCCAAAAACAAAGGCGAATCAAATTGGAGACATTTGCAAGATGCATGATAGGTTATGCGAACTTGGAAAGATGTTGAATGAGCTGTACTCCAAACAGATACTGACCACCACAGGAATAGCGTGCGTCATGGTTGTGATTCAACTCTACATTTTCTATCTCATCATAAAGCAGGATCTCATGAACGAGCCCATAATCCTCAAGGCTTGGAACGCCTCTGTATGGGGTTCGTGGTACTTTTCCATGATTTTGATCACCTCGATAGTTTGCTCAAAAGCCACGTCAGAGGTACGTATGTATACTTGCTTATAAAACAGATTTCGTGCACTGCAGGACATATTTCTCAGCAGAGTTGAAGAGAGTAGGCACGTGTTGAACACCATAGCGGAGAGGCGCGCAAGATGGATTGGTCATGTGTTGCGATACGAATGTTTCCTGCATAATGTGTTGGAGGAAATGGTCGAGGGATCGATTGGCAGAGGATGACCTCGCCAAGAGTACCTAGACCAGATTTGCCGAGATATGGGCTGCACCTCTTATGCGGAGTTGAAGAGAGTTGCCGAGCACCGAGCGGAGTGGAAGAGGAGATGCGTCGCCTTGCTGCAGACCAATCATTAGATTGAGACCGGAGAAGAAGGATATAGGCCTCCCCCATATTTTTCCATACACTCCTATCTTACACCCTTCTGGATCCTTCTTCTTTTTTGATAGCTCTACATCTCATTTCGGACCTTGGCCTCCATCAGTCCTAGCCTCCAAGCACTTCTGTCACCTGCTCCTCATTCCAGTCTCTCATTTGCAGGAGTTGTGCTGAACCTTCCTCACCTCATCCTCCCATCTGAATCTAGGTCTACCGTTCCTTCTCCTTCCACCCGGATGTTCCTCAAGGGTTCTCTTTGCTGCCTGAGACGACGGCTTTTCTCCACATGTCCAGCCCATCTCAGCCTTTCCAGTGTAGAATGTGTCTATATAAAGCTTCTCATTATACCTAAATACAGCGGTTTTGTTTCCAGTTACCAGCAATTTTTCCTATATCATCAGACCATTGTGTGAGAGGTATCCTTCTATTCCTTCTATTTTCACAAGATGTTAATTTCACTACTCTTTGGTCTCCCAATCTGGCAACATGTCCCGCAAATGATCATTTGTCTCCAAGTCAGCAGTTTTCTTGTCCATTTTTCGTCCGAGCTTCTGGCTACGTGACCTGCCCATTGCCTCTTTAGAGTCGCTACCCGGTGGATGATGTCAGTGATCTATGTTTTTTCTCTCACCGTATCGTTTCTGACTCTGTC
This sequence comes from Lepidostoma basale, assembly GCA_022606425.2. Taxonomy (NCBI): domain Eukaryota; kingdom Metazoa; phylum Arthropoda; class Insecta; order Trichoptera; family Lepidostomatidae; genus Lepidostoma; species Lepidostoma basale. The sequence continues at coordinate 125,225 of JAHDVF020000413.1, forward strand.
TCTTAGGCTTATTCCTAGCATGGCTCTATCCATGGCTCTATGGGTCACTCGTAGTTTCTCGGCACTTTGATTGGACAATGTTATAGTTTCGAGGCCATAAGTACCAACTGGCTGAATGTACATTTTTATTACAATTAATGTTTTTTGTTTTTGTTTTAGGCCAATAAGTCCAGTACACTACTACATCAAATAACGAATCTTAATATGAACCGGTTATCAAAAACGTCAGTAAGTAACAATTTAATATCATTACTTTTCTCCTCTCCAAGCACATGACCCAGGTAAGACCCCTTCCGGACCTTGATGTCAGTTAGCATTTTTTTTTAAAGGAACATAGAAGTTCCCGCCACATACTCGAGGATGTTATAGGGCGTAGCGGCGCCCTTTTGTCGCCTCACTCGTACACTCCCTGGGCCTATCCCCGGTCCATCCGGGATTTACATTTTAAGACGACAACAACAAGGGGGTGCCAGACCATATTTAATCTACCCCATCTTACTTCTATGCTCCGCTGTACTTTATTGAATAAATAAGCACAATATATAATACATGAACATTTCAGAAACATTATATAAAAGATAAAAATAATAATACATCACAGGAATATACAGCGGGAAGAACAGGAGAGGCAGAGGAGACAAATGCGGGATGGGAAAAAAAATGTGGAGTACAGTTTTTGGCATGTAGGACAAAGGGCGAGGTTTAGGAAGCATTTCATATTTTTAAATAAAAACCACTGCACAAATTATTATAATGGCCGAGAGGGAGAGGATCAGTTAGCAATTGTCTATCTCCATCTATGAAGATTGGATTTTAAGCATTAAGCAGAAGATCTTTTTAACGCAATGTGAAAGGCTACCGCCTTTATCGTATTGCTAGATAACGCCTGGAGTGACATCTCCAAGCGTTATCTAGCAATACGATAATGGCGGTAGCCTTTCACATTGCGTAAAAAAAATTGTCTATCTATTCGTGCTCTTTGTAGCACAACAATAGTACTAACCACATCGGTCCATAGAATGTATCCACATCTCGAATGCCTTTAGCCTGTTCATAGTGCTGATTTTGAGGGTCCATAACTCGACTCCGTACAAAACGCTGACCAAACATAACGAGGCGAGATATTCCATTATGCTGGAGAGGGTTCAGAAAAAAAATCTGAGGTATCTCTACATGTGGTAATATGGTAGCTCTCCGTGGCTCCATCCCACGGCATTTCTTCTGGTAATACTTGGAACCAACTCTATACAGCTTTGAAGAGATGGCCATATCATAACCCAGTTCTTTAGATTTATCAGGAGTTATTTCGATACCTCAGCCGTGCTGGAGAATGTTGTTCTTTTTGTCCCTGATTTTCTACAGCGACAGCATAGATTGTTTTACCTACCGGCCGTCAGAACCAACCTACCTCTGGTGACACAAGAGCAATTAGTCTGCTGAACGCGGTCTCCTCGGAGATCGACGTCTTTTAATTAGTTAAAGTACGTTCAGAAGACAAATACTCTTGACTTTAGAGAGTATCTTGTCTTCTTAATGTTGAACCATCTTTCATGCGTTCCTGGTATTATATTCTTCTTCCTCTTAGTTTAGGTCGTATGACCTGTTTGTGACGGTGGGCTGTCCTGGGATGATGATGTCCAGCCATCTCTCCATCTCTTCGGTGGCCTTCCTGGTAATCTTTTGCTGCTTGGGTTTTCATCTCTTACAATTTTTGCAATTCTTGTATTCTCCATTCGGTCCACGTGGTCTCTCTCTAAAAGCGCCTTCTGCTTCTTCCCCATTTCACTATGTCTTCAACACCACAGAGAGACCTTATCGTTTCATTTCTGATCTGATCTCTGAGGGTTTTGCCTGCGATGGAGCGCAGGGTTCGCATTTCTGCTATTCTAAGAAGGTTCTTAGTTCTAATGGTATCGGCTCTGACCTCTATTTTATACGTCATAATGGGTATTATATTGTATACATTAAATTTTACCTGTACTCAATAGATGCCTTCATCATTAATATTGTTTGTTATGCCTGTTGACAAAATAAACTGACTTGATTTGATTTGAAATACTTAACCATTCTTTGTCGGAGTTTCAAATTAAGGTTATCGTCGCAAAAGACATTTCACATTTTATTGAATGCTGGTTATGCTGCCTCTATCTTTGTAAACATGCTTCCTAAATACACAAATTGATTCTTTATGTCTGTCTATTTCTCAGATAGAGATGTTCTCACTGCAAATGCTTCATCAGAAGATGGAGTTTACGGCTGGAGGCTTCTTTCCAGTGGACCTGTCTAGCCTGTATACCATCGTGGCTGGTATCACGACATATCTAGTATTTTTCATTCAGTTCGAAATGGCCAGTAGGAGCGAGTTCTGAATACGACAAGCATCCAGAGAGGATAGAACGCCACATGTTTTTCAAACTTCTTCTTTTTTAATTTTTTTTTATTAAAATAGTCCATTGTTTTGGCCGAAACACTATTAACATTTTAAAGTGTTAAATTAAATAACTCTGTTTTATGTATCACAATTTATTTTATTTAACGTGACAGCTGTTTCGTCAACCTATGTTGACATCATCAGGTGTTACAATAATATATCAAATGTTAAATTTTCGTGATTTTTCGAACCTTTAAGTGTATTTGTTCCTATGTCAATTTGAATAAGCAAATAATATTTTTTTTATTTAATAAAGTTATAAAATTATTTTAACACAAGATAAAAGATTAATTAACAATTTAAAAAGTGCAAATGAAAACCACAAAAACATTAATATTGGTATTTAAAATATATTTTTTAAGCATTTTCGACGAAAGATCGCGAGAGAACCGGCATCTCTTACCCCATTTTGCAATATTACATAACTTGAGTCCTCTGTAGAAAACACTTTTCTGTGTACTTTCAAGTCTGAGTCTCCGGAGCCGGAATCTATTACGACCTCTCGTCAAGTATCCATGCATTTCATAACTATATGCTATATTTCTATTGTTGATCCATCATAAGAATACCCTGTGAGAAGACGAAATTTGATTCCTACTGCGCATTCCTCTCCCCCGCTACGATCCCTCATCCCTCAGCCCTATCGGCTAGTGGAGCTGTCTTCAGTATCTATCTGACCGTCTTGTCGTGTGCCTAAATATATTAACTTATTCAGTCCTTATATTAAAATGGATTTTTTTATGGCGATTAGAAGTTTACCTAAGTAAAGAAGGAAACCATTATCAAATACATCGATTGTTGAATATTTTTTTAAATTATTTTTTTTAATATTTCAACTGTATTAGTATCCTAGGATAGAAAGTGTTGAGAGCAAGTAGAGGGGGGAATGGGCGGAGCATGCGCGTCACAGGCTGTCACAGGGTATTCTAAGGATAAACGGCCTATAGTCAAATAAGCCGGCACCATATTACTCTTAATTTTATAAACAAAAATCAAAGTGTTGAAAACAACTAATTTTCTTGCACTTAAATTTTTTTATCTGATTAACTCCTACCATCCATCCTCCATCTACCCCAACCAAGTATAGCACTCATTCCATTATTCTATAAAACTTGTAGTTTATCAATATCTCCTTCTACATCTATACATCGGTACACGCACATTCGTCTATTGTGCATCTTCAGAAATCGTCTATCACCATGTTTTTATACGAGTATTATTTTCAATTCTCTTAAGCCATTCATTTCACATGACAAAACCACCTGAGCAACCCCAATTAATGTAATTTAGTATTATTTGTGAAATGTATACTTATATCTGTATACGAATCCTGGATTTTCACCTGTGGGTGGTTAATTTAAATGCTAAACCCCCTAAATATTTAAATGCTAAATGCTAAACAATCATTCTTCATAGATGGCGTTAGTGGATGGATTGTATAGATTAATCTTAAAAAATTAATTAGTGCAATCAAATCTACATAGATGGCTGACTGGAACTGCCACGTGAAAATAAGTATGGATTTGGAGTATATATACAACTTCCAAAAAAAAATGTATCATACATGATCATAACAATGGTGGAATGGGGAATGTTGTAATTACATAAAGCGTGCGCTTAACCCAACCAATGACAGGTCATAAGTCCTGTAAACACCTTGATCATCCATGTTCAGTTTCCAGTTTGTTTCTTCGTCTCTATTGAGATACAATTAAAAATTTAATTTAGTATTTATTGTTTCTTAAAGAATAGTGTAAAACTCCACATTAAATAATTAAAAACATCTGTTTTATACATGTTTTATTATATTTTATATACATTTGATAAAGCCTTAGTAAGGCGAAACATGTCATTCTCATTAACTTTAATAAAATAGACGTTGTCATTCGTATATACATATTATGTATAATAATATAATATCTTAAAGTTATCAGGAGCAATGTGTACTAGCTACACTGCACCGGTAAAGACAGGTTCACCTCATTTTCTTTCTAATATTTCCATTGTGCACTTTATCATGCATCCTTATTCATAAATGATTTCATTTTAGTTAGGTATCCCGCATTCATCATTTTACGATAAAGTAATGTATATTTAAATAATTGTTTTTCCACTAGCATTGCCAAGAGCAGATTTTGTTTTGTGCTTTGTATTTACATAGTAATATTTTGTAATAATATTTATAATTAATAAAAATATTTCAACATAATAATTATTTATTTCGTTTGGGAGGTGTGATTCCAAGATATCCTATTAAAATACAAGAAAAATTCTATCATTGTACCAACGCTTATAGAACAGACAATATTAACTATATATCAGATCTCTTAGAATGATATGAATATGAGTATGAATATGAGTATGAGTATGAATAAGAATTTGAGTATGAGTATGATTATGAATATGAGTTAGAAAATGAATGTGAGTGTGATTGTAAGTATGAATATGAGTATGAATATGAGAATGAATATGAGTATGAATATGAGAATGAATATGAGTATGAATATGAGTATGAATATGAGTATGAATAATTTATTTATTTATTTTTATATGTATAAGGATCAATTGCATCTCAATTGAGACGAAGAAGCTAATTGATTTCCGGGAACAGAACGTCTTCGTCTCTATTGAGATGCCATTGATACTTATATAAAAATTTAAAAAATTATCCGCAATGGGTGGAATCCAGTATTTGTCTACAAGAATTTGTATACATTCAAAATGTTATATGTACATTTCCAACCAAGGGGAACCCAGACCACATTTAATCTACGCTACTCTCCCTCGATGTCCCGCCGTACACACATAGCAATACAACAATAGCAAAACAGCAATGAAACGGCTTGAATTGATCCTGACACACGTTTCTAGATTCCTCCACATTCATACAGCGAGTTATACACGCACGTGGATTCTTCCGATTTCTAACATGGCCGACCTTTAAAATGTGATTAATCTGGTCATACAAGTTTTCTTCGGTCTCCCACGACTCCACATTCCATTCACACTGTTAACGTATACCTTCTTAACCATTCTTCCAAGAACAGATCGCAAGATCTACAATGAGGGGAAGAAGAAGAACAAAAAATAAAAACACTTAGAGGCATATTTTGGATTATTTTTATTCGGGTAACAATATTGTTTTTCAAATTTCGCTTCTTCCCGCCATTTCGAACTGGATGAAGAAAATGACGTACGTGACGATAGCTGCCACTATCGTGTACAGGCTTGATAGATCCACGGAGTAGAAGCCGCCAGCCGTGAACTCCATCTTCTGATGCAGCATTTGAAGAGAAAACATTTCGGTCTGGAATAAAACATAGTAGTTCCTTCATACGTATAATGCACAATTTGTGGTGTGGCATTATTAAAAATTGTTAAAAACACTTTAATCAAAGTCCGCAAGATTTCATATCTGGGTCACGTTCTACGAGGAGAAAAATATCGCCTGCTGCATCTAATTTTGAAGGGGAAAATAGAGGGCCGCAGGGGGGCAGGGAAAAGGCAGATCTCTTGGCTGCGCAATGTGAGGGAATGGACGGGAATCGGAACTTTGGAGGAGCTATTCCGGACAGCGCAGAATAGGGGAGAGTTTACCAGAGTGATCGCCAACGTCGGGGGGACCTGACAGGGCACTTTAAGAAGAAGAAAAACACTTTGATACTTTCTTCTGGTGCCGTGTCTAGCTAAAAGATCTCTGTCCTACACCACTTGGAACAGTTTCTCAACTCTGCTCGTTCCTGTCCAATCTCTCATTTATCGCAGCTAGGACAACTACCTTCTACCAACTCTCCGCCGTCCCTATATCTTGCCCATGATTAATAGTCATAGGAGGTGGTATGTTTCTCCACTTAGCACATGACTCAAATATGATACCTTTCTAGCCTTCACACTGACCAATAGCTATCAATTGGCTCTAGCTCTCTGTAGTATGTCTGCGTTACTGACCCTATCAGTCCACGGTATTCGGAGACCTGCGGTATATCCACATCTCAAACTACTCTAATCGTTTTATAATTTTCTCTTTTAGAGTCCAAGTTTCACAGCTATATAGTAGAACATAACATTTAACCATCCTTTGTCGGAGTTTCAGATTAAGACCGTCTTTGCAAAAATGATTCTCATTTTATTAAATGCAGCTCGTGCAACTACAATGCTGAAGTTCATTAAAATATCAAACGCTTTAGTAATAATGCTGCCAAGGTATTTAAATTGGTCAACCATTTCGAAATTCACACCATTCAGTTACAGAGCGGATGCAGAATAATCGCTTAAGTTCAAATCTCAAAGCCATTAGGAACTGACGATATACTTATAACATTTAGCCATTCTTTGTCGGAGTTTCCGGTTAAGATTATCGTTGCAAAAGAAGGTTATCATTTTATTAAATGCAGCTCTTGCAACTTCAATTCTGCATTTTATTTCAATATATGGGTCAAGCCTTTTAGTAATGATGCTGCCAATGTATTTATTTTGTTTTTATACCACTTTATTTTGTTTTATCGAAGCAACCGATTTCGCTCCCGTCGAAGCTTTCTTAGGATTACAAAAACAATCTTATTATCTCTACCGGTTGGTTCGATGAAACAAAATAAAGTGGTTTAAAAACAAAGCATAAGAGTGTTGAACTGATTAACTGATTATCAAGGTAAGATTAAAAATAAAGTGTTGCGAGAAGAAGAAAATCCTGACTAGAAAACCTAAGAGAATGGTTCAGTTGCAGCACAACATCCCTGTTTGGAGCTGCTGTATCAAGGATAAAAATCGCCTTGATGCTGTCCAACCTCCGATAGGAGAGGAACAAAGGGATGAAGTAGTTTTGACATGATGTTTAATTGTCCTGATAGATGTTAAAATGTGCTCTAATTAATAGGTTTTATAGTGTTGTGTGGTTAACAAACCATGCAGGACTTTGTCCAAAAACACGAGACCACACAAGTGGAGGCAATGGACTCAAACTGCTGTACCAGCATATTGCAATGATGAAATACATTGCATGGACAATCAAAACACCTAACACAATAGATTCTCAGCCTAACGAAGCCGATGACCAAAGAAGACGATGTGCGAAAAATGTTGAATACTACCCGGGTTCATACACAAAGGTTACTAGAGGTCGTCCGGCAGAGTATCGTGTGCAAAGGAAGCAAAACATATAAAAGTCGTACAGCCAGCCACTCTACACGTCAGTCACTATTCCGACTTCTAACCGACACAAGTCTACGTTATCAAGTCTACATCACGAGGAATCTCGAACTCTCTCCCGCCGATCTACGAATCCACTCTACTACGTCACGCAGCTTCTGGTGAGTCTTCGCTTCAGCCGACCGACACTACTGCCCAGCGTAACATCGTCTTCAGCTGCTCTGATATCGCTGCTATCGACACCCTGTGAAGTTACTCCGCCGTCTATCCACGCTCCATTACGAGTACATAATACTATTAATGTATAATTACTTGTGATTGAGAATTAACGTTGAAACTTCCACCATCTTTCAACTCTCACCACATCACCCCAAAGTGTCTTATATGGCGTCTTATTAGTTTAAACATATAAGTTGAATTACAAATGACTTAAACTTACCCAATTCCTTATTTTTTTGTTATCATTTACATCTATTTGGTGTAAAAGTATCCGCGTTTTTTTAGCCTGCAAAAATATACAATAATTACGCATATTTTAGAAGTAAAAATAAAATGTAAATTAAAATCTAGAAAGGTGGTTTTGTCTTTTTCTTCTTCTCCTATTTCTTTTTGGTGTAGATCAGACAGAAATAATGGCGACATTGTGAAAAATAGATACAGAATTTATGGTAATATTTAAGGTAATCTATTTATACAATATATAAAAACAAAGTCGTGTTAGTAACACCATTTATAATTCAAGAACGGCTGGACCGATTTTGATGATCTTTGATTTGTTGGATTTGTCTCTGTCCCGAATAGCAGAATAACTACTTAAACTTGGGAAAAATCGACCCGAGTGCATCCCATCCAGCAAATAAATAATAATTTAACAGAAAGAAGTGCAACAATACTACGCGAATCATTTCGATTAGCTTCAATAGAGCAAATCCCTTGCTGCCATGTGAATTACATTCATATCAATGTAATTCAAATACTTTTCATTTTGATTTTTGCACATTTATTAAACTTAATTCATTTTGAGTATTATGCGGTAGAGATGAGCAGTATGCGATAGAGATGAGGTCCCTAAGACATATGTGTGGTAGAACGATATACGACAGAATCTCAAATGCTGATATAAGAAAGGATGTAGAGCGGAAGAAGGTATTATGAACAAAATTATGAAAGGATCGCTGCGTTGGTTCAGACATATGGAACGCATGGATGGAGAAAGAATGGTTAAGAAAGTATACATAAAAGATGTAAATAGAGTATAGGAAAACATGGCATGACCAAATTAATCAAATTTTAAAGGTTGGTCATTTTAGAAGCCAAAAGACTCGCTGTATAAATGTGGAGGAAGCTAGAGAGGTATGTCAGTATAGGGTAGTGTGGCGGTCCATTCTATCTGCCTACCCCTGCGGGGAAACGGCGTGATGGTTTGTTGTTGTTGTTTAATTAATTATTGAATTTAATTCAACTAATAAGTTAACACAACATTTTATTGATTCTGAGGTGGTACGAAGTTTTCCGGGTCAGCTAATATGGTATAAAGTCATTATAGGAATGTAGCTAACGTCAGTTCTCCAAACATAGCACTGAGAGAAGATCAAAGAAAAAAATATATAATATTCATACCTCTTTCGTTGTTTTGTGACAGACACGGGACATCATAAAAACCATCGTCAAAAACCAACAGCTCCAAACCGAAGGATTCCAAAATCTGGCGAACGATATTTGGTAATATTCGTCTCTTTTGATGATCAGATAGACTATGTACAAGTGAACCACAAGCACCATTGCTACGATAAACGTCGTCAGGAGTATGGCCACGGAATACAGTGAGTTCAAAAGCTTGAGAGACGCGCACAGCCTGTCATGCAGTCCACAGATGCTTTTGATCGAATTGAAATTGACATCACATGCTTTTGAAAACTTCCGATGTGCTCTATTTGGTTCAAAATACACTTCATTGGATTTCTTTATCCAATTGTTATTTTTCCATTCAATCCTAGGACGGTTGTTCAAACTTTTAATCCATCTGTTTAGTAATTTGAATCTGAAATCAGTGTTTAATTAGATTAAATGACTAAGGGGTTATACGCAGTCAGAAAAAAATCACATACCTTCTAGCTTTCTTGGCTACTGCGAAGACTCGGTCACCAAAAATTGTGCGAGAACAGTGTTTCGCCAAAGGCATCTATTAGTCGCAGAAGACTTTGTTGAAAAGATACTGGATTGGCTTAAAAAGGACTGGCTTTTAAACGCTGAGGAGCTGTTTTAAGCTGTCAGGGATAGAGATCAAATCAAATCAAATGAGTTTATTTTCTCAAAAGATATTACAAATAATTATTATAGTTTAAGACATCCATTGAGAACAGGTAAAATATAATAAATATATAATACCAGGAACGCATGAGAGATGGTTCGACATTAGGAATACAAGATACTCTCCAAAGTCGAGTCTTCTGAACGTACTTTCACGAACATGCTGGGAGATAAAATTGTCTCTGCTTACGTTGTCGGAGATAACCATCCGGAACAAAAAGATAGATAGCCTCCAAGATGACATAATTCTCAATAAATCCATTGATAAGTCTGAAGAAATGGATAAGTGTGCACCTATCCCTCCTTAGCTATAAACTATTGGTCCCCAGCATGCCCAAGAGGAATGCAGTGGGATAGCTACCAAACTCCCTCATGTAGAGATATCTCAGAAATCTTTTCTGAACCCTCTCTAACATGAGCGAGTATCTCGCCTCGTGGGGACTCCATATCACCGAACCACACTCGAGCCAGCTCCGGACCAATGAGTTATACAAAATTAGCAAAACATAGGGATTCTTGAACTCTCTACCAGTTCAGAGAATAAATCCCAACATTTTCAGTGCAACTCAACTTGATGGATACTCTTCAAATCAAATCAGATCATTTTATTTACTCAAAAGACATTACAAACAGCATAAATGTTTAAGGCATCTATTGAGTACAGGTAAGATATTATACACATACAACATAATACCAGGAACGCATAAGTGATGGTTCGACATTAGGAAGACAAGATACTTTCCAAAGTCAAGAGTATTTGTCCCCTGAACGTACTTTCACTAACATGAAAGACGTCGATCTCCGAGGAGACCGCGTTCAGCAGACTAATTGCTCTTCCCACCGGTGTCACCAGATGCAGATTGGTTCTGGCGGCCGGTAGGTAAAACAATCTGTGCTGTCGCTGTCGGAGATATCTATCGGGGACAAAAAGACCAATATCCTCCAGTACGGCCGAGTTCTCGAAGTATCCCCTAATTAATCTAAAGAAATGGGTTATTACAGGGGTAGGCGCTCGAAGTGTTACCAACTTCACGATGCTGTAGTAACCAAACGGCTTAAGACAGTGCGCTCATGTTTTGACACGTGTTAGTCTGTTATATTGTTACCAATTCTACGGAAGCATATTGTTTTACGTCACAGTTAAAAAAAGTTATCGAAATGAAATTCAAACTCAACAGTGTTATTGCTCTGTATTTGACTGGAAAATTGCAACCAGCTAAAATTGACAAAGTTGCAGAATTTTTAATTGGTAACACTTCGAGTGCTGACCCCTATAGATGTCCATCTCTTCGAAGCTGTAGAGAATTGGTAAGAATTGCGAGAATTGGAGAAGGTGTAAGTGATAGCCAACGACAGGGGAACCAGGTATAATACTGGAAGAATAAAATATAATAAATACTAACCTCTCTTCCAAGATTAAAACGAATCCAGAGAATTGTACCACGTTCGTAAATAATACATAAAATAGAAGTTTATTGACAATATAGTACATCATAGATTTTTCCATCTTGACTACAGCAACAAAGTAATCCACAATGCTAGTGATAAATAATGTAGCATATATGACCAAAACGCTTACAAAAGTATTATTGTATGACGCTTTATGATCCACGTGGATCCCATGTTCGCTCAAGACCTTATCAAAGTCGCTCAAGTCGTTCATAAGCTTGCACGTGTCCTTTCCGTTAAAGCTGGACATCATCAAACACGTGTAGCAGAATACACACCCGATAAGTCTCCTCAGCATGTCAGAGTACATGGCTATTTCATTGGTGTTTCCCGATCTGATGATCTTGAAGAAGTGCTGCAGCATAGGGAAATGAACGAGCGGCAATAATAGCATTACCAGGACGTTGTAGAAACGAGACAGCTTCGTAACTTTCCATCTGAGGGTCTTCTGTTCGACTATATGAGAATATGGTGACAATCCAAAGATTCTGCACACTTTGTATATAGGAGAATACGACATATATATGTCTGACATCTTTATTAATTAATTTTATATAAACTGTAGTATTGGAATATTCTTCATGGATGAAGACGATTTTTTTTATGAATTAAAACACTGTTTTTTTTAAATAGTTCATTGTTTTGGCCGAAACACTATGATGCTTTAACATTATAAACTGTTAAATTAAAAAAAAACTTTGTTTTATGTATCACGATTGTATTTTTATTTTACGCGACAGCTGTTTCGTCAACCTATGTTGACATCATCAGGTGTTACAATAATATATCAAATGTCAAATTTATCCTATGTCAATTTGAATAATTTCTTTGATATATAATTTTGAAGTTCTTGCTGAAATTGAGTTAGGTACCTAAATGTTTTAATTAAATGAACGGTTAAAGGCGGGCCACACTGTGGATAAACAAGCTGGTTTGAAACCAAAATTTGTATACTGACAAACACGCAATCCACAGTATACAAACACGACAAACACGCATTCAACAGATGTAAAAACGCATTCCACAGATGTAAACATGCATTAAACATGCATTTCACAGTTTAGGTTTGCACGATGCACGGTGTTTCAGGGTGCGATATTACGAGCTACTTTTGGTAAAAACCCAATGACATGGAAATGGCGGAAAAGTGTTTAGGGAAGAGTATTAGTCATCCAGTTCACACAATAAATTTGAGGCCGATTTGTTGAAATTTCAACCCCTAAATTACCTACCTAATTGCATGCAACAAAAAAAAAGGTTCAGTCGTATTGTTTCGCCGCTAACCGATTGATATATAGGTACCTATGAATTTAATATTCAAAATTAAAAAAATACTTATATTTCTATCTTTACACTCAAGGTCGAGCTGCAAAGGGCCTTTTACGGTCTCATATTAAAAAAAAATCTTACGAAATACGCTATTCAAATACCTACTTTATGTAAAGACAGAGAGATAGACACATATATGTGTTTCTATCGTAGAAGTCAACAGACATATACATTTTATAAGAATAAAATTATCAAAATAATAATTTTACAGAATAATGAAAAGTAGCTCGTAAGATTTTACACTGTGCGACGCCGCCACGCAACTGACCTTGACTGGTTTATAAACTGTTTTAATAAACAAGAATCCACAGCCGCGCGTGTTTATCCACAAGCTACGTCAAACGAATTTTGGTTTACAACTGTTTTCAACTGTTTTAAAACATGTTTATCACAGTGTGGCCCTTTTAGTTACTATTTATAGAGGAAATTATTATAGTGGTAAATATAATGATAACAATAAAAACAGTAATTAGAAGAAACAATTACACATAATATAGAGTCAAAAACGATGAAACATAATTAATTAAAGGCGATAAAACATATAAGGAAGTAGATTATATCAATTAGAAAAGTGACAAATGTTGAATAATTATTTTTTTTACTAGATTTTATAGAGGAGAAGTTTTTAATGTACTATATAGGTATGAATGGGGAATAAGCTGGAATTTGGTTATTTATAACATCCATTTTACATTTCTTTGCCTTTAAAATTTCTATATAATTTGATACATTATTGTAACACCTGATGATGTCAACATAGGTTGACGAAACAGCTGTCGACCGGTTTCGCCAGGCTCGCTGGCATCGACAGACCGGTGACACTATTGCAAACCGAGTCCTTTAAATACATACAGATCAGGGGTGGTAAACATGATTATTGTATAGAATCATATTTACCACCCCTGATCTGTATGTATATATATAGACTGTCGATGCCAGCGAGCCTGGCGAAACCGGTCGCTGTCGAAATAAAGACAAAAGAAGATGTAGTTAAAAAACATCAGAATTAAACACTTTTAAAACGTTGTATAAAACCACTTTATTTTGAGTCAGAAGCGCCAACCGGTTTCACTCTATAACGAGCTTCGTCAGGGCTATACACAAACTGCGGTTGGCGCTCCTGACTCAAAATAAAGTGGTTTTATACAACGTTTTAAAAGTGTTTAATTCTAATTTTAAATATGTCAAACCACCAAGTAAAAGCTTCTTTTCAAAGTTTAAAAAACATCGTTTTATTTCATTATTATTTCAAATTAACTTCCATCAAGAGATTTCAGTAAAATCATTTGATTATCTTTTATTTTAAAGATTTATTTTCTACAGTAAACCCTATTAAGGTGAGTAGCTTTGTGTCAGCTTCAAAAACCAATTTTATAGTTATATACATGAATTTGTAAAAAAAAACAATATTAGGAAAGCAGGGGGTCTACACAAAATAGAATAAATCGGCAAGGGGTCTACGGAACAAAAAAGTTGGGGAACCTCTGATGTATACAAATGAGGAAAGCAACAGAAACTAGCACATTACAGGCCTTAGTGGCATCCCTAGAATCAGCAATGATAATGACTAATATAAGTACGAGGTCTGTCCATTAAATACGCGAACTGCGTTGCTCGTGTGGTCTTCAGTTGAAATTCACGCAAGGGCACTGGCTACTTTGTTGCCGGGTGAGCCACTAAGTGAATCCGTAATCACCTAACCGTCGAGGTAAACGTACCGCTCGAACGGGGAATTTTTTTTGTGGCGTGTGTTTTATGCTCTTGTCGACGATGGAGATTGACAAACAGATATGGAACAATAAGTCAACATCAAATTTCTGGTGAAACTTGGGAAAAATTATCTGGAAATTTATGAAATGTTAAAGGCTGTTTATGGAGTTAAGACACTGAAGAAAACTGCCCTTTTTAAGTGGATCAAGAGTTTTAGTGAGGGCCGTGATGATTGCAAGGACGATGCAAGTTCAGAACGACCGTCGACTTCTTATGTTGATGAAAACATTGAACGTGTTCGGTCTGTTATGCTTTCCAATCATCGATTAACTGTACGGATGATTGCTGATGAACTAAATTAAGGAATATCGTCTGTGCACACGATTTTTACAGAACATTTAAAGATGATAAAATCATTAAAATGCGACATCAAATTCATCACTGATTGTCCGCCAGTTTCTGACCCGTAATGCCATATCTGTGATTGATCGCCCTCCTTATTCACCTGACTTAGCCCCTGGCGACTTCTTTTTGTTCCCGAAATGTAAAAAGATCACGCGAGAGCGGCACTGGGACGTGTAGACGATTAAACGTGAAACGACAAAGCAGCTGAAGAGCCTGACTCCTGAAGACTTCCAGGAATGTTTTGAACAATGGAAACGGAGGTGGGACAAGTGCATTGATACGAATTGGGGAACAATTATATATTGGACAGACCTCGTATTCTGCTAGAGAAAATAGTCCGCGGAAAGCGCACGTGCGTATCGTATGACGGCCGATAGAGGAGAAGATTAATCAACGTAAGCTGGCCGCACAGTTGTCGAGTGCGTATCATCGAATAGAGCCGTTTTGGGTTATAATTCCCAATCATTTGTTTTATTTTTGTTCCAGGTTCAAGATACTAAACACTATAAATAAATAAAACCATTTCCAACTCAGGTCAATAAAAAGACCCGCCAAAAAGTCAAGCAACGGGAAACTAGCGCATCAAAGGTCCAATTGGCATCCCAAGAACCAACAAAAATATGAAGTTTTGATGCGAACCAATCCATTGGATTGAAATTAGAGAAGTAGAGGATAGAACCTAATGTCTAATGATGAAAAATCCATCAAATTACGTAAGGTTAGTGTTATTTTTCCCTGTTAGAGTCCATCGCCAAATGCTCAGAGTTCCCTGGACAGACATGGTTACCAATACCGATTGTTATCAACTATCAAGGTTCGAAAGATCTGGGTCATATACTGCGTGGGGAAAAGTACCACCTTCTCCAACTGATATTGGAGGAGAAAATTGAGGGACGCCGAGGGCCCAGAAGGAGACAATTGTCCTGGCTGCGAAACGTGAGGGAGTGGACCGGCATCCGAAGTGTGGAGAAGCTGTTCCGAGCGGCGCAGGACAGGGACAGGTTCGCCGAGGCGATCGCCAACGTTGGGGGGACCCGACAGGGCACTTGAAGAAGAAGAAGAAGAAGTGTTATTTTTTATTAAATTAAAATGTTAGGTTAGGTTATTTTATTAAATGAATTATTTAATCTCTTGGAACTATACCGCTGTTATGTTAGCCTAGCAGGGCAATATACTCGTATAATATATATTTTGACTCTGTATAAAGTTGATAAATTATAATTGAAGTTATTGATCCTTAAGCAAATATGTACAATATATTTTATCTTTAAGATAATGAGCGTTGAAAAAAACACTTAAAGCTATTGATAACTAAATAACTAACTTGCCATCACGCCATATCCTCGAAGGGGTAGGCAGAATTAATGGAATGCCACACTTTTCTTTCCTGGCATATTTCTCTCGATTCCTCAACTGAAGGAATGAAAAGAATGAATTAAAAAAGAATGGTAAAAAAGTTTATGTTAACGATGTAAATGGAACGAGAAATAGAGGAAGACCGAGGAAAGCGTGAAACGATAAACAAATCAAATATATAATGTCGGAGTCGGAGAAATCGACGTGCGAGCATGACACGATTTATGAATGTTTTTTTTTAATTAAATTAATTTTTTTTATTTCAAGTATACAACAGGTTGCTTGAACCCAATTACTGTATACATATTATTTTTAGCTATTATATTGATGATTCACGTGACATGTGATAGGTAGCCAATCTATCGCCATTTTATTGTCACGTGAATTCTACACCAGACCAAAGACAGTGTGACAATCACACTGCCATCGCCGGGAATCGAACCCGGCGGAAAATGTTGAGGAAGTTTTAAGGGAAGAAAAGTGTGGCTGTCCATTCCTTCTGCGTTCCCCTTCGGGGAGACGGCGTGCTGTTTAATTAATAAGTTAGTTTACATAAATAATAGAGGTACAACTGTCCTACTTATTCTCATTTGTCGGTCGCTACTTCTTTATTCGAGAGCACTATAGAGACAAATAATTATTAATATATTTTTTTAATTTTATTTTATTCATATAAAAATATACAGATTTTTTAAATCTCGCTTCTTCCCGCCATTTCGAACTGGATGAAGAAAATGAGGTATGTGACGATAGCTGCCACTATCGTGTACAGGCTTGATAGATCCACAGAGTAGAAGCCGCCAGCCGTGAACTCCATCTTCTGGTGCAGCATTTGAAGAGAAAACATTTCGGTCTGGAATATAAGCAGACATAGGTCGCATAAAGCTAAGATGGCATTGCACAGTCAGTGGCGGTACTTCCATAGAAACCCAGAAGCCTGGCTTGCGTAAGAAATTATATTGAATCAAAACCTCTTCTGGCTTACAGAGGTTCAGCTCTTGTGGCTATTCCTCTTACGTCTGATGGGAACATTGTTGGAAGGTGATTTGGTGGGTTGTTGGTTTATGCAGGGGCATGATTACTTAGATTTGGGGGTTTTGATTCAAAATTTCTTACGCAAGCGGGCTTCTGGGCTTATATGTGAGTACCGCCGCTGTGCACAGTGGTGTTCTTGTGCCGACCCTTATCTATGGAAGTGAAACATGGAACTGGCAAAAGAAGGATGAGGGTATAATAAACGCAGTAGAAATGAGGTCTCTAAAATTGTATATGATGGAGTGTCAAATGCAAATATAAGAAGTGAACGCGGTGCGAATGAAAGTGTTATGAATAAAATAATGAAAGGTTCGTTAAGATTGTTTGGACACATGGAAAGAATGGTGAAGAAAGTTTTATGTAAACGACGTGAACGGAGCTAGAAATAGAGGAAAACTTGGCACGATCAAATCAATCAAATATTAAATGTCGGTCACGTGAGGAGTCTAAGAGGCTAAGGTTCGATATGAGCTGTAGGGCCATCGAAGAAGAAGAAGATGATAATTCTTCTTCTTCATGTACCATATCAGGTCACATTTATGTAAAAGGTTCTCTGTCTTGTACCGCCCGGAACAACTCCTCCACACTCTATTTTCCAATCCAATCTTAAATATCCTATATTTTTCCCAATAGCATAAGTTGGAAGATAGCAGGCAAGACACTGAGAGATCACGTGAGGAACACCAGAATAAGTGAGATATGTGAGGTTGAGGATATTATAAGATGGAGCAGACAGCGAAAAAGGGACTGGTACGGTCATGTTCAAAGAATGGACACCACCAGACTCCACTATATTGCATTGCATAATCAGCCTCATGGGACTCATCCTCGTGGAAGACTTCCTAAAAGATGGAAGGACAGCTGGGAGTCTACCTCACAGGAGGAGCAACACTCTGGAGAACAGACCACATAGGTCTACAACAAGGAAAAATAAAAAGAAGACATAAGTTGGTGGATCTCGTATTTGCCTCCACGCAAGATAGGAAATCTCTGTTGCAATGAGCTCTCCTCAAGACTTATGAATCAATAAGTCTACGTACCAAGAAGTAAAAACATTTTATAAAGATTAATTGTGTCTCAATAGAGACGAAGATGTAAATTGTTTTCTGAGAACAGAATATGGTGGCCGAGGCGCTTACAGGACTTATGACCTGTCATTGGTTGGGTTGAGCGATCACTTTATGTTTAACAACATTCCCCATTCCGCCCTTCTTACGACCACCACGGCTGACAAATTTTTGGAAGTTGTATATATGCTAAGAGACGCGGCGCCTATCTCTACATTTTTTAGTTCACTCTACACTAGCGTCATCTATTAAGATTGGGAAGCATTTAGCAGAAATTATCATACAGTACTAGATTACGCCTTGAGATGTCTCTGAAATTTTTATGCCTTAACTTGGACCATTTATTTTACACAACATTTTGAATGTATACAAATTCTTGTAGACAAATACTGGATTTTACCCATTGTGGATAAATTATTATTTTATAAGGATTAATTGTATCTCAATAGAGACGAAGATGTAAATTGGGAGACGAAGATGTAAAAGCATTTGTTGGTTAATTACAAATGACGAATACTTACCCAGAACTTCAGGTTTTCGTTATCATTGAAGTCTATTTGGTGTAAAAGATTTGTCGATTTTTTTGCCTGAAACATATTATCTTATTTAAGTAAAAATAAATATTATAAACTATAACAGAAATAGGGCAGACATTTCTGCTTTTGAAATGTGGTGCTACAGACGCATGATGGGGGTCCATTGGTTGGAACACATCCAAAACAGTGAGGTAATTAGAAGGGTCGCAGAAACGAGTCAAGTGCTCAAAAGGATTGCTCAGCAATGAGCAAACTGCATAGACCATAACAACAGGCATCCGAACCTGCTTATTACTATAGCAGAGGGAATGGTTGAGGGAAGAAATTGCAGAGGTCGCCCAAGGGACGCCTATATAGACCAGGTGATAGGAGACATACGCTGTGGCAGCTACAGAGATGAAAAGACTGGCTGGAGACGGGACTGAAAGGAGAGAACGAGCGAAGCTTGTTACAGACCCAATCCGCAGGATTGTAACCATGATGAAGAAGAAAATATGACAAATACTTTCTTCTTTCTTCTATGTGTCTTGTCACACCTTCGTTGTGCATAGGGCATCAAGGAAGCTTCTCCACCCGACTCTATCGCATGCCTGATGCCTAACATCATCCCAAGTGAGGCCTGCTACTTTAACCCCGTCCTGCAGGGCTCTTCTCCAGGTGGCTCTAGGTCTGCCTCAATTCCTCTTTCCCCCCATAGGAGACCAGTCTAGTGCGCCCTGAGCGATGCAGGCTGGGTTCCGTCTCAGAGTTTTTGGTGATTTGGTGGGTTGTTGGTTTATGCGGGCGCATGATTTATGTGACCCGGAGTGTTCCTCTGAAGGTGGATCGGTCTTTTATTGTGGGGTTAGGATGTGAAGGGAGTCCTTTGTAAAAACGTTCGTCAAGTTTCAGAATAAATTCATATATCATAGGGATTCCCGATTCTAGGTGCAGTTGTGTGATCCTGGTCCAAGCGATAAACGAATAACCTTATTTTGCAGGAGACCTGATAGGACACGGAAAGAAGAAGATTAATATTATTTTTTTAATCAATGCGTAAACATATTATGGAGGAAAATCTAAAATCTTAACCTTGTATTTATTATATTTATAAAGATATTGATGGTTATTAGAAGCAACGTGTAGAAGATACCCATCACAGGAAAAGGAGGGTTAAATTAATTTTATACAGTAATTACGTTCAGACGATCATACAAAAAGCAAATGTGAAAAGATATTTAAAAGTGCGAAATTCTCATACCTCTTCTGTTGTCTTGTGACAGACGTAGGAAATCATCAAAACCATTGTAAAAAACCAAAAGAACCAGGCTGTTGGATTCCAAGCTCTGACGAACGACATTTCGTAATTTTCGTCTCTTTTGATGATCAGATAGAAGATGTACAAGTGGACCACAACCACCATTGATGCAAGGGTAGTCGTCAGAAGTATGGTTACGGAATACAGAGAGTTCAGGAGCTTGAGAGACGCGCACAGCCTGTCGTGCAGTTCACAGATGGTTCTGATTGGATTGTTGTTGATATCACATGCCTTTGTGAATTTCTGATGTTTTATCCCTGGTTTATAATAAACTTCACTGGATTTCTTCGTCCAATTATTATTTTTATTCCTTTCAATCCATGTATGGTCATGATCCAAACTCTTGATCCACGCGTTTAATAATTTGAATCTGGAATCATGTTTCGATTATAATAAATTATTGATTGAATACTTACTTACTTCCTATCCAGTATAAACTCTGAAAGCGCTACATGGAATGGCTTCAAATTATATATCTGAACTCTGTATAATGGACGGCCTTAATACAAGGAAATCCACACTACGCTCGGCGAACTCCTCGGCAATAGGAAGATTAGTTGAGCCGAAGCGTTGCCCTAGTACAAATTTCAAAATGGTTGACCAATTTAAATACCTTGGCAGCATTACTCACCAAGTCAAGCTCATTACTCAACAAGACTCCGTGTAGCACAGAGGAAACACGAAAGAGCCATGCTACACATAAGACTCTCAGACCGGATAAGAAATACTGAAATACGTAGAAGATCGGGAGTAACAGATGTCGTCGCAAGGGTATCGAAGCTTAAATGGTCATTTGCGGGACATGTTGCCAGATTAATAGATGATAGATGGATGAGAAGGGTGGTAGAGTGGAGACCCCGCGAAGACAAACGAAACAGAGGGAGACCCCCCACACGATGGTCCGATGACATTAGAAGAATTGCTGGCGATTGGATGCAAAAGGCACAGGATAGGGATACGTGAATAAGTATGGGGGAGGCCTATGTCAAATCAAATCAAATCAGTTTATTTTCTCAAAAGATATTACAAACAACATTTATTGTTTAAGGCATCTATTGAGAACAGGTAAAACATAAAAAATATGTAATGCCAGGAACGCATGAGAGATGGTTCGACACTAGGAATACATAATACTCTCCAAAGTCAAGAATATTTGTCGAATTTCTGCATGCTGGGAGATAAAACAGTCTGTGCTGACGCTGTCGAAGATAACCATTCGGAATATAAAGATGGATAGCCTCCAAGATGACGGAATTCTCAAAGAATCCCCTGATATGGTAAGTCTGAAGAAATGGGTAAGTGTGCACCCATCCCTTCTTATCTGTAAGCTATTGGTCCCCAGCATGCCCAAAAAGAATGCAATGGGATAGAGTCACGGATAGCTACCAAACTCTCTCATGTAGAGATATGTCCAGCAGTGGACGACAACGGCTGTCTAAGTAAGTAAGTAAGTAATACATACCTCGAATTTAAGATCAAAACAAATCCAGAGAATTGTACCACATTCGTATAGAAGACGTGAAATAGCAATATATTGGACATCCAGTATACAAAAGACTTCTTGATCATTACTACTCCCACATAGCCATCCACCATCACCGTTATGGACAACGCGATATAGATGATCAAAACGGATACAACATTGTTTTTATATGACGCATTATAGTCCACGTGGATCCCATGTTCGCTCAAGACTTTATCAAAGTCACTCAAATAGTTCATCAGCTTGCACGTGACTTTTCCGTTAATACTTGTCAGCAACAAACACGTGTAGCAGAATACAGACCCGGTGAGTCTCCTCAGTATATCGGAGTACATGGCTATTTTGTTGTCGTTTCCATTTCTGATAATCTTGAGGAATTGCTGCAGAAGAGGGAATTGGACGAGCGGCAGTAAAAGTATCACCAGGACGTTGTAGAAGCGAGATAGTCTCGTGACTTTCCATCTGTGGGAGTTTTGATCGACTACGAGAGAGTATGGAGTCAATCCAAAGACTTTACACACGTTGTATATTGGAGAAAAGGACCAATATATGTTTGACATCATATTAACTAAAAAAAATCAATAATTTAGATTTATTTAGATAGTTCGCAAACAGTTTTATTTTCTTAACAATAGATCAGATTAGATAAATTAAACGAAGTTTATACGAGGTCTGTCCAATAAATACGTTTTTTATTTTGATTTCTTAGTTAAATGTATAAATGTATAAATGTATATAACAGGTAGAGTTTTGCAAGGTTTGATATATAATTTTTATTTATCTGTGTTCATAATTTCTTATGGCGGAATGGGGAATGTTGTTAAACATAAAGCGATCGCTCAACCCAACCAATGATAGGTCATAAGTCCTGTAAGCGCCTCGGCCACCACATTCTGTTCCCACTAGTTACCAGAAAAAACAATTTACATCTTCGTCTCTATTGAGATACGATTAATCCTTATAAAAAATAAAAAATAAATTATCCGCAATGGGTAAAATCCAGTATTTGTCTACAAGAATTTGTATACATTTGAATTGTTTGTTGAATTGAAATGTTATATTAATACACTTTTAATTTGTTTTTACACCACTTAAATTTTTAACAACCAATCAGAAAACAATTCAATAGGGATAAGAGAAAGGGAGCATGAGGTAAATTGGAATGGTAGAACGGTGAGTCATGAACAATAAATAAATAACAATTATTTATCTGGTTAATATTATTAACAAATAATTATTTGTCATGTATAAGTTTATATGTTAGGTTAGGTTATTTTTTAAAACGAATTATTTAAATTTGTGCAATCATTACTTAGGTTAGACAGGCTAGTCGGCCGTTCAAATAACTGAAATATTGACGTTGTACCATACTTAGTTTTATTTTCTCTATAATAAAACAAACATAGAAAACTTCTTAAGCTATTGATACATGAACGGAAAATTATATTTGATTAAAACCTTTCATTATATTTCATTATCGTTTCAATTTTACCTTGAAACAAATCGATCATATCTTGGAAGGTTTTAATTAAATTAATTATTCTCATAAAAACACTTCCCAAAACAATTTAAAATACTTAATACAAAAACCTATCAAAAAAAAGCTAAAATGGTGTTCTTGTACCGACCCTTATGTATGGAAGAGAAGCATGCTGGCAAAAGAAGGATGAAAGTAGAATAAATGCAGTAGAAATGAGATCTCTTAGACGAATGTGTTGATACTCTGTGAATGATAGTGTCGAATGAAAATATAATAAGTGAATGCGGTGCGAATGATGGTGTTATGAACAAAATAATGAAAGAATCATTAAGATGGTTTGGACACATGGAATGAATGAATGAATGAAGAAAGAATGGTAAAAATATATATATTAACGTTGTAAATGGAACTAGAAATAGAGGAAGACAGAGGAAAACGTGGGACGATCAAATAAATCAAATATTGAATGTCGGTCGCGTGAGGAGTCAGAGAAATCGGCACACGATGTATGAATGTTGAGGAAGCGAGAGAAACGACGTGATGGTTAGTAAGTTAGTTAGTTAATACAACAACCCTTCTTACAATGTCTTTTTCCACTATTCCATCCTTTGTAAACATACTACCTAAATAAACAAATTCATCCACTTGTTCCAGATTTTCACCGTTTACACTAATGTTACAAACTGTCATGTTTTCTTCTTTTACGAACATCATTACCTTGGACTTATTCACATTCATCATCAAATCGTATCGCCTGCATACCTCATATATACTAGACACCGCGACTTGTAGTTCATGCTCGTTGTCTGCAAGTAGCACAGCGTCGTCCGCATACAACAAACAGCTTACTGACACACCGTTCATTTTTGCACCTGCTTCCAACCCTTTCAGCTCGGTCAAGTCGGAAGAATCGACGTGCGTGTATGACTCGTTGTATGAATGTGGAGGCTAGAGAGGTGTGTCAGGACAGAGTAGCGTGGCGGTCCTACCCCTGCGAAGAAACGGCGTGATGGTTTGTTTGTTTGTTCATAATTATTTTGTCAACTCCTTGCCTGTATACTCTTCAACAATATGAGTTATACAAATACAATAACCAATTTGTAGATACTTCATTATCAAAACAAACCAATATATTCCATTCAATCAAATCAAAATATACAAACATTGAAAATACCAAAATCAAAGCGACTAACTCGCTTCAAGGTAAGATTGTTACAAATACATTTATTTCTTATTCTTCTTCTTCTTCCTTGTTGTAGACCTATGTGGTCTGTTCTCCAAACTGTTGCTCCTCCTGTGAGGTAGATTCCCAGCTGTCCTTCCATCTTTTAGGAGGTCTTCCACGAGGACAAGTCCCATGAGGCTGATTATGCAATGCAATATAGGGGAGTCTGGTGGTGTCCATTCTTTGAACATGACCGTACCAGTCCCTTTTTCGCTGTCTGCTACATCTTATGATATCCTCAACCTCACATATCTCTCTTATTCTGGTGTTCCTCACGCAATCTCTCAGTGTCTTGCCTGCTATCGTCCTAATTTATTTCACCTTTGTTTAATACTAACTAACTAACCATCAGCCGTCTATCCGAAGGGTTTTAAAAATAATTTACGCTGTTATTTCCTAATATACTTCTCTCGATTAATCAACATTCATACGGAGTGCCATGCGCGCACGTCAATTTCTCCGACTTCTCGCGTTGGCGATATTTAATATTTGATCCATTTGATCGAGCCACCTTCACCAGAGCCAGGTTGGTTCTGGCGGCCGGTAGATAAAACAATCTATGCTGTCGCTGTCGGAGATATCTATCAGGGACAAAAAGCCGAACACCCTCCAGCACGGCCGAGTTCTCGAAATATCCCCTGAGTAATCTAAAGAAATGGGTTATGAGATGCCCATCTCTTCGAAGCTGCAGACAGTTGGCCCCGAACATTCTCAAAAGAAATGCCGTGGGATAGAGCCACGGATAGCTACCATACTCCCTCATGTAGAGATACCTTAGAATTTTTTCTGAACCCTCTCCAGCATAACGGAATATCTCGCCTCGTGAGGACTCCATATCACAGAACCACTTTCGAGTCTGCTCCGAACCAATGCGTTGTATAGGATTCTGTGCACATGAGGATCCCTGAAAACTCTTCCGGACCGGACGATGAAGCCCAACATCCTTAGTGCAGTGCCACAAATCCTCTCATATAAGCAGTATGAGTGGAAAGAGAAGCCGTGGAAGACTAAGGAAATCATGGAATGATCAAATTAATCAAATACTAAAAGGCCACATTTGAAGTCGGAAAAAAAGACGAGCGTGGATCTGTAGATGTATCTCTGCCTACTCCACCGGGAAAACGGCGTGATGGTTAGTTAGTTAGTTAGTTAAAAAGGCTATTGGACATTTTTTCCTAACACACCCTTATTTTTCCGAATCACTTTAATAGACTTGGAATTTAAAGATATCTCACAACTTATCTGATTTGATTAATACAACCCATTACTTCATTTTGAATAAATAATAAATAATAAATAATAAAATCTCCCTTATATATTCTTCGGGAATAGCGACTATCGAAGTGTCTATGTAGAAAGCAGCAGCCAACCGTAATTTCTTTATTAAAACAAACTAACTAAACCAACGCCGTCTCTCCGAAGAGGTAGGCTGAAGTTATGGATCGCCACACTGTTTCCTAACAAACTTCTCTTGCTTCTTCAATATTCACACATTGTGTCATGCACGCACGTCGGTTTCTCCTATTCCTCGCGTGACCGAAATGTTATATTTCACTAATTTGATCGCACCACGTTTTCTTTAGTCTTCCTCTATTTCTAGTTCCGTTTACTTCGTTAAAATACATTTTCTTAACAATTATTTTTTCATTTATTCTTTCCATGCGTCTAAACCATCGTAATCTTCTTCTTCTTCCCCTACAGCCCATATCGAACCTAAGCCTCCAGTATTCTTCGCCTCCAACTCCTCCTGTCCTTGGCTTCGACCCTCCAATCTGACACTTGTAACAATGTTGCCCCATCTCTACCAAATTCATCCTCCCATCGCAGCCTTGGTCGTCCAATTGGTCTTCAGCCACTTGGGTGCCACTCCAGCAATCTCTTTGGGGTTCGCGATGACGGCATCCTCTGCACGTGATCAGCCCATCTCAGTCTATTCAGTCTGACCTGTGTGGAGAGACTGGGAGCTTTGTAAATATGGTACAGCTCGTCATTATGCCGCACTCTCCAGCCTTCACCGTCATTCGCAAGTCCCAGAATTCTGCGCAGCAACCTTTTCTCAAAAGTATCCAGTCGCTCCGCGGATTTCGCTGTCATTGTCCACGCCTCACATCCATAGGTCACTGCTGTTCGGATGATTGTTTGTATTTTGGTTTTCCAGTGTACGTTTCAAACCATTTTAATAATATTTTCATTATTTAGCAGTCCATTATTTCTGCTTACCCCTTCGTATAGGTGGCGTGATGGTTAGTTTGTGCGAACCATAGTTTAAAGATGGAATATTTTACGAAGCTCAGAAGTATTTATGATTTTACTTTTATTTTACAGATTTTTGACACTGACAGTGAGCGCCTAAACCATGGAAAAAATAAATAGAACATCTTCAACTCTATGGTCAATTTTGCCGGTATTTTACGTGGCGCGCATTTTCGGCCTGGCGCCATTTTCTGTCTTCGTGGAAAACAAAATGGCGGCCTGGAGATACACGAAGCGATCTGTCATTTATAACATTTTAGCGATGGCAATTTTAATAGTTTGCCTTATTCCATTGGTTCAACACGCTCATAAAATCATCCAACGAGGCAACGACAACAAGATTGCAATGTATACCGATCTTTTTAGAAGATTTAGCGGTTTCGTGTTCTCTTTGATGTCTGTTCTTCTGTCACTTGTGAATAGGGGTGAAACACGGAAATTCATGGAAGATTTATGCGATCTAGACTCTAGTTTGGAAGCGCAAGGGGTCTTGATGGATCACGGTGGTATATACAAGCAAAATATGATGCGTGTGTCTACCATATACACATTTATCGGGTCTTGTATCGCAATGGATTGTGTATTTTACGTTATACATGGAGAAAAGGCGCCAGAATACTGGTTGTCTTGCATTGCTTTCCTGTTGGTATGTTATTCTACGGCGGTACAATTTACTGGATTCGTCCTGATGCTGTCCGAAAGGTATGTTACGCCATTTTATATTTCTTTTATTATCTGCATTTGTTTTAATCTGTTTCCTTTGTTTTTTACCCTTGCTCTAAACACAGATGTTTTCCTTCTCCAGTTCTATATTTTCAGAATAAGGTAATGATTTTTGGACAAGTGTATGAAAGAGCTGAAAGAATTGGATGTAGATGCCAAAATGAGTGGAGTGTCAGTAAGCTGTCTATTATATGCAGATGACGCTGTCCTACTTGCAGATAACGAGCATGAACTACAAGTCCTGATGTCTAGTATGTAAGAGGTATTCATGCAAAATGATCTGATGATGAATGTGAATAAGTCTAAGGTAATGATTTTCGAAAAAGAAGAAATCATGACAGTTTGCAACATTAGCTTAAATGGTGAAAATCAGGAACAAGTAGAGATTAGTTTGTATATTTAGGAAGTATGTTTACGGAGGGATATTGAGTGGAGAGGGATATTGAATGAAGGGTTGGAGCAAACAACAAAGCGAATGGTGCAGTTAAAGTGTCATTTAAAACAAAATTCTATCCAATAAAGCTTAGATGGTAGTGCACAATGGTGTTCTTGTACTGATCCTTATGTATGGAAGTGAAGCATGGAACTGGCAAAAGAAGGGTGAAAGCAGAATGAATGCAGTAGAATGATGACAATGCAGATCTCTTAGACGAATGTGCGGTAAATCTGTGTATGATAGAGCGTCGAATTCAAATATAATAAGTGAATGTATTCCGAATGAAAGTGTTATGATCAAAACAATTAAAGGATCATTAAGATGGTTTGGACACATGGAAAGAATAAATGAAAAAAAATGGTAAAGAAAGTATATATTATACTAATGACGTGAAAGGATTTAGAAATAGACGAAGACTGAGGAAAACGTGGCACGATCAAATCAATGTGGCCATGTGAGGAGTCGGAAATGTCGATTTGCGTGCATGACACGATTTAAGGGGTAATTCCTTTATTAAAAATTAATTTTGTAATGTCTATTGATGAAATAAACTGATTTGATATACTCGTATAAGGATTAATTGTATCTCAATAGAGACGAAGATGTAAACTGTTTTTTTTGGAAACAGAATATAAAACAGCCTTCCACATTGCATTAATAAAGACTTTCTGCTTAATGTTTACATATATAACTTAGCTTAACCCAACCAATGACAGGTCATAAGTCCTGTAAACGCCTCGGCCACCATATTCTGTTTCCAAAAAAGCAATTTACATCTTCGTCTCTATTGAGATACAATTAATCCTTAAAAATAATTAACCCGCAATGGGTAAAATCCAGTATTTGTCTACAAGTATTTGTATACATTAAAAAATAAATTGATTTGATTTAATTTGATAATTTTAGATTTGATTTGCTCAATAACCATATTGAGACATACTGTGACCAGAATGAAATAAAAAACCCACACAGTGTCCAGAAATCGAGATCAGATAAATTAGAAACCATTTCGAAACTTGATTACTGCGATGGAAGTTCCATAAACCTGATAAGCGTGACCCACGACAGACTATGTGACCTGTCAAAGAGGCTGAACTCCTTGTACTGCAAGCAGGCATTGGCTCTGTCAATAATCTCCTCTGTAGTGGTCATCATTCATCTGTACGTCTTCTATCTGATGCTGGAAAGAGTCCAAAATTATTCGCCCACTTTCAAGAAACTCTGGAGTCCTCTGACATGGGGCTTTTGGTATTTTTCAATAATATTAATGATGTCTTTCGCGTGCTCTAAGACAATGTACCAAGTAAGTAACAAAATAAAAATAATCAATTATCATCATCAGCTCTAAAATATTGAACTAACTAACTAACTAACCATCACGCCGTCTCCCCGAAAGGGTAGGCAGAAAGAATGGACTGCCACAATTTAACCAATGCGGCACTCCATCCTTCTCTTTTCGCCCCACGGGAGACGCGGTGTGATGGGTTGCGAACCTCATCGCCACCAATATTATTCCGACTTCGAATGTGACCGCCTTTTAGTAATTGATTGATTTGGTCATGCCATGTTTTCCCCGGTCGTCCTCGGCATCTTTTTCCACTCACGCTGCTTGTGTACAACTTTTCAACCATTCTACTCTCATCCATTCGTTCCATATGTCCAAACCATCTCAGGGATCCTTTTTTTAATTTTATCAATACTATTAAATGGACAATATGTGCACCATCTAAAAATAACATTATGTGTTTAATTATTTTGATTTCGTTATTTTATTTTTATATCATTGTATTTTATACAATATTATTTGATTAAGATTTATTTTGTGGCGTTGGACGATCGAAGTGTGCTCGGGAGAAGCCTATTGGTGGCGATAAGGTTCGCAACCCATCACACCGCGTCTCCCGCGGGGGCAAAAAGAGGAGGTTGGAGTGCCACATCGGTTAAAGTGTGGCAGTCCATTCTTTCTGCCTACCCCTTCGGAGAGACGGCGCGATGGTTAATTAGTTAAGAAATATTCCAAACTTTAAATTTGATTTTGTTTCCAGGCAAACAGAGCTAGTACTATGATAAATAATATTCTAATCAAGAAAGGTGACAATATCGAAACATATGTAAGCTAAAATTATGAAATTGGTCTTGGGATATCGTATTAGAGTCAAACCCTTCGTTAATTTTACGTTTCATTTCAGGTGGAAATGTTTTCTCTTCAAATGCTCCACCACAAGGCTGCAAACGGGTTCTTCCTGCTAGACTACACAAGTCTGTATTCCATCTCAGCCGCCATTGCAACATACCTCGTATTTTTAGTTCAGTTTGAGCTAGCCAGCAGGGAACCATAGATGATACTAAAATTATGAAGAACTCCCTTGAAAATTAAAGAACCCTTCATGATATGATGTTGATCCAAAGAATTATACACTTCAAGACAGAAAATATCGAATTTCTAAACACATGAATCTAAATGCCCACATAGTTCGCACAACATTGTGAACCATGTATTTTACCTTCCTGCTTATCGCACCAATTATGCTCAAAGCGCGGCATTGTACCAAATATGTGACAGTATCAACAGAAACTTTAGAAGATTTTTTGGTACATTTCAGCATGAATAATTTTCTCTCTGTATAACTCTTATATGTAAAATTCAAAACATAAATTTTTATTAATAGTTTATTGAATTTTCTTGGTAAAAGTTCATTGTATTGTATATCATTATATTGAAAGTGAAACTTGAGGGAGTGGACCGGCATCCGAAGTGTGGAGGAGCTGTTCCGAGCGGCGCAGGACAGGGACAGGTTCGCCGAGGTGATCGCCAACGTTGGGGGGACCCGACAGGGCACTTGAAGAAGAAGAATATATTGAAAAAAAATTGTAATATTGAGATCTCTTCTACGAATGTGTGGTAAATCTGTATACGATAGAGAATTATATCCAAATATAAGAAATGAATACAGTGTGAATGAAAGTGTTATGAACAAAATAATGAAAGGATCACTAAGATGGTTTATACTCGGGAAAGAATGAATGGTATAGAAAGTATGTGAAAACGACGTAAATGGAACTAGATATCGAGGAAGACATAGCCCCCGAGTAGAGGTCTCCCCTAGTCAGCCTAACCCCATTGTGCCGCTGACTTCATTTAAAGTAAAAAAAAGGTCTCGAACTGCAGTACATTTTTAGCTCAGACAGATAGTGTCAGTCCATCATAATCTTCTTCTTCTTCTTCTTCCTAGCCTTCCCTCCAATGCTGGATGCAGGCCTCTTCCATATGTCTCCATCTTTCTCTAT
Source organism: Lepidostoma basale (assembly GCA_022606425.2). NCBI lineage: Eukaryota > Metazoa > Arthropoda > Insecta > Trichoptera > Lepidostomatidae > Lepidostoma > Lepidostoma basale. The sequence continues at coordinate 156,183 of JAHDVF020000413.1, forward strand.
CCTGTGCCGCTTCAATCTATTTTTTCCCGGCGACCACAACAATATCGTCGGCCCATCTCTTCTGTGGCCGACCGACACCCCTTTTGTTTTCCCATGGCCTCCACTTTAAGACTTTGGGAGTCCATCTTGAACTTGGCTGTCTGGCTACGTGTCCTGCCCATCGACATTTCAATTTTGCGATCCGATCCATGATATCGGCGACTTTTGTTCGGCGTCTGATTTCTGTATTTGTAATTCTATCACTCAGACTTATGCCCAACATTTGCCGCTCCATGGATCGTTGCGCGCATTTCAATTTGTGGACAGTGTTTATGGTCAGGGACATTGTTTCCAAACCATTTGTCATCACAGGCAAGATGCATGCTTCGTAGGTTTTCCTTTTTAAATTAATGGGGATATCCTTGTTTCTCATTATATGACTGAGCTTTTCGAAGGCTGCCCAACCAAGTCCAATTCTTCTGGGTATTCTGCCGCCTGGTTTTCTTTTCCCATTTTAAACTTATGTCCTAGGTAGAGTCCATCATAATATTACGTACAATTCAATAGTACGGAACTACAGTCAAAATGTGTATAAGATATATTTAAATATGAACTGCAAATGTAGTATACCGTAGTTTGAAATAATTTTGTTTTGGACTACTGATGTAGTCAGTAACACTATACTAATGTGTAAAGGCAACAAGCCGTAACTTAAGTTGCGGGTGTTTGGCGTAACACGGCTCAAAGCATTCTTATAACTGGCCTCTATCATATACAATCACAGATTTTTCTCTATCTCTTTCCTTTACTGAGATATTCACTATCCCTATAGCCGCAAAATTGTATTAATTTGATACATGTTTTGGCAAAAAGCATCATTTTAAGTTGCTGCTTTTTACCACGGCACAGCCAAAACTTGCGGCCTTTTGCTGCGACACAATCTGTATCCTGGCAAATGACAGCAACTTAAATTGCGGCCCATTACCAAATTATTATGTGGCGGCAAAACACATTTTCTTTAATAATATGAAGCTGACTATACTTTTATGGCAAAAACACGTCTTAATCATTTCTAAGAACTGTATTCATACTTTTAAAACTTAGTTTGAATAAGAAAACTTATTTTAAATGATAAAATATAGCAAAAAACAAAATAAAACTATAAACTCATTTATCTCAAAACTACTATTTTTAAATTGCGGTTATTTGCCTTTGCACATTAGTATAGGGGATAGGGGTTAAAATGGTCACACCACCGCACAAGATATCTGCCTCTCCTTTTTGCTTGGGATGTCACTTCGGCTTTTTTAATGTGATAGTTTCCCGTTGCTTTCCACATATTTGTATACTTCTCTTCTCTAAAAGCCGTCTCCTCTGCGAAGGTTGGCGATCATCAGGGCTATTTCCACCTTGTTGACTGCAGTCCTGAACAGGAATATTGTGCTACTTGTTAACCATTGTCTTAAATTGTGCAGCCAAGAGGTTATTCTCCGACCTGACCTTCTTCTTCCTGGTATTATTCCTTGAATTAAACTATTTAAGTATTGCAGTTTCCTTATTTTTACACTGTCCAGCGATTCCAGATGCTCTTTCATCCGTTGGAGAACAATCTCACTGCGAACCCTGTCTCTCCAAGTTATTTTTGATATTTTTCTATAGATACTCGTATATCAGAGTTAAAATTATTGCGTTCTTCTCTCTGTCGCATCAGTCAGTGTCCAGGTTTCCCTACTATATAACAACACTGAAGAAGAAGATAAGCATACATTTTTTAGCTATTGATTCTCATGATATGTGATAGCTAGCTAATCTAGCCTTTTAAATGCACGTGAATTCTACACCAGACCAAAGACAGTGTGACAATCACACTGCCATCGCCGGGAATCGAACCCGGGACCTTCGGTGTGTTTGGAACATTAGCGGTACTCCCTTAGAAGCCCAGAAGCCCGACTTGCGTAAACATTTTTGAATCAAAACCCCCAAATCTAAGAAATCATGCCTCGCATAAACCAGCAACCCACCAAATCACCTTCCAACAACGTTACCATCAGACGTAAGAAGAATAGCCACAAGAGCTTAACCTCTGTAAGCCAGAAGAGGTTTTGATTCAAAATTTGTTACGCAAGCCTGGCTTCTGGGCTTCTATGGGAGTACCGCCACTGGTTGGGAAGAAAGATATGCAACTCTAATTCTTTGGAAAGATTTTTTTATCTCAGACTGGTCAATTCAATGTGACCTCTGCTACCGACTGATTAGCGTTCTGTTTTGAATAAACATTTATTTCCAAGTATTATTTTTAGCGCATAAAGGACCACTTCTAGTGCATAAATCAAAACGATTATATATTAACTAAAATTCTTACTAACTAACCATCACGCCGTCTCTTCGAAGAGGTAAGCTGAAAGAATAGACTGCAACACTTTTCTTTCCTGACATATTTCTCTTGCTTCCTCAATACATCGTATCATGCACGCGCGTCGATTTCTCTGACTCCTCACATGGCCGACATTCAATATTTGATTTATTTGATCGTGCCACGTTTTCCTCAATCTTCCGATTCTATTTCTAGTTCCATTTACATCGTTAACATATATTTTTTTAGCATTCTTTCTTCATTCATTCTTTCCATGTATCCAAACCATATTAATGATCCGTTCATTATTTTGTTCATAACACCATCATTCGCACCGCATTCACTTCTTATTATTTCATTCGACACTATCATACACAGAGTATCTACACATTCGTCTAAGAGATCTCATTTCTACTGCATTTATTCTACTTTCATCCTTCTTTTGCCAAGTTCCATGCTTCGCTTCCATACATAAGGGTCGGTACAAGAACACCATTGTGCACTGCCATTCTATATTAACTAAAGTTCTTACTTACTAACTTACTTCTCTCGATTCCTTTACATCTTGTCATGCATGCACGTCGATTTCTCCGACTTCCTCGCGCGCGCGATATTTGATATTTTGCCGAATTGTTCATGCCACGTTCTCAGTCACCAAGCAAAAGTGAACCATTTTTGATACAAAATAAATAATTTTTCGATGCCGGGTGTTTTCAAAATATATAAAAAAAACTATTGGACGTAAAAAAAATTGTTTTGTTTATTAATTAGTGGATTAAACAGGCATTCATTATCAATACAAAAACTAAAACGGTCGATACAAGACCGAAACATCATACATTTTAATTATTTAACTAACTAACTAACTAACTAACCATCACGCCGTCTCCCCGAAAGGGTAGGCAGAAAGAATGGACTGCCACACTTTAATCGATGCGGCACTCCATCCTTCTCTTTTCGCCATCGCGAGAGACGCGGTGTGATGGGTTGCGAACCTCATCGCCACCAAAAGGCATCTCCCGCGCACACTTCGATCGATTTAATTATTTTAATCGACAAATTCCAAATAAATGCTTCTTCTTCATCTTACTTGTTGTAGACCTATGTGGTCTGTTCTCCAGAGTGTTGCTCCTCCTGTGAGGTAGACTCCCAGCTGTCCTTCCATCTTTAAGGAGGTCTTCCACGAGGACGAGTCCCATGAGGCTGATTATGCAATGCAATATAGGGGCGCTTGGTGGTGTCCATTCTTTGAACATGACCGTACCAGTCCCTTTTTCGCTGTCTGCTCCATCTTATAATATCCTCAACCTCACATATCTCTCTTATTCTGGTGTTCCTCGCGCGATCCCTCAGTGTCTTGCCTGCTATCGTCCTCGGTGTCTTCGCAAAAAAATGCGATTTACAATTAAATAATTCACTAATCAATACAGATAAATCGACATTATACTAGAAGTAAGTTGAAAATCATCTAATTACACAAATAATCAAAACATTGAATCAAGTATTATAATTAAATGTTTCATCTATCAATAAACACAAAACATTGTTTTTCATAATTCGCTTTTTACCATTTACTTGTTAAAGCAGTATTAATGTGATTTGATACACTGATAATTCGCTCAATGAACGATTCAACATCCCTTGTATATAAAAAATATATCAATTGTTTGTATTTAATAAAATTAGTATAAATAATAAACTAACTAACCATCCCCGAAAGGATATGCAGAAATAAAGGTCCACACTATTTTTTCCTGGCCTTTATCTCTTGTTTCTTCAACATTTATAGGTCGTGTCGTGCACGTACGTCGAACGAAGTAAGTTTTTTATAAATTAAGAAAAAAAACTAGCATATAAATTGGAGTGACATCTCTAGGCGTTATCTAGCAATACGATAATGGCGGTAGCCTTTCACATTGCGTTAAAAAGATCTTCTACTTAATGCTTAAAATCCAATCTATAGATGGCGTTAGTGTGTAGATTGAAACTACTAAAGGGTGAAGTTACAGATTAACATATATACAACTTCCAAAAAATTGTAAGACATGGTGGTCATAAGAAAAATGCGGAATGGGGAATGTTGTATTATATAAAGCGTGCGCTTAACCCAACCAATGACAGGTCATAAGTCCTGTAAACACCTCGATCACCATATTATGTTTCCAATTTGCATCTTCGTCTCTATTGAGATAATTAATCCTTAAAAAAAAAACCTTAGGAAAGAAGAAGAAGAAGATGTACAGCACAGAAACGCGTGAATTTTTAATCGCAGCAAGGAAATGTTAATTTCTGAGACGAATCCTCAATTCGGTCCTGTATCACTTATAAGAAACTTCTCATTTTTTACATACATAATACTAAGAATCAATAAGTTTATAAACAAATATTAATTAAACACATATATTATAAACTCGTATAAATGGTGAATTACCTCAGAAATCTTTTATTTCGACGCCTGTGATATTGACTGTTTTATTTCTATTTTCTAGTTATAATAACTAAAATGTTGAAGTGTGAATTATTGATTGTGTGTTTGGCCGTCCAAATATTCTGGATAAATGGTAATCATTATGAAAATTGTTTTCCAAATTAAAATATTTCAATTACATCAGTTATATCGGGTAAAGTGGGGGTCGTCGAGGAGTTCGTAGAAGTCAGCTGTCCTGGCTGCGGAACATTAAAGAGTGTACAGGAATTACAAGAGTTCAGAACCCGTTCCAAGTGGCGCAGGACAGATATGCCTTTGCTGCAGTGATCGTCCACATTGGGGGGACCTGACATGGCACCGAAAGAAGAAGAAGAATTTCAAAGCATATCAGTTGTATCAAACCAAATCTTCACTTATTTTTCTTCCTCTCAGTTTAGGTCGCATGAGTTGCCCTGGGATGATAATGGCCTCTCCATCTTTTTGACGGTCTTCCTGGTAGTCTCTTGCTGCTTGGGTTTTCATATTTAACAAGTTTTGCAATTCCTGTATTCTCCATGCGGTCCACATTCTCTCCAAAAGCGCATTCTGCTACTTCCCCATCTTACTATGTCCAGAGAGACCTTATCGTTTCATTTCTGATCCAATATCTGAGGGTTTTGCCTGCGATGGATCGTAGGGTTCGCATATCTGCTACTCTAAGAAGGTTCTTAGTTCTACTGTTATCGGCTTTGACCTCTATTCCATACGTCATGATGGGGCGAACGCATGCCTTGCATATCTTGACTTTACTATCGGTTAGCATGTATTTGTTGTATCATATGATTCTTCTTATTCTCCTTAATGTAGACCTTGAGATCTGTTCAGACAGTATATCAAATTTCTTCCTGCGAAGACGTTTAGCTTTCTCTCCATTTCTTTGATGGTCTTCCTGGTGGTCGACGGCTCTCTTACGATCTTGGGAATCCTCGCTGGATCCATCCTTCCTCCAGAATCGTCTTCTCTGCCTACTCCATCTCACTGTGTCGTCAATTTTGCAGGATCTGCGAATTTCTTCGTTGGGTATCCTATCTCTAAAGGTTCTACCCACTATAGGTCGCAATGTTTTCGTTTCTGCTGTTCTAGAAGACGTTTGGTTCTGACAGTGTCTGCTCTTGCTTCGATTCCGTAAGTCATTATGGGCCTGATACGTGTTTTGTATTATAGATCCTGACTTTGCTTTCCACTAGCATATGCTTATTGTCCCATACAGTGTCCCTCGGGCATCCGGAGATAACTGCTGCTTTATTAGTCTGTTCTTTAACTGCTATACAGATCGCTGCAACTAGATATCTCCACACCCAGATATCTGAACTTCACAGCATAAAGAATAAATAAATTATTTTTGTTTACTGATTATTGCGTATTGCAGCGGCTTGTCCTGGGATCATAAGCCGTCAAGATTGGGGGGCGCTGGCTCCCAAAGAACCCCCTCGGAGGAACAGAGAGCACCTTGGCCTTGCTGTCATCCACCACTCTGATGGAGCCGCCTGCTCGTCGAGAGACTCCTGCAAAAGAAGACTGCGCTCCTTCCAGAACTCGCACATGAACGAGAGAGGATGGAAAGATATTGCGTATAATTTTTTGGTAATCATTTAATAAAATTCCGTCTATCGTCAAAAAATATAAGCTTAAAATCAGGTTTTATAAACTGTCAATTTTCTCTTCAAAAATATTATTAAAAAGTTAGTTTTCTATAAGTTGTATTATATTTTTAAGTCAGCTGTTTCGTCTTGCTATCTGGCTATTAATTGTACATTATAACGTTAATTTTCAAGAATAGTCACGTCTCTTCCATAAAACATAACAAAACTTCTTGAAAACGTACGTTTTCTTTAATATTATTATAACTACTAATTTATTGTTTCTTGTACAATGATGTAAAACCCCATTTTAAATAATTAACTAACTAACTAACCATCACGCCGTCTCCCCGAAGGGGTAGGCAGAAAGAATGGACTGTCACACTTTAACCGATGCGGCACTCCATCCTTCTCTTTTCGCCCCCGCGAGAGACGCGGTGTGATGGGTTGCGAACCTCATCGCCATTATCTGTTTTCTAGAAGTTTTTTATGCTTAATAAGAATTACATATTCTGTCTTACTAAGGCATTATCAAATTTTGATAATAAGGCATTATGAAATTTTGATAATAAGGTATTATCAAATTTTGATAATAAAGCATTATCAAATTTCGATACTCAGGCATTATCAAATGTTCATAATAAGACATTATCAAATCTTGATAATAAAGAATTATCAAATTTTGATAAAAAGGCATTATCAAATTTTGATAATACGTTAACAAGGCAAAACACATCATTTGCATAAAATATAATAAATCGTCTATAAAACAGACATTTTCATTCGTATTGATTATTATATAATTAATGAAGAAATCAACAAACGCGTATGACACGGTGAATAAATTTCGAAGAAACGAGGAAAGTACGTATGTCAGGAACAAACAGTATTGTCGGTCCATTCTTTCTGCCTACATCTTCGGATAGACGGTGTGATGGTCAGTTATAATAGATTTTTAACGATTTTTTTAGTTTCCCGTAATCAAGTAACATTTGGCATATAAATGTTTACAATATTTTTTGAATGTATATTGTAAACATATCTGGTCCAAGTTTGGCATATAGATAGGAGTGTGACATCTCCAGGCGGCTTCTAGCAATGCGCTAATGGCGGGGTAGCCTTTCACATTGTGTTAAAAAGATGATCTGCTTAATGCTTAATAAACACAAATCTTCATAGATGGCGTTAGTATGTAGATTGTATAGACTTCCACGTAAAAAAGTAATCTTAGAGATTAACATATATAATCAAAATCTTCATAGATGGCGCATTGAAACTGACATGTGAATTCTGGTGTTGGATTTTAACATATATACAACTACCAAAAAATTGTCAGACATGGTCATAAGAAAGGTGGAATGGGGAATGTTGTAATTACATAAAGCGTGCGCTTAACCCAACCAATGACAGGTCATAAGTCCTGTAAACACCTTGATCAACCATATTCAGTTTCCAATTTGCATCTTCGTCTCTATTGAGATACAATTAATTTATAAATGTTTTTTTACATCTAGCACAAAATGTGTTATTGTTAATTTTTTCAGATAAGCAGTTCTGGTGATATCTATGAAGGTCGTGGCTGGGGAGTGCAGGGCTCGCATGCTACCAACTTCAACGACAAAAGTCTTGGAGTCTGCATCATCGGAAACTATCAGAGTATGTACAAACTCCATTAGACGCGCCTACACGTCTGAGGACTGCGCATGTGCACCATCTAATGCACTATTGAAGATTTTCTGCATAAATAAATGCTATTTAAACTAAACCAAATAAACTGAGAGGCAAGACACTGAGAGATCGCGTGAGGAACACCAGAATAAGAGAGATATGTGACGTTGAGTATAAGATGGAGTAGACAGCGAAAAAGGGACTGGTACGGTCATGTCCAAAGAATGGACACCACCAGACTCCCCTATATTGCATTGCATAATCAGCCTCATGAGACTCGTCCTCGTGGAAGACCTCCTAAAAGATGTAAGGACAGCTGGGAGTCTACTTCACAGGAGAAGCAACACTCTGATGAACAGACCACATAGGTCTACAACATGGACGAAGAAGACAAATAAACTTAAGGCGTTAACACATATTGACGATCTTTTATGAATTAAAACACTGTTTTTTTCCACTTTTGAGTTTCAAGTTATATTTCTCGACATGCTCTTAACAGGGGCAATCAAGTCCAGTCGCACTCTTAACTTGGGCAATCAAGTCCAGTCACGCTCTTAATTCGGGCACTCGTGTCCAGTTGCGCTGTTAACTTTAGAGCTCAAGTCCAGTAGCTCTCTTTCCATGGGCACTCAAGTCCGTTCTAGTCTATCTTCTAGGAGTTTTATTATATTTTAGATATGATAAAACATGTTTCGTCCTTCTAAGTCATTATCAAATGTCTTTTGATATTATTTAATTATTATTTTTAATTGAAATTTCTTGGTAGAAGTTCATTTTAAATAATGAAAACAAAAAAAAAAATCATACAAAATTTCTTTATTATTATATATTTAGTGTGCTTCCACATGTGTTTATCGTCGACCGGTTTCGGCGGCTTGCTGCCATCTTCTGGTCTGACCAGAAGATGGCAGCAAGCTGTCGAAACCGGTCGACGATAAACACAAGTGGAAGCACATGTAATAATAAAGAAATTTGGTATATATATTTTTTGTTTTCATTATATTTTGATATTGCCTTAGACTTGAGCGGACTTGAGCGCCCATGTTAAGAGAGCGACTGGACTCGAGCGCTAAAGTTAAGAGAGTCACTGGACTTGAGCGCTAACTGGACACGAGTGCCCGAGTTAGTCACTGGACTTGAGCGACAAGCATTTTCCATATATTGGTTAGTTTATATCGTTCTCCCGGTGATGAAGTGCAAAAGCCTTCGAAATGTGTCGAAAAATATAAACTCAAAAGTGAAAAAAAAACCAATGTTTTGATTCATAAATAAATCATCATAAATTAAGCCAGAAGATCCAAGTCCAAGTAAATTTAAATGTTTTTATTTCTACAGGAAATATTCCTACACAGGCGGCCATGAAGGCGCTCCGGGACTTGCTCGACTGCGCTGTATCTAAAGACTACCTTTCATCTGATTACAAGATTATAGGTGAGTATTTTTTAGTATGTAACAGGGCTGAAGCGCAAAGAAAGCGTGAACGCGCTCAAGTCCAGTCGTGCTCTTACCACGAGCGCTCAAGCCCAGTCGCGCTATTACCACGGGCGCTCAAGCCCAGTCGCGCTCTTACCACGGGCGCTCAAGCCCAGTCGCGCTATTACCACGGGCGCTCAAGCCCAGTCGCGCTATTACCACGGGCGCTCAAGCCCAGTCGCGCTCTTACCACGGGCGCTCAAGCCCAGTCGCGCTATTACCACGGGCGCTCAAGCCCAGTCGCGCTATAACCACGGGCGCTCAAGCCCAGTCGCGCTATTACCACGGGCGCTCAAGCCCAGTCGCGCTATTACCACGGGCGCTCAAGCCCAGTAGCGTCGTCGGGGTCACCACTTTGGGGATGACAGGCCGTCGTCGGGGTCACCACTTTGGGGGGATGTGGTGAGTGTTAAAAGCAGTGGAGGTTTCAGCGTTTATTACAGGTCACAAGTAATCATACGTTAACAGTATTATGTACTCGTGATGGAGCGTGCGCCTGGACGTGGATGGCAGCTGGGGCTGATGGTTCACTGGGCAGTAGCGTCGGTCGACTGGAGTGAAGACTCATCGGAAGTTACGTGGCGTAGCAGTGTAGACAGTTGTGTAGCTCGGTAGGAGGATCGGAGGTTTCTCGTACGTAGACATGACAGCGTAGACTCGTGTCGGTTAGAAGTCGCAAGAAGGAATACTGTTGTAGCGTGGCTTCGTATGTCGGCGGGGGAGGGCGTCCGAGATCCCTCGTGGCGTAGACTTATTAACGTAGACTTGCGTCTGTTAGAAGTCGTCATACTGACTGACGTATTGGGTTTATATGCTTTGCTTTCATTATCACACGATGCTCTGCTCTAGTGACCTAGTGACCAAACTGAATAAATCTGGGCCTTCGATTCAGCGTTTCAAATTACTTATTGGCTAGTTACATGTTTCGCCAACTGAAAAAATTATTTGTCAAAATGTCATTAATGTGTCATTATGTCATTAATAACGTCGAGCGCTGATGCTTGATGACGCTTGAGGACATTGACACTTCGTTGCGTCGCGCATTTGTCCAAGAATTTACTAATAATGATTTTTAAACAATGTTTTAGGGCACAGGCAGGCAAAACCAGCTACGCAATGTCCCGGTGATGTCTTATACAGAGAACTGAAGAAATCTCCCAAATGGGTGGAGAGACCATGATAATTTAACCTAACCATAAACAAATAACTAAGAATTATATTATTTTACTTATTACTTAGACCTTTTTAACCTATTTGGTGGTGTGACAGTACAGGTAGGGTTGCGCCTACAAATAATTTATTGCTCATTTTTACCCAAATACCGAACAATACTGACATCTGTGAACCATTTGTCACAAATGTTTCAAGTTTTAGCAATGTAAATAAATAATACCGACGGAGTAACTCACATTTTAAATATTCCGTGACGTCATCACTCTCATGTTGCTTGTCAACCTTTTAATGTTAGACTGCGATTTATGTGTAAAGCCGATTATTCGGTACTTATTTGTCAAAAGGTCCCAGATGCGTTTTTTTGTGAAATTGAGTTAAATATACCATCAGTATTATTTTTGCACACTTTATGTTTTGACAAAACGTTAGAGCTGTACTTTTTTTTATTACATTTTTTTAATGTATTTTTTTTATGTACAATTGCATTCAAGCCCTATTTTTTTTTAAATATACATATTTTTTAATTTAGTTACTGATACATCTTGTAGATAACGTTATGCTGCGTAAATTGACATTCCAAATAAACAATTTGGAAAAAAAATAACATTTTTATAAATAATCAAAATAATGTAAAAATCTTATTTTTGCTCTGCTGTAAAATTCATAAAAAAATCAGTTGGGACCTTTTGCCAAATAGGTACCGAATTAAGGTCTATATTCATCTGTACAATGAAAATAATCAATTAATTCATTAATTTATAAAGTTAATTAGATTCGTAACAAAAGTATGCCTATAACCACTGCCGTGTTCCATTTAATCAATCCTGAAAGAATCAGCTCGATCTGTTACCTATTTGCCGAGTAAAAAGTCTTCACAATAACACACTTTGGCTTTTATCTATATAAATTAAAGCCAAAGTGTGTTATTGTGATGACTTTTTACTCGGAAAATAGGTAACAGATCGAGCTAGTTCTTTCAGGATTGATTAAATGGAACACGCCGGTGGTTATAGGAATACTTTTGTTACAAATCGAGCTGTACTTTATCTTGGCATTGAATTATTTTTATTTTTTTTGAGTTAAAAAAACTTACTACCGGACAGTTTAAGGTATATTGTACTATGCTGCGTTGAAATATTTTTTTATGTTTTATCTAAATTTGTATCCACTATAATGAATAAACAAGCCACTAGCCGATTCAATTTTACTCTGTGTAAATTTTTAAATTGTGTATTTCTGTTAGATTAATGATTCAATAAAATTATAATAACAATTATTTGCGTTGTTTCTTATACAAGATTGTATTTTTTTTTCCTGTGATCTGCCATTAAAAAAATCCCGCGCATTTGGTGCTCTATAATCACCACAAATTTAAAAATGGCAGTGCACAATGGTGTTCTTGTACCGACCCTTATGTATGGAAGCGAAGAATGGAACTGGCAAAAAAGATGAAAGTTGAATTAATGCAGTGGAATTGAGATCTATTAGACGAATGTGTGGCTACTCTGTGTATGATAGAGTCATCATCAGCCGTCTGTCATCCACTGCTGAATGTAGGCCTCTCCTAAAGCACACCACCACCCTTATCCATTACTCCTATCCATCCATGTCCAGCAATCCCCTTCAGATCGTCGGTTCAGCGGGCAGGGGGATGTCCAACTCTGTGGAATCCTGTACGCGGTCTCCACTCCAGAACCCGTCTCCCGACAGATATGGCCAGCCCATCGCCACTTCAGCCCGACCATGCTCAGAGCCACCTCAGTCACCTTGGTTTGTTGACGAATAAATTCGTTTCTAAATCTGTCCCTCAAGGTTATTCCAAGCATGGCTCTTTCCTATGATAGAGTATCGAATGAAAATATAATAAGTGAATGCGGTGCGAATGATGGTGTAATGAACAAAATAATGAACGGATCATTTAGATGGTTTGGACACATGGAAAGAATTAATGATGAAAAAAAGTATATGTTAACGATGTAATTGAAACTAGAAATAGAAGAAGACCGTGGAAAACGTGGCGCGATCAAATAATTCAAATATTGAATGTCGGCCACGTGAGGAGTCGGAGAAATCGACGCGCGTGCAAGACACGATGAATGAATATTGAGGAAGCGAGAGAAATATTGACATATTTCCTGACGGAAAGAAAAGTGTGGCAGTCAATTTTTTCTACCTGCCCTTTAGAGGAGACGGCGTGATGGCTAGTTAGTTAACTAGATATTTTGAATATATACAATATATACAATACATATTCAATTGCTTTAATAAAGTGTAGTTAACGTTAAAACTATAATATTCTAAATTTAAACACTAAAAAAACCTACAGACCATCGATTGACGTTCACACAACGTTCGAAAAGCAATCAAGTGTAAGATTTTCTCATACACATTTACGCTCCGAAACCGACGGATTTGATTTGAACACGACCAATAATTAGTCTTTCTCACACTCGTGAATATAGCAATAGCGATAGTGGGAAGTATGTTGTGTGTGAGATAGTTGTATATTTTGTACTTCTCTTTACACTATTTACGTTGCCACACACTGGTAAATGTATTATAGTATATATTTTTTTTGCCTTCGTAATTTTTCGATAATCGATAAAATCCTTATCCCAATGTCCATTAAAAACATAATGATGTGTTAATTTGCATTTGTTACGTTAATTTTTAACCTCACATTTTTCTATAGATGTTTTTAAAAACAATGTTTATTAAAAGCTAGCATTTTTCTATAGATGTTTTAAAAACAATATTAAGTTTTTAAAAACAATTATTATTAACCACACAGCATCGATAAACGAAAATTAAGTATTGGATAGCGAGATAAGAAATTAATGACGGCTACCCTGTTTGGTAATTATTTTTGCTTTAATGCGCTCTTCTGACGATTAATTTTACAAAATGGCACACTTTAAAATCGATAGTTAGAATTTATTCAGATAAAAAGAAAAATGTGGCAAGAGAAGCCATGGAATCCCAAGGAACATGCTTTTCATTTCATTTCATTTAATTTATTTTTGCTAATAATCACAAACATTAAAGACATACAATTCCAAATCGTTTGCAATTACATTATAAACAGAGAAGCATTAAAAAAATAAAAATTAAGCCTAAGAGTAAGAAAAAATTATAACATTGATATTGCATCCCTGAGGCAACTCACACTATCACGAAATATGTCCACCTCCGAGGCGATCCGATTAAGCAATAAGATTGCCCTACCCACAGGCATAACCATTGGCAGGTTGGTTCTGCAGCGTGGCAAATAAAACAATCTGTGCTGTCTTGTCTTTGCTTTACTATGCATGACCAAATTAATCAAAAACTAAAAGACGGCCATATTCGAAGTCCTAAAAATCGACGACCGTGCATATTACAATGTATGAATGTAGGTATGTTAGGACAGAGCAGTAAGGCGGTCCATCCTATCTACCTACAACTCCGGCGAAACGGTGTGATACTTAATTTGTTAGTTTAAAATGAAAAATATTAGATTTGATTTTCAAGATGGCCGCCATCGAAATAAAAAAGTGACGGTAAGAAAATAATAACGCCTAGTTATTACTCGTATCCGCTTTTAGTCACAATAACATTTTTCTGTGACTTGTCATATTGATAGGTGTGCCATCGCCGGTTTCGCTTGTCAAAACAATCGGGCTTATTTGTGGGTTGTTCGCTTCCCGCTTCTCGTTACCATGTCGTCCGCCAGCGTGAAGGTCTGCGACATCCAGGATGAGGTGAAGGAAGCCCTGAGAAAGTTCAGGTTTCGCAAGCACGAGAACAATTCCGCCCTGATCCTAAAAGTCGACCGGGAGAAACAAGAAATCTGCGTTGACGAGGAGTTGGACAACGTGGAGCTGGAAGAGCTGCAGGATATCCTGCCCAGCCACCAGCCCCGGTACATCGTATACAGGTGTGTCGCGTTATTTCCTAATAATTTACGTATCTGGGAAGCATGTTTACAAGGGACGGAAAAATGGAGAAAAACATCGAAAGGAGGGTTGGTACTGGGAATAAAATAAATGGCGCACTCAAAGTCATTACTGCAAATAGAAATATATCCACAGAAGCAAAGATAGCAGTACACAATGGAGTTCTAGTGCCAACCCTCATGTATGGAAGTGAAGCTTGGAGCTGGCAAAAGAAGGATGAAAGCAGAATAAACGCCGTAGAAATGAGATCACTAAGAAGAATGTGCGGGAAAACGTTGTATGATAGAATACCGAACGATGAAATAAGAAAGAAATGTAAGGCAGATGACTGCATCATGATTAAAATTAAAAAAGGATCCCTGAGATGGTTCGGACATACGGAACGAATGGATGAGAGTAGAATGGTTAAAAAGTTGTACACAAGCAGCGTCATGGCATGACCAAATTAATCAATTACTAAAAGGCGGCCACATTCGAAATCGGAACAATCGACATGCGTGCATGGTACGATGTATGGATGTAGAGGAAGCTCGAGAGGTATGCCAGGACAGGCTATTGTGGCGATCCATCCTCTCTGCCTACCCCTCCGGGGAAATGGCGTGATGGTTAGTTAGTTAGTTAAGAATAATTATAAATTCAAATTCTGATATAAGAAAGGAATGTATCTCCAGACTGCAGTTAATGAGAGACCAGTCAGCTCCCTAATTTGATCAGACCAGCGGCTCGGTGGTCGTCCTTGTGGTCACCTTCCCTACATTTTGCCCATGATGATGAGCTTTTCAAGGTTGTTCTGATCTCTCCGGGCTATGTGTCCAAAATATTTCTACACTTTGAGAGCACATCCGCGAGAGTCTTGCCTTGATACCCAGCTGGTCAATGATCGGCTGGTTTGTTATTCTTGCCGTCCAGGGTATATGCAGCAGAGCTTCTACATCCAGAGATCTCGGTGTTCTGTTCAATGCTCAATTATCATTCAATCTTCACATAGTTGCACTATGTAATAGTTACAATTAAAAAAATGCTTGGATTTGTTTTTAAGAATGCTAAGATATTTTCCAACACCCAGGTACACCCAGGTATTGTATAATTCCCTGGTAAGAAGTCGGCTGGAATATAGTTCAAATTATAAATAAATGTTCGTAAAGAAATTACATAATCTTTCTTTTCATAACATTTCTGTACATAACGTAAATGACAGATAACATTCTGACAATAGAAATGAAGTTCGTGACACATCGAATTGTAATATACTTCAGAGTGATAAAGCCCGGCTTCAAATTCCATACAAAAATTGTACATATCTTCTGGTATATATGCATCTAGCTATATGATTACAAGCCAAAAATACATAAGTGCGACAAAGACCCTTTTACATTTTGCAAGCCCAATATGAAGCCCATAGAAAACATGAAACAAAACATGTGGACGTAGGCGATTTCGCGCGCATCTCACCTACGGTATGTATGAGTGAAATAAAATACGGCGCGTATGAGTGGAACAAAACATACACGTAGGTCATTTCTGCGCATGTCAGCGAAGTCATTTGCAACGTAACGAATTAAATCGCTTTAACTCGTGCAAACATTCAAAATATTATTTTATTCGTAGACGGTAAAAACCCACAAAAAACATTGTTTTATTATAGATTTTTTAAGGCAAGCCCGGCTTTTCGGCTTGTATGGAAGTACCACCACTGCTTCTGATTCTTTCGGTAGGTTCTGTGAGTTCACTCGCAAAAATGTTACAAGCTAAGCGAAAATTAAAAACGATCAATTGAAAAATTATGAATTCCCGATAATAAGTTTTTAATTGGCGTTATTTTTCCAGTTACAAGATGGAGCATAAAGACGGCAGGACTTCGTTTCCGATGTGCTTCATCTTCTACACGCCTCGGGACAGTCAGATAGAGCTGCAGATCATGTACGCGGGGACCAAGCTGGCGCTGCAGCGGGAGACGGAACTCACTCGGAGCCTGGAAGTTAGGGAGATCGAGGACCTGACAGAGGAGTGGCTGAAGGAAAAATTAACTAAATAAAACCCCCACGACACACAAGGAAGCATTCGAAACAAGGATTAATATTTCATATTGAAATTTCTTAAGAATTACTTACACTTTTGTCTTTATTTCGTATGTGACCGGTTTCACCAGACTCCCTGGCATCATCATACAGCGACAAGTGACGTTGTTATTGTTTTGAATCAATGGCATTAGTCTAGTACTGTATGATTTGCAGAGACTTTCACAGTACATTAATAAAGATTTTCTGCTTAATGCTTTCCAATCTTAATAGATGACGCTAGTGTAGAGTGAACTTAAATATGTAAAGATAGGCGTTCCGCCTACCCCTTCGGAGAGAAGGCGTAGTGGTTAGTTAGTTAGTTAAATCCAAATAAAACCACTAAACAATTGTGTTTTAATAATGGAGTTTTACAAAATTAATACTTCAAACCTCAACAATTTGTTTTGTTTACCACCCTATATCCTTATGCGTATAAAGGAATAAGATAATAATATTCATTAACCCATTTCTTCAGACTTATCAGGGGATTCTTTGAGAATTCCGTCATCTTGGAGGCTATCCATCTTTATGTTCCGGATGGTTATCTTCGACAGTGTCGGCACAGACCGTTTTATCTCCCAGCATGCAGAACCAACCTGCCTCTGGTGAAGCCAGTGGGGAGAGCAATCAAACTGCTGAACATGTTCGCTTCGGAGATCCATGTCTTTCATATTCGTGAAAGTACGTTCAGAAGACAAATACTCTTGACTTTGAAGAGTATCTTGTATTCCTAATGTCGAACCATCTCTCATGCGTTCCTGGTATTACATATTTATTATATTTTACCTGTTCTAAATAGATGCCTTAAACTATAAAAAAATGTTTGTAATGTCTTTTGAGAAAATAAACTGATTTGATTTGATTTGAAAAAAAAAACACTGTCACTAGTCTGTCGATGCCAGAAAGTCTGGCGAAATCGGTATACACGGTTAATAAAACGTCATTTTATTTAATTATTATTTAAAATGAACTTCCATCAAGAGATTTCAGTGAAATCATTAGATTATTGTGGAATTTCTTGTTTCGTGATTAAAATCTTTTAATGTTTTTGTTTGGTGCCTCTGTCTGTAGCTTAACCCATTGCACCACTAATAAAGATGACATAATTTGTTCATACAACACACTATTTAATTTTGACTCATTTTTTCTTACAATAAAATTAAGACTAAATTACACACAAAATAAAAATGGTAAAACATAAAAGCATAATTTTTTTTTGTTCATAAGCTAGATCATTATGGCTCATCCCCAGGTAGTTTTGGAAACGTGATGTTCTATGGAACTGTCACTTGACACATCACTTTCACTATTTGAACGCTACAAAACATTGTTCGAAGGCGTAAAATCACTAGAATCACTAGAATATTCATCAATTTCATTCTCACTGCCACTTTCCAAAAGGATTCGCTGTATTTCATACTCATTTGATGAAATATTACAAGCGCGACAAGTTTGTTTACGAGTGCGTTCGGCCATTTTGGAGATATTGACAGATGTTAATAAATCGTAATATTTTGTAATAAATAATGTGAAATAAATTGTGATTATTACATTTCATTATGAAATCAGTAACCGAAATATATTTATTTATGTCATTTTTATGAATAAAGTAATTGTCATTCAGTTTTAATGTAAAAAAATTACTTCAAAGACAAACCGGCGAATAGCCGGCTTTGTGAGTCAGTGACAAATTGACCATGGCCTGCGATTCGCCGGCTTTTGTGTTGCAATGGGTTAAATTAGCTTAAATGTCTATTTATATGTATATAACTAAGTAATTATATTTATAAGTATCAATCAAAAGACATAGGATATGTAAAATGTGTCTGATAATATTATATATGATTCTTCCCTTACCGGTTCTATGTGGTACCAGTACACATTGCTTCTTATAACTTTAAATATCTATAAATAATTTTTGTAAAAGCTAAAATGGCAGTGCACAATTGTGTTCTTGTACGGACCCTTATGTATGGAAGCGAAATTGGCAAAAGAAGGATGAAAGTAGAATAAATGCAGTAAAAATGAGATCTCTTAAAAGAAAGTGTGATACTCTGTGTATGATAGAGTGTCGAATGAAAATATAAGAAGTGAATGCAGTGCGAATGATGGTGTTATGAATAAAATAATGAAAGGATCATTAAGATGGTTTGGACACATGGAAAGAAAGAATAGTAAAAAAATTATATGTTAAAGACCGAGAAAAACGTGGCACGATGAAATAAATCAAATATTTTTTTCAAGTTTATTGTAACACCTGATGATGCCAACATCGGTTAACGAAACAGCTGTCGCGACACTCTCAGTGAATAAAAAAGAAATTGTGATATTATAACAGTGTTTTAAATTTTAACAGTAATAAATCAAATATTGAATGTCGGCCACGTGAGGAGTCGGAGAAATTGACGCGCGTGCATGGCACAATGTATGAATGTTGAGGAATCGAGAGAAAAGTGAAAAGGAAAAGTGTGGCAGTCAATTTTTTCTGCCTACCCCTTCGGGTAGACGGCGTGTTTTACATAAGTGTTTTAAATTCTCAAATGCTGATATAAGAAAGGAATGTAAAGCGGATGAAGGTATTATGAACAAAATTATGAAAGGATCGCTGCGTTGGTTCGGACATATGGAACGCATGGATGGAGAAAGAATGGTTAAGAAAGTATACGTTAATGATGTAAATGGGGTACGGAGTCGAGGCAGACCAAGGAAAACATGACGTGACCAAATTAATCAAATTTTAAAAGTTGGTCATGTTAGAAGTCGGAGGAATCGACGTGCGTGTATGACTTGTATGAATGTGGGGGAATCTAGAGAGGTTTGCCAGGATAAAGTAGTGTGGCAGTCCATTCTCTCTGTTTGTTTGTTTTAAATTATTCGGTTTCAAATTACATTTGGTTCCACTAACTCTAACATTTGATAATCTTTAGGCATTGACAATGAATTTTTTTCCATTTATCTGGCCACGCTACTAAAATGACCTTCATGATATAGATAACGTGTATTGATTGTCTCTGTGTTATTCTGTAATTTTTATCAAACGACATGTGACAACGCTTTACCCGTTTGTATGTCGAAAACGGTTTGGTTTCTAGGTTATCTTGCGTGTGAAATATTGCATTTATTTTTAGTATTACAACCAATTCCGATTGCATTGATGCATATATGAATCATTGCAGATTTATCTTATCTAGTTAGATAGATTATATCTATCTATATTTTGTCCGATAAGCTCAAACTTCGATTATCAAGAATTCCAAATCAAAATCAAACATGTATCGAAAAGGAATAATCTTTCAGGAAAACATTACAGAACAGACATTTTGTTAAATTTCGAAGTGCTTTATGACCTGCTTGATTTAGGTGCTTGCTTATACACCAGTTATTTTATTCACGCATATTAATCATAAACTATGACGCAAATTATCACAGAGAATACAAAGAAACCGTAGTTTCCTTCATAAAATGTGATAATCTCAATAAATAACCTATAGCTAACCCAAAATTCTTCACGAAGAACCCGAAACTAACCTAATATTCTTCACAAAGAACCCTAAGCTTAGTCTATATTCTTCACAAAGAGCCCAAATGTAAATCTATATTCTTCATAAAGAACTCGAAGCTTAAATCTACATTCTTCACAAATAACCCATAGATAACCCAATATTCTTCACAAAGAACCTAAAGCTTACTCTATATTTTCACAAAGAACCTAAAGCTTACTCTATATTTTCACAAAGAACCTAAAGCTTAATCTACATTCTTCACTAAGAACCCAAAAATATCTCTATATTCTTCACAAAGAACCCAAAGGTAACTCTATATTCTTCACAAAGAACCCAAAGGTAACTCTATATTCTTCACAAAGAACCCAAAACTAACCCAATATTCTTCGCAAAGAACCCAAAATACTCTTCAAATCTTGCTGGTAGTCGGTGCCTACTTTTTTTTGTTTTAGATTTCGTAAACGTCTGCTTTTTAATGTTTTTCTGGGACGTTATTAATTATTATTAAATATATTAATGTATACTTAAGACGTGGCCATGTTAGAAATTGTAACAATGGTTGTGCATGCGTGACATCATGTATGGGAGTAGAAAAAGCGAGGATAGTGTGCCAGAATATCCCATTAGGATTAGATAATTAAATATATTTAGATACAATACTATTTTTATAAAGGCTTATTAACTTTTGTACCCCATAAAAAAAAAGTTTTCCTTAACGTCGTCTCAACCGGAATAAACCCATTATTTTCTTAACCAATAACTCTTGAAATAAATCAAGATTCTCTTCAAAGAACTTTTAAAATCAATATTCTTTACGAAGAACCCATTTTTTTTTATATCTCTGCGAATGACGCAAATTTATTATAAAGGAACCCAATGCTCTCTTAAAATACATAATCCAATATTCTATGCAAAGAACCCAGAGCTGTATTCTTATAGTATTGAACAAATAAAAATCAATTGCAAAGAACCCAAGATTAAATTTTGTGAAAGATGTTCTCTTTTACTGACCCAATATTCTCTTTTATTGACCCAACATTCTCTTTTATTGACCCAACAGTCCCTTTTATTGACTCAACATTCTCTTTTATTGACCAATCATTCCATTGTATCGACCCAATATTTACTTTCTTTGACAAAATATTATTTTTAAATGCTTCAATATTATTTCCAGAGTGATCAAAGCTCTCTTGAAGGGTTGTATGCTTCCATTCAGAGCTTAATCATTTCAATGAATTTCCTTGTAAGATTTGTGTTTAGATTTAATGTAGCTCGTACCAGTAGACAATCTTTGTGTGATATTTGTCAAATTCTTAGCCATCTGTCCGCCATAGACATTTAGCTAGTTTCATATGCTTTACGCCATAGATAAAAGTGTAGAGATCTGTGTGGTATAATGATATATGACATAATTTCAAACGCTGATATCCGGAAGGAATGTAGAGCGTAAGAAAGGATCAGGATTTGACATATGGAACGATCAGATGTAGAAAGAATGGTTAAGAATGTGTACATTAACAATGTGAATGAGCATGTCGAAGAAGACCTGGGAAAACTGAATGTAACCAAATTAATTAAATTTTAAAGATTGGCCATGTTAGAAGTCTGAATAATCGATGGCTTTATGAATGTAGAGAAAGCTAACGAGGTGTGTTAGGATGGAGTCGTGTGACTGTCCATTCTTTCTGCCTTTCCTTCCGGAGAAACGGCTTCATGGTTTGTTATTGTTGTCATTCTTCAATCAAAAACAACTTGTTAATAGAAATTTTTTAAACGCGTATGATGTATGGCTCTCTGAAGGATGTATTTATGATCTCATATGAGTATAATTACTTTATTTACCAATGATGGCCATATTACTCTTGCCAGATCTTTTGACGATGCTGTTCCATCTTCCGGGATAGTTCTATTGTTTCATTCTTCGTCTTTCATTAGTTAATCGAATCTTTAATTAGTTTTTTCAATTATAAGTCTCTCAGTCCTGCTTAAGTTAAATCAGGATCCGTGGATCGCAATAGAAGTGTGTGTTTATCGATTCTTCGATATTCGAGGAAGATACTCATACAATCAATTATTGCTGTAATGTTTTGTTTTGTAAGAATCGTTTTAAAAGTGTCATTTTATCTAAAATGCGTCCGATGGAGAATGTGCCGTGTAGCGATGATAAATAGAGTAACGTTTGTTTGGTGGTCTTTACTCCTTGTCCTGTCACACCTCCGTGGTGCATAGGGCCTCAAGGAACCTTCTCCACCCGACTCTATCGCATGCCTGATGCCTAACATCATCCCAATTGAGGCCTGCCGCCTTAACCTCGTCCTGCAGGCTCTTCTCCAGGTGGCTCTAGGTCTGCCTCACTTCCTCTTTCCTTCCATAGGGGACCAGTCTAGTGCGCTCTGAGCGATGCAGGCTGGGTTCCGTCTCAGAGTGTGACCGATCCACAGCCATTTGCATCTAGCAACTTGTTCTCTAATTGGCTTTTCGCCTGCCATGGTCCAGAGAACGGCGTTTGATCTTGAATATTGAGCGAAGGCACCAGTACAGAATGTGACTGAAGAGCCTGATCCTGGACCCACACATTCCGGGGCATCTGGGAAAGGGGAAGGCGCTTGTAGTGGAGCCGTCACCGTCTCCAGATGGTCTCTTCTTTCTCCTTCTCTCTGCGCTGTGCTTCAAAGTCCTGCGTGCCTTTATGTACTGTTGTTCTCCACCTAGGTCTGTCTTCTGCAGTCTTCCCAGCAATCACAGTCGATGTTAGGCTTTTGTAGGTTTCCTTTAAGGGAGTCTTTGAAGCATTTCCTTTGATCACCGTGTGAACGTTTTCCTTGTATCAGCTGAGAGTACATAATCTTCCTTCAGGCATTCTGATGACGTGACCAGCCCAGCGCAGTTTTCTCTCTTTTTTTGACTACCCTTTCTGCAGATACGAATCAACATTGAATCTACAATGACTGCATGTAATTATTTTATAAGATTGGTTTATTAATAAACGAGATATGCCGTCTATACCCGTCCTGGGTATCCTTGCATTTGAATACGAATGTATATTTTACATAGATTGTATTTTTTTTAGTTTTTAATAAAGATTTCTAAATGTTTTTACTACAGATTTGTTTTATTATTTATTTATTTTTGTGGTGACACATCGACAGGTACGGTATTGGCTTGAGCATCACAAAAAGGTGAATTTCCATTGTATAAAAAGTGAAAAAACTCAAAATCATCACGTCAAATAGAAATATATCGACTTGAATCAAAGATGGCTGTGGACAACGGGCTTGAATTTGGCAGAAGAAGGATGAAAGTAGGATATATGTTTTAGAAATGAGATCACTTAGAAGAATGTGCAGAAAACAATGCATGATAGAGAATACCCAATGAAGAAGTAAGAAAAGAATGCAAGGTGGATATAAAAATAAAATTAAGAAAATGTCACTAAGATGGTTTGGACATGAATGGATGAAGAAAGAATGGTCAAAAAGATATATACAAATAGTGTGAATGGAAAAAGAAGTTGAGGAAGGTCAAGGAAGACATGACCAAATTAATCTAATTCTGAAAGTAGGCCATGTTCAAAGCAGTGGCGGTACTCCCATAGAAGTCCAGAACCCCTGAATTTTGAATCAAAGCCTCTTCTGGCTTACAGAGGTTCTGCTCTTGTGGCTATTCCTCTTACGTCTAATGTGAACATTATTGGAAGGTGATTTGGTGGGTTGTTGGTTTATGCAGGGGTATGATTACTTAGATTTGGGGGTTTTGATTCAAAATTTCTTACGCAAGCCGGGCTTCTATGGTTGTACCGCTACTGGTTCGAAGTAGGAACCATCAACGAGCGTGCGTGTCACGGTGTGAGTATAGAAGAGGCGCGAGCGTTATGTCAGGATAGAACAGTTTGGGGGTCCATCCTCTCTGCCTACCCCTCGGGAGAAACGGCGTGATGGTTAGTTACAATTTGCCTTAAATAATCGTCACCTTTAGCATTATAACACTCAAGAAAAGTCTGGCGGCAAACTTCTATCATGGCGGAATACAAAAGCTTGTATTTGGATTATGACAAGAGTTTTAAATATTGGTGGAAAATACAAAATGTGTACTTTCTTTGCTAGCCTTCTTCCCTCCATTGCTGGATATAGACCTCTTCCAATTTCCTCCACTCGTCTCTATTCTGTCCTCTTTGTATCCAAGATTTTCCAACCCTTGACAATATCATCGGTCCATCTCATCGGTGGCCTTCCAACACTTCGCCTATTTGCCCATGGTCTCTAACTGAGTATCCTGGGTGCCCATCTGTTGCCACCCTGTCTAGCCAAATGTCCAGCCCATTGCCATTTCAATTTTGCGACTCGGTCCATGACGTCAGCAACCCTGGTGCGGTGTCTAATTTCTTCATTCCTTATGCGGTCACGCAAGCTCACACCAAGTATCTGTCTTTCCATAGACCTCTGAACACTTGAGCCTGTGGACACTTTTTGCTGTAAGAGTTGTCGTCTCTAGTCCATATGTCATCATGGGCAGTATACGCATGTCGTAGACCTTTCTTTTGAGACAAACCGGAATTTCATCATTTTCAAAGACATGTCTCAGTTTACCAAAGGCGACCCGACCCAGTCCAACTCTTCGAGGTAGCTCTGCAGTTTGATTCTCTTTTCCAAGTCTGATTTTATGACCAAGATACACATACTCTTTCACACTTTCTAATGTTTACTAGTTTTTTTAAATATCAAAAGGGTACTTATAAAAATGCTGATATTATCTTCTTACCCTTACAGAATACTTAACTTCATTGATACAATATTGAAAATAAATAAAAACAAAGCCAACTGTGTATAAATATTTATTTCATATTAAAATTCTTGTTGGAATATATTTTTTTTAAATATAAATAACAATTTAATATCACAAACACCATATCTTTTTTCTATCTACCGTCCGGTCCCTTATAACTAACGCTATGACAGTACTTCGTATGCCAAACCGGAGAATCCATCAAATGGTAAAATGTATTTCAAATAGGCATACGATTGCACTATAATAAAATGTACTTCAACGCGGCAAATCGCACTAGTAGTAAAATGTACTTCAAACAAGCAGATGGTTGCAGTAATAGACGCAATGCAAATTGGAAAATGATTACTTCAATAATAAGAAGTACTTCAAATCAGCAGATGATTGCACTGATAGTAAGGCCTACTTCAAATAGGCAGATGGTTGCAATTAATAGTTAGAAGTACTTCAAATGAGCAGATGAATGCGCTGATAGTAAGAAGTATAATACTTCAAACCGGTAGATGATAGGGCTGATAGTAAGATGTACATCAAATTGTTGGTGTACTTCGAATTGACAGATGACTTACTAATAGTAAGATGT
Organism: Lepidostoma basale; assembly: GCA_022606425.2. Classification (NCBI taxonomy): domain Eukaryota; kingdom Metazoa; phylum Arthropoda; class Insecta; order Trichoptera; family Lepidostomatidae; genus Lepidostoma; species Lepidostoma basale. The sequence goes on from JAHDVF020000413.1 coordinate 181,739, forward strand.
ACTTCAAATAGGCAGATGTTGCACTTATAGATGTACTTCAAATTGAACTGATAAGACATACTTCTAACCGGGAAATGATTGCACTTATAGACGTACTTCAAATCAGCAGATGGTTGCATTAATAGTAAGAAGTACTTCAAATGGACATATGAATGTATTAATAGTAAAACATGCTTCAAATAAGCAGATGATTGCACAAATAATGATGTAACCTATAGAGCATCAAAAACATTCGATTTTTTTGTATAATCTTCAAATAATAAGTTAAATACATAATTTAACATTGATATAACACATAATGTAAAGGTTTTTTTTAATAGATAAACTTAAAATTAAATATCTTTTATAATTTATGATAAACTAATGGCAATAACACTGGAATATCATAATTATATTATCTTATATATGAAAACAATGTTTTTAAATCAATATATTATCTTATATATGAAAGATAAATAGACTAATAAAAGTGAAAAAGAAAGTTTTTGAAAGAATATTCATATATTATAATAATAATGTAAAAAAATAATCTCAAATAACCTTAAATAAACTATAGGAATATAAAAAATATGTATATTAAAAAAACTACTTTCTAAAGAGAGACAATTTTCAGTTTGACATTTTAAAAATGGAATTTGAAAATTGCGACATCACGGTTGACACGATTGGTTTACGGAGCGTCTATGACTTTTTTTAATCTATGTATTTTACAATGAGTTTGGAATCTCATATTTGCAACACTTTTAAAAGGCTTCAAACTTCAAATGATTGAAAAACTTCAGGTGTTTATAAATAGGTTTCTCCACTCTATATTCAGTTTTTTTGGTCCCATACTATTGTAAGAAGTACTCTTAGATGTATGTGTGTGAAATCTGTGTATGATAGAGTGTCGAATGCAAATATTACGATCAAAATAATGAAAGGATCATTAAGATGGTTCCTGTAGGATAGATGAATATTTTTAAATTTCTTCCCAATCGGGATTTCGGCGCAACACTGCTTCCAGATTTTTCTTAGCGAGGACTCTCTTTTCTCCGGGCCACGTCAACGATTGTTTTATTTATTGCAGAGCAATTTTCAAAGCTGAAGTCAAAACGTGACGCACCTGTACACACACAAGACACAATGCATATATACGCACAGTCAAACACATCTATCACGGCAAAGTAAAAATATGACACTTATAATCAATCAAATAGAATAATCAAAATAGAGGCAGACTGACCAAGGAGACATATTGGGTTCTCTTACACATCACACAGACAGTTGCTCACCCCGAAATCTCTCTTAATTAAATATTTGCTAAGCCCTTAAATATGTTATTATATTCCCTAATTTCTAGGGCTAGAGGGGGTCTACAGATCGTCACCTAAGAGTAAGAGGGTTCCAACTAACAAAATTTCACATTTGAGGTATGGAGGAAGATGTAGCCAGCAGACTCAACGAGGCAAGGGAGCTTTCGCTATGCTTCGCCCTGTATGGCGTTCCAGTATCATTTCGAGAAAGCTCAAGCTCCAAATATTCAGCAGTAGCGTTAAAAGCGTACTGCTGTACGGATGTCAGACTTGGAAATCTACCGCGGACGTTATTGGAAAACTCCAGGTGTTTATAAATAGGTGCCTTCGCTCAATATTCAAGATCTATTGGCCCCACACAGTGTCAAATGCCGTTCTCTGGACCATGGCAGGCGAAAAGCCAATTAGAGAACAAGTCGCTAGACGCATATGGCAGTGGATCGGTCACACTCTGAGACGTAACTCAGCCTGCATCGCTCAGGGCGCACTAGACTGGTAAGAGGAAGCGAGGCAGACCTAGAGCCACCTGGAGAAGAGCCCTGCAGGACGAGGTTAAAGCAGCAGGCCTCACTTGGGATGATGTTAGGCATCAGGCATGCGATAGAGTCGGGTGGAGAAGGTTCCTTGAGGCCCTATGCACCACGGAGATGTGACAGGACAAAAAGAAGAAGAAGAAGAACTCCTTAAAAACCCAGGAAATCACTATTGACGAGAAAGTATTCACGGCAGTATTCGTCGACTAACTCCCTTAAAACGAAATAAAGCTTACAGAAAACATACGTCTGACTCAATTAATAAATACAATTAACATTACTTTGTTCTGATAATATCAAAATTGGTCGGCAAAACCATTTTAAAATAATTTTACGTCATTAATCTCTTCTGAATTGTTGCATAATGGGTGTTCTCGTTCAACTGGGAAAAAGAAAGATGAAGGTAGAATAAACACAGTAGAAATGAGACCTTTAAGACGAATATGTGTTAAATCTGTATATGATAGAGTGTCAAATGCAAATATAAGAAGTGATTGCGGTGCTACTGAAAGTGTTATGAACAAAATAATGAAAGGGTCGTTAAGATCGTTTGGACACATGGAAAGAATGAACGAAGACAGAATGGTGAAGAAGGTATATGTAAACAACGTGAAAGGAGCTAGAAATTGAGTAAAGCCTGGGAAAACGTGACACGATCAAATCAGTCAAATATTAAATGTCGGCCACGTGAGGAGTCGGATAAATCGACGTTCGTGCATGACTTTATGTATGAATGTTGTGGAAGTGAGAGAAGTATGTTAGGACGTGGCAGTGTGGCAGTCCATTCTTTCTGCCTACCCCTCCAGAGAGACGGCGTGATGGTAAGATAGTTTGTTTTCTAAAAGATTGATAATTAATTGACTTTCATGAAGAGCATCCAAAAGATGGCGAGATATTTAGACATCTCCCAGGAATAGGCTCCGAAAAATAAGATGACACAGTTCTAAATACAGCAAAATAAGACTTATAAACAAAGGGAAGAGGCATATGATCAAAAGTGGACATCAATAGATCATAGAAGAAGAATAACAACAACGTTCTTGTTTGCACGATTGGTACACTTCGAGGAATCTGTTGCAGGCCTAGTCATCCAAGAAGCTGGAAAGAGGGTCTTTGGTCGTGACCTCCGCGCTGGAAACCATCGACTGTGTCTTTATCAGAGGTTTCGCAGACTGTATGCTCGATTTTTGCCTAGTACCTGAAAAACCATAAAAACATTATCATTTCAAATCAAATCAGTTTATTATCTTAACAGACATTACAGATAATATTAATGTTTAAGGCATCTATTGAATACAGGTAAAACATAAAAAATATATTATATTTATAATATAATACCAGAAACGCATGAGAGATGGTTCGACATTAGGAAGACAAGATACTCTCTAAAGTCAAGAGTATTTGTCTTCTCAACGTACTTTCACTAACATGAAAGACATCGATCTCCGAGGAGACCGCGTTCAGCAGACTAATAGCTGTTCCCACTGGTTTTACCAGAGTCAGGTTGGTTCTGGCAGCCGGTAGGTAAAATAATCTATGCTGTCGGAGATATCTATCAGGGACAAAAAGACCAACATCCTCCAGCACGGCCGAGATTCCCTGATTAATCTAAAGAAATAGGATGATAAAGAAATGAGATGCCCATCTTTTCGAAGCTGCAGAAAGTTAGTCCCCAACATTCCCAAAAGAAATGCCGTGGGATAGAGCCATGGATAGCTACCATACTCCCTCATGTAAAGATACCTCAGAATTTTTTTCTCAGAAAGTAAAAAGTGTGGCAGTCCATCCTTTCTGTCTACCCCTTCGGAGAGACGGCGTGATAGTTAGTTTAGTTTTAGAAAACAGAAGTTTTCATTCGTATTAATTGATTTCTGACTTACCTGTACTACGCCCGAAGATGTCTGCGTCATCCGTGGGGTCGTCGCCAAACAAGGACTTCGTCTTGCTCCTGGCACTTCCGAAGCCTCTACCCGTTGGCGTGGGCTTGAAGAGTTCATCGTCGCTGTCGCTCTCACCGAACAGCTTGTCTTTGGCAGCCACTTCGATCTGTTTTCTCCTCGCGCCCGCTTTGGGTTTGCTATTTCTATCCGTCTTGCTTCCGAAGAGATCTCCATCGCTATCCGAATCGATAAATACACCTCTCGAAGCTTTCTTTTTTGGTCTACTGGTTTCGGTTATATCTTTAATAGTTTTGTTTGTTTTTCCACTTTCGATAACTCTACTATCTTTAGCTCCTACACCACTCTCTTTACTAGCTTTTTCAAACATATCTTTACTAGTTTTAGTTGTTTCAAAGATATCTATACTAGTTTTAGTTGTTTCAAAGATGTCTTTACCAGATTTACCCGTTTCAAAGATGCCTTTACCAGATTTACCAGTTTCAAGGAAGTCTTTGCTACTTTTTACTGTTTCAAAGATATCTTTACCAGATTTACCTGTTTCAAAGATATCTTTACCAGATTTATTAGTTTCAAAGATGTCTTTATCAGATTTACCAGTTTCAAGGATATCTTTGCTACTTTTAACTGTTTCAAAGATATCTTTACCAGATTTACCTGTTTCAAAGATATCTTTACCAGATTTATTAGTTTCAAAGATGTCTTTACCAGATTTAACCGTTTCAAATATGTCTTTACCAGATTTACCAATTTCAAGGAAGTCTTTGCTACTTTTTACTGTTTCAAAGATATCTTTACCAGATTTACCTGTTTCAAAGATGTCTTTATCAGATTTACTAGTTTCAAGGATATCTTTGCTACTTTTAACTGTTTCAAAGATATCTTTACTACCCATTTCGACCTTGTTTTTATCACTTGCATTTGTTTTAGATGCAACTTTCTTGCTTGGTTTAACAGCCGAAAACAAATCATCATCAGAATCATCGTCGTACAATATCTTTGAAGATTTCTTTTTCAATGTAGCAAACAGATCGTCTTCATCAAACTCGCCAAACAATCCAATAGGTTTCTTCGGTTTTGTCTCCGAAGTCTTGTCAGCACTTTTAAAGGCGTCGACAGCTTCAGTTTTACCGAATAAATCACCGACTTCGACCTTGGATTTGACGTTTTCAAATGTATCACTTTTGATATCGGCGTTTGATTTGACATCTTCACTATAAATTAAATCAGATTTATCGATTTTGCTCTCGGAAGAAGACAAAAAACTAGTTTTGGACGATTCCAACGGCGAAGTGGGTAGTGACGATGTGAAATCGTTGTCTGGTTCGTCAAACGAAAACAGAATGTCCGCTGCGGACTTCCTGGCGGCCTCGTGCCTTGCCTTCCTAGTTTGGGGTCTTCTTTTGACCTGAATTTTCACCCTCTCTTTCGAAATGCTATTGCTCAAGACGGTGTCGAGAGACTTCGGCTCCTCTTCGAAACTGACTGACTTGGTCACGTGTTCTTTATTAGTTTGTTTGCTGTATCTTTCTTCGTTGATTTCCTTCACGAGTTTCGGAGATGCGCCGGGCATCAGTGCTTTGACGTTGATATTTAGATTATTCGTTAGCTTTCCCACTGTTCTTGCAGGCGACGTGTTCTCCGATTTAGATTTGAGAGAGCTGATAGCGCAGCCATCGATTTCCTCGTTCATGTCTAGATGACTCTTTGATTTCTCGTTGGACAATTTAGAAAGTGCCGCTTTGATGTCTCCTACCGATGTGCTAGGGACCATTGTTTCTTCTTTAATTATCCCCTTAGGTTTATCATTTTTAATCTCTGGTTTAGCTTGTCCCACCGAATGTCTATCTTCCTTAATCTCTGTTTTTTCTTGTTCAATCAATGGTTTGTCCTTTTTAATCTCTGGTTTTGCTTGTTCAATTGTTGGTTTGTCTTTTTTTATCTCTGGTTTAGTCTGTTCTACTAATGGTTTTTCTTTCTTGATCTCTGGTTTAGCCTGTTCTGCTAAGGGTTTGTCTAACTGTTCAACCATTGGTTTATCTTTCTTAACCTCTGGTCTTAATTGTTCCACCAAAGGTTTAGCATTTTTTATTTCTGGTTTAACCTGTTCGACTATTGGTTTATCTTTGTTGATCTCAGGTTTAACTTGTTTAATCGTTGGTTTATCATTCTTAATCTCTGGTTTAGCTACTTCCACTATAGTTTTGTCTTCCTTGATCTCTGGTTTAGCCAGCTCAGTCAAAAGTTTGTCTTTTTCGATATTCGGTTTTGAATGTTCTATTGTTGGTTTATCTTTTTTGATCTCTGGTTTGGCCTGTTCAACCAAAGGTTTATCTTTCTTAATCTCTGGTTTAGAATGATCTATCAGAGGTTTATCTTTTTTGATATCAGGTTTAACCTGTTCAATAATTGGTTTATCTCTCTTGATCTCTGGTTTAGCCTGTTCAACAGTTGGTTTATCTTTTTTTATCTCGGGTTTAAGCTGTTCAACAATTGGTTTATCTTCCTTGATCTGTGGTTTAGACTGTGGTGATTGTTTTATATCAGGTTTAGCGATTATTCTCGGCTTAATACTAACCTCTGGTTTTGTCACAACATCAGGAGGAGTTTCAATGTCTTCAACATCCAAATTCATAGCCTCGGTCGGCTTTGCAGACACAGCTGTTTCCCTCGTAGATACTTCAGGTTTAATAACGAGGCTTTCGCTACTGTCCATCATATATTCTCTGATTCTTTTTTGGGGTATCTCAACAGATACTTTTAAGCCGGGATCCGTGCGAACTTCAAACATTTTAGAAGAAGTATTATCTTTCAAATTACTGAACAATCCGTGGGAAGATTCACTCTTTAATGTATTTGATTTCGACAGCGTAGAAAACAGATCAGCGTCGTCATCCGAAAATTCTGAAAATCTATCATTTGATTGTATACGAGGCACGTCTTCTGTCTTTTGATTTGAAGCGCTCTTTAAAACATTAACAGTTTTATAGTACGGATAATCGGAAAACATATTTGAAGCAGAACCGTCTTCAAACGCATCATCCTTATCATCGAAATCCGGTGGTTCATCTGAAAACAGGCCGAAACTAGACGACTTGACTGGAGGTTTCGTTTCATCTTTTGGTATATCCTCAAATAATCCGGAAGGAACTTTAGATTTCGTTGTTTTTGTTATGTTACGAATCGTCGAAAAGAGATCTTCCTCGTCGTCGTAATCGAAGAGCGAATTAACGTTTCTAGGCTCGTTTGAAATAGGCTGGTCATCGTCCAAAGGTGGCGGTACATCGTCAAACAGACCGCCTTGCACGCTCGTGATTTTAACATCGTTTTCAGCAGTCCGTTTCGACGGAACAAAAAACTCTTCGTTATCCGAATTCTCTTCGAATAAAGATTCGTTCACAATGTTTCTGTCTTCGCTTCTGACTGTTTCCTCGATCGGATCGATAATCTCTTCTTTGGGTTTATTACTTTCATCATCGTTAGTGTTTGATGCTGCGTATCTATCAGTGTCTGGATTCGTTAGAGGCGGATCATTGTCTGTTTCACTGCTTGAAGATTCTTTTCTCTTTCTGGCTAGGATGCTTGAAGCTAAGCTGTCTTTTAGTAGATTTGAGGTGTCCCCGAACATGGCAACTGCTCCAGGAGGTTTCTAGATATAAAACAAATAAAAAATGATCAATATTATGAACAAAATAACCCTCAAATTTATGACTAACTAACCATCAGGAGAGGTAGGCAGAAAGTATGGACTGCCACACTGTTCTGTCCTGACATATTTTTCTCCGTTCCTCTACATTCATACATTGTGTCATGCACGCACGTCGATTTATTCGACTCCTCACGTGACCGACATTAAATAATTGATTGATTTGATCGTACCACGTTTTCCTTGGCCTGCCTCTATTTCTAGCTCCGTTCATGTCATTTTCATATACCATCTTCAATATTCTGTTTTCATTCATTCTTTCCACGTGTCCAAACCATCTTAATATTCCTTTAATTATTCTTAAGGATTAATTTTATCTCAATAGAGACGAAGATGTAAATTGTTTTTTAGAAAAAGAATATGGTGGTCGAGGCGCGTACAGGACTTATGACCTGTCATTGGTTGAGTTAAGCGATCGCTTTATGTAATACAACATTCCCCATTCTGCACTACTTACGACCACCACGTCTGACAAATTTTTGAAAGATGTATATTGTATATATGCTAATGTGTTGAGGAACACTTCACATATTTTGTTCAATCTACACTAGCGCCATCTATTAAGATTAGATGTAAGCATTAAGCCAAAAACCTTTATTAAATTGAGATAAAATTAATCCTTAAAAATGACTAACCCGCAATGGGTTAAATCCAGTATTTGTCCACAAGTATTTGTATACATTCAAAATGTTGTTTAATTATTTTGTTCATAACACTTTCATTCGCACCGCATTCACTTCTTATACTTGCATTTGAAACTCTATCATATACAGATTTACCACACATTCGTCTTAGAGATTTCATTTCTACTGCATTTATTCTACTTTCATCCTTCTTTTGCCAGTTCCATGTTTCACTTCCATACATAAGAGTCGGCACAAGAACACTCAAATTTATTAATAGAAAAAAGCGCGAAGCTACAATACATAGCAACAACAGGTTGTATGGGTTGTAGTGTTTTTCGCAGCCGCGCGATGCTATTTTAAATATCTATGGAAAAAGAATGGACCACCACACCATTCATTCCTGACATTTCTTCTCTCGCTTCCTCGACATTTAATATTTTATTGATTTTATCATGCCACGTTTTCCTCGGTCTTCCTCTCCTCCCTGTTTCGTTCACATTGTTAATGTATGTTTACAAGAGATGGAAGAATGGAGAAAGATATCGGAAGAAGGCTTGGGAGCTGGAAACAAAATAAATAGTGCACTCAAAGTCATTACCGCAAATAGAAATATATCGACTGCAGAAAAGATGGCAGTGCACAATGGAGTTCTAGTCCCGACCCTTATGTATGGAAGTGAAGCTTGGTGTTGGCAGAAGAAGGATGAAAGTAGGATAAATGCCGTAGAATTGAGGTCACTAAGAAGAATGTGCGGAAAAACAATGTATGATAGAATATCTAATGATGAAGTAAGAAAGGAATGTAAGGCGGATGAATGCGTGATAAATAAAATTAAGAAAGGGTCACTAAGATGGTTTGGACATATGGAACGAATGGATGAGGAAGAATGGTTAAAAAGATTTATATATGTTATACAAGTAGTGTGAATGGGAAAAGAAGACGAAAAAGGCCAAGGAAGACATGGCATGACCAGATTAATCAATTACTGAAAGGCGGCCATGTTCGAATTAGGAACGAGCATGCATGTCACGATGTGTCAATGTAGAAGAAGCGCTAGAGTTATGCCAGGATAGAACAGTGTGGCGATCCATCCTCTCTGCCTACCCCTCCGGGGAAACGGCGTGATGGTTAGTTAGTCAAATGTATACTTTAACATTCTTTCCATGTGTCCAAACAATCTTAACGACCCTTTTCTGCATTCACTTCTTACATTTGCATTTGACTCTATCATATACATTCTTCGTCATTTAAATATTTCAGTCTTAAAGGTCTCGTACAAAGGAACAGCAAAAAACTTACAAAAGTTCATCGGGAATTGATTTCAACTTTTCAAATTATTATTTTTTTTAAATACACACCTTCATAGTTCCTTTTTCCGGAATATTCTCAATACTATTTTTTTCCTCTGGCAACTCTGCCTTTTTGACTTCTGCCAATTTCTTAGCTGGCATTCTAAGAGATGCGAACAAGTCCTCTGGTTCGGCTTCGATTGTTTCGGCAAATATTTCTTTTGTTTTGATCGGTTCTTTTGTTTTTTCATATTTTTCATCAGACGGTGACTTTTTGCTCTCGTCTTTAACCGTAGAAACCTTAAACAAAGAAAACAGGTTTAGAATTTAAGTAAGGTTATGTTTGAATAACTTTGAAAAACTTTGTATAATCACATTAAGAGTAAGATCTTTGGGTGTTTATTTTAGAGGTTTGGTTTTTAAACTGGCAACATTGTTTCTACAGACTGTCAATTTGACAGTTGACGTTTGATTTGTAGTTAGTACGTTTTGCCATTTCACCATGAATAGACTGACGTCAGAACAGCGCTTGCAAATTGTGCAAATTTATTTAGAAAATCACGGTTCGGTTTGCCAAACTTATCGTGCACTACGTCCATTTTACGGTCGACATAATCGACCATCCGAGCAAGTTATTCGGAAAACCGTGGATCGTTATCGCACCACGTACACTCTAGTGGATAATACGCATCCACAAAGACGACAATTGACGAAAATTGGATTTCACGATTGCGCTTCATTGGAGCTAGCCGTGGTGCTCATATGCCCGAAATTATATTTAAACAGTAATGGCATAAAATTATCTATTAAATAAAGCCAATATCATAGACATTAACATTACATTAATGTGTTTTTTTTTTTTTTTTGAATATGTATTGTATACCTCTAAAAAAAACACCCAATAGCATGCGTAAGACCAATAATAACATATGCCATCAAAGCAAGGGTAGACACAGTCAGGACCAAACAAATTCTAGGGACTTCCGAGATGAAAACACTGAGGATGATAGCAGGCAAGACACCGAGAGATCGCTTGAGGAACACCAGGATAAGAGAGATAAGTGAGGCTGAGGATATTATAAGATGAAGTAGACAGCGAAGGAGGGACTTATCATCGTGGAAGACCTCCTTAAAGATGGTGTGACAGCTGGGAATCCACGTCACAGGAGGAGCAACCCTCGGAGAACAGACCACATATCTGTAGCAAAATCAGAGAAAGGATCAAAGTTTCTGATGTAGCCTACAATATAGCTTCGTGAAAGTGAAATTGGGCCGGCCATATAGCGAGGACAATGAAAGATTGATGGACCACAGAAACCCAGGCAGAACACTTCTTCACTGACTCAAGTGTCCTGAAAGATCATGAAAATAGAACTACTTTTATAATTTCTTACTTTTGTTTTAACAGACGATTCCTTTTTTAACGAGGCGAAGAGATCGCCGTCGTCATCGCTGTCGCCTCCGAATAACGACGATTTTTTCACCGTCTTTTCCACTTTATTAACTGTCTTTTTATCTGTTTCATAAGCTCCAAATAAGCCGCTATCATTGTCGACTTCGTCAAACAAACCTTTCGACGAAGCTTTCTTCGATTCTTTCGACGGCACATTCTTTTTAATTTCAAAACTAGAATCAAAATCACCGGAATCATCGTCAAATAAACCTTTTGACTGCTTGCTTGCGTTTGAAGACGCGGCTGTATCATCAAACAATCCGGTTTTTTTAACTGTCGCCGAGGCATCAACGGTTTTACGAGTATTTTTATTATTTATTGCGTTGCTTTTGACGTCGCTAGAAAAGAATTCGTCGTCTGAATCGTCGAAAAGACCTTTCGACGTCGTTTTAGGTTTCGATTTAACTATTTCATCGTCGGATCCGTCGAACAGTCCAGCCGCTTGCGACGATTTTGGCGCGTTGAGATCTCCGATTTCATCATCGTCAGGTAGATCATCGAACAGGCCGCCGTAATTTGATTGCTTCTTGCCGAATAGGCCGCCAGATTGGGGTTTGGGCTTTGATGGTTTTCCGCTGAATAGATTGTCGGCGTCGTTGTCATCGTTGTCGCCGAACAAGTCATCGGTAATATCGTCAACGTTGTCCAGGGGTGGAGGTTCATCGGAAAATATATTACCTGAAATATACAAATTAAATATATTTTCAATGTATACAAATACTTGCAGACAAATACTGGATTTTACCCATTGCGGATTATCAATTCAAGGATTAATTGTATCTCAATAGAGACGAAGATGCAAATTGGAAACAGAACATGGTGATCGAGGTGTTTACAGGACTTATGACCTGTCATTGGTTGGGTTAAGTGCACGCTTTATGTAATACAACATTCCCCATTCCACCCTTCTACGACAACCATGTCTGACAAACACATTATCAATTCAAGGATTAATTGTATCTCAATAGAGAAGAAGATGCAAATTGGAAACAGAATATGGTGGTCGAGGTGTTTACAGGACTTATGACCTGTCATTGGTTGGGTTGAGCGCACGCTTTATGTAATACAACATTCCCCATTCCACTTTTCTTACGACCACCATGTCTGACAAATTTTTGGAAGTTGTATATATGTTAATATGTAACACCAAACTTCACATGTTAGTTTCATCTACACACTAGCGCCGAATTAACGGACTTTTACTGTATTTGTATACTACAATAGTATAGTTTCAAATAACGAATTGCGTATTATAAAATTTCAAATATTTACCAGTAACTCGCTTGTTTGGCTGGGTGTTGTAACCAGGATCAAGCCCCGTTCTTTTGCTATTTTTACTCCTGCCAGAAGCAGCGTTGACAGATTTGATGGCCTCACTTTTAGGGCTGGTGAAGTCGGGAGGATTTTGTATATTACCGCCGAGTTTCCTCGCCAGTTCGGCGGCGAAATCAGATGCTTTCACGGGCTGAAATAATTAATAATAACATCACATCAAATCAATTAAGCATTCTTACAACTAAATGAGTGCAACCAACCAACAAATGCCAGCCATCTACAAACAAATTTGTGCCAAAGTTGCTGACAATTGAGCAGAAGCAACTTCGTGTGAACATTGCACAGGACATGCTGGAGACTGTGATCAATGATCCCAATCGCTTCCTGTGATTTCTGGCTTTTAACCCAGCTGAAAATGTCTTTGAATGGGACCAGATTTCAGACCAGGGAAGACATCACGAACATTGCGACGGACCACCTGCGCGCCATACCAAAAAAATCTTTCCAGCGTTGCTTCCGGCAGTGGTAGAACCGTGGGAGAAGTGTGTAGCAGCTCAAGGGGACTACTTTGAAGGGGTTTAGTGTCATTTAATTGTATCTCAATAAATGTTTTTTATATGAATAAAAGTCGGATACATTTTGAACAGACCTTGTAGCTATCATATTGATTCTCATGACATGTAATAGGTAGATAATCTATCGCCACTTTATTGTCACATGAATTCTACACCAGATCAAAGACAGTGTGACAATCACACTACCATCGCCGGAAATTCGGTGTGACAGTCAAAGCACTTACCACTCGGTCACAAAGGTCATCAATCAATCATCCAATCAATCAATCAACCAACCAACCAATCATCCAGCCAATCAATCACACGATCAATCAATCATATCACCAATTGAAGGCTGGTTATAACAAAATGGTTTAAACATAAAACAACAAAAAAATAGACGTAGCACAGGTGTCATCTGTAGGGTGACGTTTGAACTACACTATATTATTGCATCACTTTGCCCATTTAACACCAATTGGGATCAAAAACTCTGACATTTGGCACCTTTGTAATTTCCAGCCCTCAATTAACCAATCAATCACCGAATAAAGCAGCCAATTTAGCACCTGAATATGAAAAAACCGACCAATCAAACAACCTACCAACTAACCAAATGTCCGGTATTACAAAAATTCCTACCTTTTTTGGTACGACTTCTTCGTCAATATTATTTGGCGAGGTGATTACTTCATCGCTGCCCAGAGGATATTTAAGATTGTTGATCTTGGACACTTCCAAATCCGTTGTGTCCGAGCTGTTTGTTGACGTGGACGTCTGCAAAGAGAAGATATTCAGAATTTTAACATCTTCTTTCTTTCTTTCTGGCTACCTCTTTGGAAAGATGGCATGATGGTTAGTTAGTTAGATAAGTTTCATAAAATAATATAGTGCAGAATGTGATCAAACAAAAGCGGGGAAGCATAATTTTGAGGCATGTCAGGATAGAAATGTTACAAGATGATTGCCGTAACTCAATCCAACTTACCATAGACGACCTCCCGTCTGTCAGCTGTCCTTTGGGTATAGGGAGTGACATCTTCCCTTTCATCTCTGCGACCCTTTCGTCTCTGGTCCTGGACGGAGGCTGCGACTCCTCGTCTGAGCTGACGGACTGCTGATCGTCTTCCCAGGTCTTGGGATGCGCTTCATCGTCGGAATCCGACTCCGAGTAGCCATCTTGAAGACCTAAATAAAAATAAAAAATCACAATCAAAATTTTTACATTAATTTATTTTTTCTTGAACAATTTGCAATTCTTGTATTCTCCATGTGGTCCACGTGGTCTCTCCAAAAGCGCCTTCTGCTTATTTCCCATCTCACTATGTCCTCAACACCACAGACAGACCTTATCGTTTCATTTCTGATCCGATCTCTGAGGGTTTTGCCTGCGATGGAGCGTAGGGTTCGCATTTCTGCTACTCTAAGAAGGTTCTTAGTTCTATTGGTATCAGCGCTGACTTCTATCACATACGCCATGATGGGGCGGATGCATGCCTTGTATATCCTGACTTTACTTTCGGTTAGCATGTATTTTTTCCTCCATATGGTGTCGCGCAAGCAGCCAGCCACGGCTGTCGCTTTGTTGGTTTGTGCTCGCACTTTATCATGTAGGTCACTGTAGCTACAGATCTCTACACCTAGGTAAGTGAATCGCTTGACTTGCTCAATCGGTGTGTTATCGATGATCAGTTTACATCTGAGCGGCTCTTTTGATATCGTTAAGCACTTCGTTTTACTAGTAGAAATCGTCATGTTATATTTTTTATATATAAGGTGGAATTTGTAGAATATTCTCTGATAGTATTGCAGCGTCGTCAGCATAGCATACTATATTGATAACATTTTTTACCATTCTGTAACCTAGGTCCAATGAAGACACCTCTTTTAGTATTTTATCCATATTAATGTTAAATAAAAAAGGACTGAGACGGTCTCCCTGTTTTATGCCAGTTACAGTGGGTATTTCCTTTAATAATAATAATAATAATAATATGCTAACTTTTAAAGCGCCGTTTTTGTGATGTAATCACCTCAAGGGCACATTAAGACGTGTTTTAAATCTAAAAATCTAAATGTGACCGCTTAAAAAGCGATCGGTTTAAAAGTATAGTAGAACAAAGTATAAATGTTTAACTTGGGTATGAAATATGAAAAAGATGGGTTTTCAATTTAGATCTGAAATCTGTCGGATCATTTATGCATCTAAGGTGTGAAGGGAGATTGTTCCAAGCTGATGGACCGGCTACCGCGAACGCTCGATCCCAGAAATTTGTACTGGGGCAACGCTTCGGCTCAACTAATCTTCCTATTGCTGAGGAGTTCGCCGAGCGAAGTGTGGATTTCCTTGAATTTAGGCTGTCCGTTATACAGAGTTCAGATATATAACTTGGTGCCATTCCATGTAGCGCTTTGAAGACTGTCCAGCAGAGTTTATACTGGATTCTTTCTGGACTTTAAAGCCAGTGAAGTTCTTTGAGATGTTGTGTTATATGAGACTTTTTTGGAATGCCTTTAATGAGCCTTGCTGCTGCATTGAACGCAGATTGAAGTTTGTTTATTTGTTGTTTTGGAATGTTTGCATAAATTCCATTACAATAATCAAGTCGTGACACAACGAAGGAATTTACAAGAGTTTTGAAAGTGTCATGGGGAATACTCCTTTTGACGGATTTTAATCGTCTTAGGTGGAAGAAACTAGCGCTGACCGTGTTATTAATTTGGGATTTTAGAGACAGATTTTTTTTTTTTTTTTTCTTGTATACAACAGGTTGCTTACACCCAATTACTGTATACACATTATTTTAGCTATTATATTGATGGTTCACATGACATGTGATAGGTAGCCAATCTATCGCCATTTTATTGTCACATGAATTCTACACCAGACCAAAGACAATGTGACAATCACACTGCCATCGCCGGGAATCGAACCCGGGACCTTCGGTATGGAAGTCAGAGCTCTAACCACTCTGCCACGAAGGTCGTCGAGCATTTGCGTCAAGATAAACACCAAGAAGCTTTGTGGAGTTTTTGTTTAATATCCACCTGTCCTGATCCGTTTTTCTACCATTTCTATTCATACTGTGGATAGTTTTGATCATTGAAGAGGAGATATTGTATTCTCTCATTATGCTTATGACATCCTCCAGCAGAACTTTTTCAAAAACTTTAGTCAGATCTATAAAACACACAAACAGCGACTTGTTAAACTCCATCTTAAAAAGGCAAAATTAACATTGTAACTTACCGATGTGCCATTTTTTTTGCCACTTGCAGGAACCGATGATGTATGGGAGTGGAATATCTGAATAATTGTCCTTTGGTCTCAAAACGACACTGAAAACATAATTAATCCAATCAAAACAAGATAACACGCATTCATTTTGTTTTCGTAACCTTTATTGATCCATTTCAAAATATTAAATGAAGTAACATCTTGGTCGAACCTGTTAGTAATGTCTTCCGCAGCGGAATCTGACTCGCTCTCGCTGTCCGGAGAGATGTGGAGCCGTTCACAAAGACCCTCGAGCACCCGACAGCTTCTCCCGACGCTCTGCAAGATCTTCTCTCTTCTTTCGGCTTCCTCAACATCCTTACTCTTGGCGGGGGTAGTCTGCATATGAAAAAAATATTTTTGCATAATTAATATCAAATCAAATTGGCGGTGAAACGGCGTGATAGTTAGTTAAAAATAGATGTTTTAAGAACTTACATTGTTGGTTGAAGCGTCTTCTGTCAGCTGTTTGTCTACAGAGACCTCATTATCATCTTCCTGTATAGACGTCTCCACAAACTGAGTGCTCCCGAGTCCCATGAATCTAAAATCATGAAGAGACATTAATTTCTTCCCATCTCAGGTCTTATCTGGTGGCAAATTGATGATCGGACAGCCTCTAGATTGGTGACAGATGATCACAATTGAAGCAGACCTAGAGTCTTCTTCTTCTTCTTCGATGGCCCTACAGCCCATATCGAGCCTTAGCCTCCAGTATTCTTCGCCTCCAACTCCTCCTGTCCTCCGCTTTGACCCTACAATCTGACACTCTTAACAATCTTGCCCCATCTCTCCCAACTTCATCCTCCCATCGCAGCCTTGGTCGTCCAATTGGTCTTCTACCACCTGGGTGCCACTACAGCAATCTTTTTGGGGTTCGCGATGACGGCATCCTCTGCACGTGACCGGCCCATCTCAGTCTGACCTGTGTGGAGAGACTGGGAGCTTTGTAAATATTGTACAGCTCGTCATTATGCCGCACTCTCCAGCCTTCACCGTCATTCACAGGCCCCAGAATTCTGCGCAGCACCCTTCTCTCAAAAGTATCCAGTCGCTCTGCAGATTTCGCTGTCATTGTCCACGCCTCACATCCATAGGTCACTACTGTTCGGATGATTGTTTTATACAGGATGATTTTGGATTTCCAGTGTACGTTTCTTGATTTGAGTTATATATAAAATAAACCTAAGTTCCCAATTAGAAATGTTTTGTAATTTTGTATTCTATGATTTGGCATTGAATTCATTTTATCTCATCAAGTTCAAAAAAACTCACTGCTGGACAGGTTAATACACAGTTAACCCTTACCACTCCTTTGTGGAATGCCAGCCGACATGGCTATATGTACGCTACAACTCAGTTGTCAGTATAAGATAAGACTTTCGCGCGCGGTGTATTTTCGCGTGCAAAACTTGACAAGTGTCATTGTTTCTTGTGATTATTCGTTAAAAAAACATTTAATTTCACGTTTTAATAAAAATTTTACCGTTTTCCATTTTAATTATACTATAAAATAATCTGTTTTTGAATGTATACAAATACTGGATTTTACCCATTGTTAACATAAAGCGATCGCTTAACCCAACCAATGGCAGGTCATAAGTCCTGTAAATGCCTCGACCACCATATTCTGTTTCCAAATAATTTACATCTTCATCTCTATTGAGATACAATTATCCTTAAATATAAAATAATCCTTGCAAATTCACATAATCTAAAATGGCGGGAACATGCAGAGGAGCGATTAGAGTACAAGCCCCACTTCATTGCGAAACTGGACAAAGGTTCTAAAGACTGTACTGTGTGCAGTAACAGAAAGATTCCAGGGGGAAGACGAGAAACAGTGTGGTTTTGTGAGACCTGTTCCAGAAAACCCGGTCTCCTTCCTGGAGATTGTTTTAAAAAGTACCATACTATGCAAAACTATAAGTAGTCCATAATGTTTTTTGTAAATTGTTTTTTATTTGAATAATAAATCATTACAAATCAATTTTTAACGACTTTTTTTGTAACTACTTATGTAACTAATTTATGTAACTTGTCAATGAAAATATTTTGACATTATTTAAATTAGAGTTGGCTGACAAACAATATCAAAAAATAATGGAGTGGTAAGGGTTAATCAAAAGATAGAAGAACCATTTAGCACGAGGAGTTGATGGGATTGGCAGAAATTGTTTACCTGTTGTTGACATTTTTCAATGATACAGATGTCCGACATAGTTCCGTGTTAAGGACTTCGAGTTTATTTGCCGTGTTTTGAGTGTGAGCAACTATATTCTGAAAAAATAATTAATAATATTAGTGCGATATAAAAAACTTTTGTATCGTATATTTTAATAAAAAGAAATGAATTATTATTCATTTGTGTTATTCTGATAATTTATTTATATATTTTTACATTATGAATGTCCTCCAAGATTCCTAAGAGGGCTTTGTCTCCTTCCAAAGACCAGCTGGAGGAAACCTTTCGCAAATCTTCGATGGTCCAAGGACGGGAAGACACGGTTCCCTCCGCCTGAAACATAAAACATGCCATAATAAATAAATGCAGTAGAATAATAATAATAATTAGGCTAATTTGTATTGCGCCATTTTTGTGAATAGCTCACCTCAAGGGCGCTTTGACAATGTTTTTAGTCATGAGAGCTGCATGTGACATCAGCAATCAGATAATAGTTGTTCATATTTTGTAAAAGTGGGTTTTTAAGTTATATTTAACATAACTCAGATTGTCAATGCATCTAAGGAGTGAAGCTTGGAGCTGGCAAAAGAAGGATGAAAGCAGGATAAACGCCGTGGAAATGAGATCACTAAGAATGCAATAAAACGTTGTATGATAGAATACCGAACGATGAAATAAGAAAGAAACGTAAGGCAGATGACTGCATCATGGATAAAATTAAAAAAGGATCCCTGAGATGGTTTGGACATATGGAATGAATGGATGAGAGTAAATTGGTTAAAAAGTTGTACACAAGCAGCGTGAGTGGGAAAAGAAGCCGAGGACGGCCGAGGAAAACATGCCATGACCAAATTATTCAATTACTAAAAGGCGGCCACATTGGAAGTCGGAATAATCGACGTGCGTGCATGGTACGATGTATGAATGTAGAGGAAGCCCGAGAGGTATGCCAGGACAGAGCATTGTAGCGATCCATCCTCTCTGCCTACCCCTCCGGAGAAATGGCGAGATGGTTAGTTCTAAGGAGTGCAGGTAGCATATTCCAAGGGGCTGCGCTTTGACTCAACTAATCTGCCTTTTCCCGAGGAGTTTGCTGATCGAAGCGTAGATTTCTTCAAATTAGGGCTATCAGCAATACAGAGATCAGACATATAGGCTGATGCCATTCTGTGAAGTGCTTTAAAAACCGTCCAGCATAGTTTATGCTGGATTCTTTCAGGACACTTGAGCTAGAGAAGATCTTTTAGATGTTGTGAAATATAAGAATGAGACAACAGAAAAGAGATCTCTTAAACTAATGTGTATAAATCTATATACGATATAGTGTCAAATGCAAATATAAGATGTGAATGCAGTGTATGAAGGTGAGACACATGGGAAGATTAAATGAAGAGAGAAGGATAATGAAAATATATGTAAATGGCATAAACGGAACAAAAAAAAATAAGAAGACCAAGGAAAACGTGGCACGATCAAATCAATTAAATATTAAATTTTGACCGTGTGAGGAGTCAGAGAAATGGACACGGGTGCATGACACGGTGTATGAATGAAAAGGAAGAAGGAGAAGTATGTCAGGAAAGAACAATGTGACGGTCTATTATTTCTGCGTATCCCTTCGGAGAGACGGCATGATGGTTAGTTAGTTAATTTTTAAACATAAAACTTGTGCAAGTCTAATAAATAAAACATAATATGAAACATTATGCAAGTCTACTAATAAATTGGTCGAAAAAAGTGTGATCCGTGATAGAAACCAATTTTAAAATTGTAAATAACGTTTCGAAGTTAATTTGAAATTTTAAAAAGAAATGCAGATTTCTTTTCGATTTAACTTTCATAACATAACATAAATGCATTAAGAGCAAACTGAATTTTTAAACCAATCGACTCATGGAACATCCGTTTTTTTTAATTATGTGTCAATTGTACACATTATTTTTATTTATTTATTGTTGCAATGACATTTCGACACGACACACACATGTAAATATTACTATGAATATTAATAAAACGTAATTAAAAATTTCACGTACCATATTTAGGGATAATTAAAAAATAATTACTGATTAATTCGCTTGCGTTTCATTTGATTATGTCAATATTATCACGTCTTAAAACTGACAAGTTGACACAGCGAAAGTGTCAAAATTATTTTCTATGGCTTCTCTCTGGTGCTGCCAGCCGGTAATAAAAATGCAGAATCGGTACTTACTTAAGTAAATTAATTTTGATATTAATACAAAATATTTGTTAATATTCTATTGCTAATAAAATATTTCAATCACAGAAATTTGAATCGGTTTTCAATGTATTCAGTATTATTTGTCTTTTTCTTTTTTATATACTTTGTATATACAACACTAACTTTAATTTTTTTTTAAATTAAACATCAGAATCGGTACTTACTTAAGTAAATTAATTTTGATATTAATACAAAATATTTGTTAATATTCTATTGCTAATAAAATATTTCAGTCACAGACATTTGAATCGGTTTTCAATGTATTCAGTATTATTTGTCTTTTTCTTTTTTATATACTTTGTATATACAACACTAACTTTAATTTTTTTTTAAATTAAACATCAGACATGTTTCGTACAACCCGGTCCTTCCTCAGTGATATTATAAAGATATTCAAATATTATAAAATTGTATACAAATATGATCAGATTTGACAGATGTTATAAAGATCTCAAATAAACATTCAGCTTTCCATTCCATGTTGACGCGCTTAATTAATATGCCACTTTCTTTGTAAAATTATTATATAATAATGAACTAAATACAAATAAAAATATCCCTTTCGAGGATACGGCGTGATGGTTAGTTAGTTAGTTAGTTAAAATATACCTAATAATTACAAATCAAAAATAAATTTACTAAAACTGTTTTGTATTCTCCGTCTCCATATATCAATGGCGTAGATTTTTATACATTAATAATTTAACAAATATAGTTTCAAAACAACTCCCATGTGACATTAGACCCGCGTTTTATACAAACAATAATTTAGGTAAATTAACAAATAATAATTAATAAAAAATTAAGGACATCATCCATCCAGAAGCCAGAAGCTCAGATGAAAAATGGATAAGAAGACTGCTGACTTTGAGACCGTGGACGGCGAAGAGAAGTGCAGGGCGACCGCAACTACGGTGGAAAGATGATCTGAACAGACACGTCGGAATAACCTGGATGCACTCTGCACAGGACAGAGTGACATGGAAGCAAATGGAGGAGGCCTTTGTCCAGGAATGGACGGGAATAGGCTGTGGAAGAAGAAAAAGAAGATTGACCAGAATGGTGGTGGAGAGACCCCGCGAAATCAAAGGAAACAGAGGAAGGCCCCACACGATAGTCTGATGACATTCGAAGAATTGCTGGCAATTGGATACGAAAGGCACAAGACAGAAATACGTGCAGAAGTATGGGGGAGGCCTATGTCCAGCAGTGGACGACAACGGCTGTTTAAGTAAATAAGAAAGTGTGTGTTACCGATCGCAAAAGTGGTATCAAATACTTAATTGACACAGGTGTTGACATTTTTATTTTTATTTTTATATATTCGATCAGTACCTAATCCAGACGTACTACGGAAAGCCGGAGCCAATATAGAAAGCTGTTGTCCAGTGTGAAGGTAAGAAATGTCTCATATTTGGGTCATGTGCTATGGGGAGAAATATACCATCTCCTTCTGCTGATAATCTACTGATAATAACCCTGATAATTGACGACCTTCGTCGCAGAATGCAAGATCTTTGAAAGTCCCGGATTCGATTCCCAGCGATGGCAGTGTGATTGGGCGATAGATTAGCTACCTATCACATGTCATGAGAATCAATACCATAGCTATACCATTTACATCGATTTGGCTCGCGCTGTCGTGATGTAAAGAGCAATGCAATACACCTCGTAGCTGTTTGTATACACTCTGAAGATCACATTTTTCATTTTTAATCAAAAGAAGTTTAAATTTACTTTAAAGATATTTCTCTCTTCTATATGAACCTCAATTATCTTTAAAAAATTAATGTGTAATTTTTTAGACGTGTTTAAAAAAAGAATATTATTTTTTTCCAATTTTTTAAACCTATTTTGCGATGAAAAAATACTTTGAACAAAATATATAAATCCAAATTGAGGTTCATAGAAGATAAATGATTACACAAATTAAAAAAAAATGGTTTGGACATATGGAACGAATGGATGAGAGTAGAATGGTTAAAAAGTTGTACACAAGCAGCGTGAGGGGAAAAAGAAGCCGAGGACGTGCGAGGAAAACATGGCATGACCAAATTAATCAATTACTAAAAGACGGCCACATTCGAAGTCGCAATAATCGACGTGCGTGCATGGTATGATGTATGAATGGCGTAATGGTTAGTTAGTTAGTTATTTTCGAAAAATATGCGTTTCAAAAAAGCGTCAGCGCTCCCTTACTTCACGAGAGCCACTCGCTTAACCGCTCATAATTCTAGAACGAATTGAAATTTTTATTTGAAACTTTTAGAACACATTATTTAATAGACTAAAGGCAGAAACATACTATTAACACGCGACGTGGCGTGTTTACTCCCACCCCCGGCAACACGTCGATCTAGCTCGCCTGGATCGGGTGGCGTGTGCGCGCATGGCGTCGCGTCGGGTGTTCGTAGTGTGATTCTGTCCATAGAAAACAATACATTTTGATTCGACTCAACACGCATCACGTGGCATCAGGTGGCGCGGCGTGTTAATAGTATGTTTCTGCCTTCACGATCTATGGAATAAATAAAGGATTTTTTCAGTCGTCTAAACGTATTTCCCTCCTTAAGAGGCGCAATTGACTCGGCTATTAAAATAATTGCCGCGTGGGCGCTAGATGTCCTCTAATTAACATCTGGCTCGATCATTTCTTGAGATAATTGCAGGTAGGTTAGATATGTGACAAAAGCTGAATTAATATGACCTTTAGGGAACAGTGTTTACTTGCTCACAATAATAATCGCCAATTTTTGTTGCGATATTATATTTTTCCGTCAATACACCTCGTAATAATCGGAATAATCGACGTGCGTGCATGGTACGATGTATGAATGTAGAGGAAGCCCAAGAGGTATGCCAGGACAGAGCATTGTGGCGATCCATCCTCTCTGCGTACCCCTCCGGGGAAATGGCGTGATGGTTAGTTAGTTAGTTTTTTTTACACCTCGTAAATCTGTATATGATAGTGTCAAATGAAAATATGGGATGTTTTTTTTTAGAAGTATTCAAATAATGTTAGTAGAATAAATGCAGTAGAAATTAGATCTCTTAGACGAATGTGTGGATACTCTGTGTATGATAGAGTGTCGAATGAAAATATAAGAAGTGAATGCGGTGCGAATGAAGGTGTCATGAACAAAATAATGAAAGGATCATTAAGATGGTTTGGACATATGGAAAGAATGAATGAAGAAAGAATGGTATTTTTTTTTTATGTTAATGATGTAAATGGAACCAGAAATAGAGGAATACCGAGGAAAACGTGGCACGATCAAATAAATCAAGTATTGAATGTCGGCCATGTAAGGAGTCAGAGAAATGACACGATGTATGAATATTGAGGAAGCGAGAGAAATATGTCAGGAAAGAAAGGTGTGGCAGTCCATTCTTTCTGCCTACCCCTTCGGGGAGACGGCGTGATGGTTAGTTAGTTAGTTAGTTTCAAATAATGTTAATGTCTATGATATTGGCCTTATTTAGTAGATAATTTAATGCCATTATTGTTTAAATATGATTTCGAATGAAGCGCAATCGTGAAGTCCAATTTTCAACAATTGTCGTCTTTGTTTATGCGTATTATCCACTAGAGTGTACGTGGTGCAAAAACGATCCACGGTCTTCTGAATTACTTGCTCGAATGGACGATTATTTCGACCGTAAAATGGACGTAGTGTACGATAAGTTTGGCGAACCGAACCACGATTTTCAAAATAAATTTGCACAATTTGCAAGCGCTGTTCCGACGTCAGTCTATTCATGGTAAAATTGCAAAACGTACTGACTACAAATCAACTGTCAACTGTCAAATTGACAGTCTGTAGATTAAAATCTTAAAGATCTTAAATGTTGTAAACATAAAGCAATCGCTTAACCCAACCAATGACAGGTCCATAAGTCTTGTAAGCGCCTCGACCACCATATTCTGTTCCCAGAAAACAATTTACATCTTCGTCTCTCTTGAGATACAATCGATCCTAGTAATGTTTGTAATGTATTTTGATAGAATAAAACTAATTTAAATTCACTGATTTCGATTAGAATTATGACTGTCTGTTTTGGCTATTAACGAGTCGATGTATTGCTTGCATATGATGTGTGTGTTATCTATAAGTGTGTACGGCAATTCCTTACGTAAAGCGTCGGCCTGGTTTCCCGCCAAAGTGTCGCAATGGCTTTTGAAAGCGAAAGAGCTGCCGTGACTCATAACGTATGAAAGTTAAATTCTGGTTCCCTTTGTTTAAATTCGCTCTTTCGACTGTGAAATAAGTTAAACGCGGCCGGCTTCACAACGGAATATAATGACTTTCATTCGAGATTGTGAATCTCGCAACTGTTACAGGCCCCGTCGGTGCAATGGTAAAAGTGCAGTAATTAATTATAGAAGATCCTTTATGAGATCTTAACCATTCATTTCAAGTTTTGAAGTTTTTCGAGAATGTATGAGGTATGCAAGTCAGATGATTTAATGATGAATGTCGGAATGTCAAAGGTAATAGTTTTTGAAAGGGAAGAGCAAATGACAGTTTGTAACAGGTGAGTGAATTTGTGTATTTAGGTAGCATGTTCACAGCGGATGGCCGAACAGATAGTGAGGTCGAAAAAAGGGTTGATGCGGGTAACAAAGTTAATGGAGTTTTGAAAATAGTCACCGAAAGGATTGGCAGAAACAAGGACTGCCACACTGTTCTGTTGTCATGCTACTCTCGTTTCTTCATCATTCATACATCGTGTCATGCACGCACTTCGATTTCTCAGACTCCTCACGTGGTCGAAATTTAATATTTGATTATATCACGATTTCCTCGGTCTTCCTCTATTTCTAGGTCCGTTTACGTCGTTTACCATTTTTTTCCATTTATCCAAAAAATCTAAATGATCCTTTCATTATTTTTTTAATAACACTTTCATTTGCACTGCATTACCATTTTACATTTCGAATTGACACTTAATCATGTAAGATTTATCTCACATTCGTCTAAGAGATCTCATTTCTACTGCATTTATTCTACTTTCATCCTTGTTTTTTCCAGTTCAATGCTTCACTTCCATACATAAGGGTCGGTATAAGAACACCATTGTGCATTGCCATCTTAGCTTTTTAGGAAAGGCTTTATGAACAACAACAACAACAAACCATCACGCCGTTTCCCCGCAGGGGTGGGCAGAGAGAATGGACCGCCACACTACTCTATCCTGACATACCTCTCTAGCTTCATCCACATTCATACATCGAGTCATACACGCACGTCGATTCTTCCGGCATCTGACAAGACCAACCTTTAATATTTGATTAATTTGGTCATGCCATGTTTTCCTCGGTCTACCTCGACTCCGTACTCTATTTACATCGTTTCAGTTTTCTATTCAGGCTTTATGAAAATAAATATTACATTGTCTACAAAAAATATATCCCAATTTTATGAATGAGATTAGTATAAAATTACTGGGCGGACTTTCAATCGAATTTAAAATTGATTCCCTCGAGACAATTTCGCTAAAGGTATTATTTTTTTACGTGTATTTAGTGTTCTTCTCCAAAATGCTACGCCACTGCTTTATACTTATTTTTTATGCATTTATAAATGCTATGCGGGTAGGTACCCAAGTGGTTATAAATAATAGCAACACTTAAACATTCGAATGCCCATTTCGAATTTTAAACTGCATTCGATGCTATTCGATATGTTTTGGATCATGGTTTTTTGAAATTAATCGTAACTCTATTGAGAAAGCTACATGTAACAAATAGGTGTATTTGTCTTTGGTGCTTCTTCTTCTTCTTCAGCCCGTATTGACCGTCCACTCCTGAACGTAGGCCTCCACTCGCATTTTCCATTCTCTTCTATTCTGAGCGCCCGGGGACCCAGGTCTCTGGGGTGGGCGATGGGCCCGTGGATGGAGGAAATGACGCCAAACCCATTGTGAGGAAGGGCAGCAGCTTCATCACTACTACTCTTGAGCCGATGAGGACACAGCGCCGAAAGGGTCAAGAAGTAGACACACACGGGCGGAGTTGAAGCAACAGAAAGGTGGTGTGACTGCGAAACTCGCCAACCCGCTAGGCAAGCGTGGCTATTTATTGCCGAACCCCTTTGGTGGTTACCTGCGACAATTCTGGCATCTTTTATTCTACACACCACACAAAACTGACCTGGCTTTGGTGATGCCGGTAGACAGGGAAATTTGTACGTAAAAATTTCAACGCTTTGGATGTGGACATTTTTAGTGTGAAGCGTTCGTACAATATTTTATTAATACTAAAAAGAACACCGCCCTACTGATATCCTCTTATTTGCAATCCTTTCTGAAAGTCAACATATTTTCTCTTCTTCTTCTTCTCTGTCGTATTTACACGATTGAAGGTCGTACCATCCTGTAAGCCGTTGACCATGAAGCCCGGCTTGCGTAAGAAAATTTAAATCAAAATCCCCAAATCCAAGTAATCATGCCCCCGCATAAACCATCAACACACCAAATCACCTTCCAACAATGTTCCATTCAGATGTAAGAGAAATAACCACAAGAGCTGAACCTCTGTAAGGCAGAAGAGGTTTTGATTCAAAATTTCTTACAAGCCGGGCTTTTGGGCTTCTATGGGAGTACCGCCACTGCAGGTGACACCGGTAAGAAGAGCAATCAGTCTGTTGAACGCAGTCTCCTTGGAGATCGACGTCTATCATATAAGTAAAAGTACTCTTGTCTTTAGAGAGAATCTTGTCTACTTATAGTCGAATCATCACGTGTTCTTGGTTTTATACATATTATATTTTACCTGTTATCAATAGATGTTACCACACTCCTTTGGTACATCAGAATACTGCGACTCCAGCTCTATTATTCCTTGCACTACTCCAACTTCATCTCTTTCATTTCCAGACCACGACCTCAATTATTACCATCTTCCTTATCAATAATGACCCTTTACCACCAAGTTATCCACCATCATTAGGTCCTTTACCCCTCCCGCAATCAATCCTCCCCGATAGCCCACTACGTACTCCGCCAAACAAAATAGTCTCACGCAGGATGCTATCTCCTGCCACAACTCCATCCAGGCACTGCTACTCTTATCTTCCCCTCGGGAATAGACTTTTTAAAGAAATACAATCCCAACCCTAACTGGTCTTCCATTACTTGACAATAATGTAAGACTTTAATCATAAACCCCAAATCCCCCCTCGCCCTCTTTCGGAGGGACACTCCTGGCCATACATTTAGCTCCATCATAAAACAACTACCAAATCGCATTCCAACAATGTTTCCTACAGACGTATGAGGAATAGTCATTAGAGCTGAACCTCTGTAAGCCAGAAGATCCAAGTCCAAGTCCAAATTTAACCATAATTTGGTTTGTAATATCTTTTGAGAAAATAATCATATTTGATTTGTGATTTAATTGTATCTCAATAGAGACGAAGATGCAAATTGGAAACTGAATATGGTTGATCAAGGTGTTTACAGCACTTATGACCTGTCATTGGTTGGGTTAAGCGCACGCTTTGTGTAATTACAACATTCCCCATTCCACCTTTGATATGACCATGTCTGACAAATTTTTTTGGAAGTTGTATATATGTTAAAGTCCTACACCAGATTTCACATGTCAGTTTCAATGCGCCATCTATGAAGATTTTGATTACATATGTTAATCGTTTAAGATTACTCTATTTATAATATAATCTACATACTAACGCCATCTATGGAGATTTATGTTTATTAAGCATTAAGCAGAACATCTTTTTAACACAATGTGAAAGGCTACCCCGCCATTAGCGCATTGTTAGAAGCCGCCTGGAGATGTGATTTAAATCCGAGGGTTAACACAGTATAAATAAATAAGAAAATAGTAATAAAGCGTTTAATTATAAAAAAAGACATTTTATTATAAAAAAAATAAAAGAGGAGTTTAATATAATTTGGGCGAGACAAATTAAGGAATATCATATTGTATTATATTTGACATAGCACTATTTCATACCAATATATCACATTTCGCCGCTGAGAGAACATTATATGCAGTTTAATTAACACGGAGATGATAATTCAAGAGCATTTGACCAGACGCACTTCACACACCGGACGTCATTTTATCCACAGATAAATGTAATAAAATAGATGCATTATTTATCAATAATACTGACGGACTCTGCTTTACCGATCGAACTCCACTTGTTTTGCAACAGAATCTATTGATGAATATTATTTTTTTCTCGTTAGAATATAAACACCAAACAAAACAAAATGGTTGCCACATTTAGTAAACAAATAAATTACAATATAAACTTGTTTTATTTACAAAATTAAATGTATATTTCACGTTTAAATCGATAAAATATTTATTTTAATTTTTTTGACAGTTGGCGCCATTTTGAATTATTTGGTGTTTAGTAAACGATTTTTATAATTTGTTTTGAATGATTTAAGCCTTTGGCTTCTCCACTGGGGCTTCTGATGATGGAGCAGGTGTGGGGATCTCAGGGTATTCCAGCTTTACTCCATCCTCACAGATGAACTTGGGACAGCAAGTAGGGAAGGGAGCTGTCTTGTTGGTTTTTTCTGTAAAATAAAGAGAACACTCGATATGTTGTTGGATTTACATGAAGCAAATGAAATATTCTAATAAATAATTATATAACGACGTTCAAATGTACTTAAATATCAGTAAAACAGTATTATTAAGACATATAAACACCATTATATAGTCATTATAATCAAATCTTTTAATCGCATTTAGAACACGAAACGGCATTAACAAAAACATAACAAGAACACAAAATAAACCATCACGGAAGAGTTGGCAGGGATAATTGACTCTATCCTGACAAACCTCTCTAGCTTCATCTACTTTCATACAGCGAGTCATACACGCACGTTGATTTTTCTGACTTCCAACATAACCCTACCTTAATTTTAATTATTTGGTAATGCCATGTTTTCCTCGACTCTGTACTCTACATCGTTATAGTATACTTTCTTAACCATTATTTCTTCATCCATTTGTTCCATATGTCCAAATAATCTATTCATAATTTTGTTCATGATATCTTATTCTGCTATACGTTCCTTCCTGATAACAACATTTGAAATTCTGTGGTACATCGTGTAATCCCACGAGTGTGTTTGTATAACAATTATTCTTGTTCTCTGGTTTCAATCCCGAGATTGGTTTGCAGCAATTTCCTCCCTGTCTTGTGCGGCTCTTTTGAAATGTGCATATGATGAGCAGCGCACGTCCACCAACAGGTCCTCCAGGTACTCTCGGCGTGGGCGTCCCCTAGAGTTTGTCCCCTCGGTCATACCCTCCATTATGGCATGCAAGAGGCCTTCTTGTCGTAATACATGGCCGATCCATCTTGCACGCCTTTCGGACAAGGTCCTGAGCAGGTGCCTTCCACCTTCGATTCTTTGGACAACCTCCTCATTTGTAATGTGGTCTCTACAGGAAATTCCTAATAGTCTTCTATAGGACCACATCTCAAATTATTATAATCAAATATTCAAATCACAACTCGAACACGAAACGGCATTAACAAAAAAATAGCAAGAAAATTATGTTTATCTTTAATTTTTTACAACGATACCGTTTCAAATGAGAAAAAACAACGTTCTGAACATTTTGTTTAAACAAGATACCATCGTTTTTATATAATTAAATACCGGAAAGATATCAAAAGCAACTTTCTTAAAATAGCAAACGTATTGCGAATGTAATTATAACCTAAAACATGTTATGAGCGATAAATTAGGTTTATGTTTTTTATAACGTAAAAATATCTTGAAAAATCTAGCACACGTTAAATTATCGTTTTCATTTTCTTTCTTAAAAAATTAACTATCGTAACAAAACGATAATTATACTCGTTTTGAATATAAATCTTTTACAATGTACGAAAGGAGAAACAAGAAATAAATACTGGAATTAATAATAGCTTTGGGTTAGCGGTGGGAGCCACTCTATTACTAACTAAGGCAGTCCAAAAAAAGGTTATGAACTGCGGCAAACTATATTTGTAGGTGATTATATGAATTTAATAAATTAGAAAGGTTTTCTGCCATGATAATCTTAATCTGAAACTCCAACAAACAATGGTTAAGAATTATCTTCTGTGCATCATATGCTCAGAGAGATGTACGATCTGCCGCACATAATAATAGAGGATTATCGTGGTGTGGGGAGAAGACAGACTTCATGCCTCCGAAACATAAAGAAAACGGTTACTACCCCTGGCTGTACCCAACTGATTTCTTGCTGGGTATGCTGGAATACCAATCTTTGGAAATAAGACGAACTATCCACTTTTTTCAACTGATTCGTGGTCGAATACATAACTCTGATATTTGGAATGATTTGACTTTTTTTGTCCCCGACAATTATCTTCGACAAAGGCAACATAGATTATTTTACCTGCCACTGTGTAGAACCAATCTACCTAAGGTAATGCCCGTGGGCAGGGCAATAATCCTATTAAACCGCATATCTTCGGATGTGGACATCTTCCACGATAGTGAGGCTACCCTCAGAAATCATCATCTATCTATCTCTATCTATTGTGATTATAAACGATTTGGATTTGTTATTCTGTAATGTTTATAATTTTTTGAATAAATTGAAATTGAAATACGTGATTGAAGGTTGATTAGAACTGTCGAGGAGATGTTTAGAACTTTTATTACCTGTGTCCAGTTTGCACTTGGGATTGGCGAGTGGCAGGGGGCCGCAGTCCTCCACCAGCTCAAGCAGACGTGGAGCAGGATCCTCGGAGACGACGCAGGTGGATCGTCCACAGAAGGGGGCGAGGCTCCAGGTGGTTCCGGGCTCCATGGTAGCGCAGCGCGTGGATGCGAAGCACATTCCAGGGAAATCTAAAATAAAAAATAATCAATTATTAATATTTGTATTATATATATAATTTTTGATCGTGCCACGTTTTCCTCGGACTTCCTCTATTTCCGGTTCCATTTACATCATTAACATATAATTTTTTTACCATTCTTTCTTCATTCATTCTTTCAAACGTGGCACGATTAAATAAATCAAATATTGAATGTCGGCCATGTGAGGAGTCAGAGAAATCGACGCGCGTGCATGACACGATGTATGAATGTTGAGGAAGCGAGAGAAATATGTCAGGAAAGAAAAGTGTGGCAGTCCATTCTTTCTGCCTATCCCTTCGGGGAGACGGCGTGATGGTTAGTTAGTTAGTTATATAATTATTCTGTATGGGCGTATGTAGTTGAACTCCTCCTAAACAACCGGACCGATTTTGATGAAATTTTTAAGTGTGTGTGAGCGACCGTTAAAACCTTCTGGGAAGTTCACGAATACTTGACCTTCTGACAATATAATTTAAGAAACCAGGTAGCAAACACACGTGCAAATAAAAGTCAAGTGCGTGGCAATAAATGCCTTCAATTATCATTTAGTATATACTCGTATATGTAGTTTATCGAAAATACGAATATCGGAAAAACGAACGAACGAAATAGCTATTATAATACCATTTACATCGATTTGGCTCATGCTGTCATGATGTAAAAAGAGCGATTCAACAAAATAATAATAATTCAGAATCAAATAATTTAAGTGTAACATTAAATTGAAGTGATTTAGGAAGTGTTTTTTCGTTCAATGCGTTATTTTTTTTTATGTCCTCGTAAATGCATACATTACCCAGGAAACGTGTCAATTATTAATAAACAAAGACACACAATTTAAGTATAAAAGACCCACATAATTAGCACGTCTGTCTTCCGAGACGGGAAGATAAAAATACGCATACATAACATAAATAATGGATAGTTTCTTTTGATTCAAGGTTACCGTTTTTTTTGTAATTGTTTTTGTTGCATTAAATTAGATGTATTTTAATCTGCTCGCTTTAAAACGGTTCCGGACTCACCGCAGGTTTAAACACTTGCCATTAAACAGGGCGCCAATAAAAAACTATTTATTTGATACCACGAATTGCCGCATTAAGGCATTTCAAAACAATTTTGTAGTTACTTGAACAACGATGTTCAAATTTATTTATGTTGTTATTTGAAAGTTCATGGTAAAAGTTCAATATAAATAATGGAAATAAAAAGATATCCAGAAGATGGCTGCGAGCTAACTAACTAACTAACTAACCATCACGCCGTCTCCCCGAAAGGGTAGGCAGAAAGAATGGACTGCCACACTTTAACCGATGCGGCACTCCATCCTTCTCTTTTCTCCCCCGCGAGAGACGCGGTGTGATGGGTTGCGAACCTCATCGCCACCAATAGGCCTCTCCCACGCACACTTCGATCGTCCAACATCCACAAAACAAATCATATAAAATACAATGATACAAAATAAACACATAATGTTAATTTTAGATGGTGCACTTGTTGACATGGACGATCCGGACTTTTGTGTTTATTTAATTTATGTTACACACATCCACCGTTTTTTTTAATTAGCTGCAATTAGGCACTTAAAATAATCTAACATCAGTAAGAACTTTAAAATAATATTGAAGAAATTATTCAAATCGTCATTGGAACAAATGAAAATTTTATTTTTATACCTGTCAAAATTCTTTATATAAACGAAAAAACTAATATAATTTTAACACCAAAACCGTACAAACGTATAATGTGTCACAATTAACTATTGTAAAGTGCGGCAATAATCAGATTGGTCAAAACTGAATGTAGGCCTCTCCCAAAGCACGAAACCGCCCCTATCCATTGCCACTTCCATCCACCCATGTCCAGCAATCCTCTTCAGATCGTCGGCAGTGGGACGTCCAACTCTGCGGAATCCTGTACGCGGTCTCCACTCCAGAACCCGTCTCCCCCATCGGCCGTCGGTTCTCCGACAGACATGGCCAGCCCATTGCCACTTCAGCCCGCCCATCCTCAGAGCCACCTTAGTCACCTTGGTTTGTTGTCGAATAAATTCGTTTATAAATCTGTCCCTCAAGATTATTCCAATCATGGCTCTTTCCATGGTGCGTTGGGCGACCTTGAATCTGTAGACTAGACCTTTTGTCAGTGTCCACGTCTCGGCTCCGTACGTCATGACTGGCAAGACGCACTGGCACACATTCGAAGTCAGAAAAATCAACGTGAGTGGTTGTTACGAATGAATGAATGTAGCGAGAGATATCTCAGAATAGAGCAGTAGGGCAGTCCATTCTCTCTACCTACCCTTCCGGGGAAACGGTGTGACGGTTAGTTATTAATTTAGGGAGTATTGTCTACAGTACGGCTCTGTTTAAGTCAAGACAATTACTAGGCAGTCCACTTCCGCAGTATTTCTTCTAGCCGGCGCTTTGTGTAATAAACACATTGTTAAGTAGCAGGTCTTCCGCTGTTTTGGTTGTTCTGTTAGCAGCCATGTGGAAATGATTACTGAAATGGGAAGTGAAAACCACCTCCAACGCGTTAGGTAATGGGATCTGCGGCGCTATAAACAACGGGGCTAAGATTGTGCACAGATAATCAATCCTAAACATCTTTACACGAAATATAAACAGCCATTTTGTGTTGTTGAAGTATTCTCATTTCCACGTAACACAGTTTGTCCTTTTGAACGCGGAAGATAGACCACACTAGTATTCTACTCTATTTTTTTGACAGAATTGTAAAATGGTGTTCTTGTACCGATCCTTATGAATGGAAGCGAACCATTGAACTGGCAAAAGAAGGATGGAAATAGAATAAATGCAGTAGAAATAAGATCTCTTAGACGAATGTGTGAATACTCTGTGCATGATTGTGTGTTTGAGTAGGTCCCTGGATGGTTATAATAAATTGGACCCGGTAAGTGACATTCAGAACAGAATGTTCATGAATAATTGACCTTTTGAAAATAATTCATAGTTATGTTTGTTTTACATAGATGGCGTTGATGTCGAATTCTGTGTTTAAGCATGCGCAAATCACTTGCGTTGTAGCGTGGCGTAGATTTAAAATTCTGTACGCTGTCTTTTATTATTACATGCATGGCATGTATCACAATTGCGTGCGTATTGAGTATATACGAGTAGTTTATCATTTAGTATATAGTTTATCGTAAATAAGAGTAATGAAAAACGTTTTCTGAACTAGCTAATAGCAGGCAAGCCAACGTTCGGGCAGGACAACGTCTGTTGGGTCCGCTAAGAAACAATAAATAATACATTTACTAATGTTTCCCATTCAACAAGTCGATGTATAAATTTATCCTTGTTAGCTGCATAGACTGTTAAAAAGAGAAAGGTTGTTTGAGTGCAAGCCAGATGCAATGTCCTTGGATATATTTCTAGCATAACTAACGCGAAATCAGTTCAAATCTAATGAATAATCAATGCATGTTTCAACGGTATATTATGGAACGTATTTTAATTTTAAAAAGAGAATTGCTATTCTTCTGTTTTAAGAAAAAAAAAATAATAAACATCCACAGCTTTGGACGAAATACTACGATTTAAAAAAAACACTAACCACATGGATTTAAAAAAATAATGTTGTTATTTGAAATTTCATGGTAGAAGTTCATTGTAAATAGTTAATTTTTTATTTGTAAAAAGTCGTTTTAAAATGTATACTCGTATTTGGTTAAAATACACTAAAGTTTGTGTCTTCGAGCTGCCGAAACCGGTCGAAGACACAAACCTTAGTGGATTTTAACTAAATATATTTTACATTGAAGAGATGAAGGTCCTAAGATCAATTACTGGAAAAACCCTCCGAGATCGTGTCCGCAACGTAGACATAAGAAAAACCTGCGAAATAGAGGATATCGTTCAGTGGAGTAGATCCAGAAGAAGATACTGGAGGGACCATGTAGCCCGAATGGATGGTGAAATCCCCTCCGGACACCGCCCACCTGGAAGACCGCCTAAGAGATGGAGGGACAGCTGGATCTCATCATCCGACGAGATATGATTTCTGTGTCACAGATCGTCAGATCTATTAAAATAAGAAGAAGAAGATATTTTACATTTTAAAACGGTTCTTCTTCTTCTTCTGCTTTATTTAGGACTGTGTCCTGTTATTACTCGGAGCCTGTTCCTGAGATGCAGATGTCCAACTGTCTCGCCATCTTTTAGGTGGTCTTTCTGCAGGTCGATTTCCTGTTGGTACTTTATTTGCGGCTGTATTTATCACTCTTTCAGAACATGCTCTTTCCACATGATCTCTCCAGTAGCGTCTTCTCAGTCTTCCCCATCGCACGACATCTTCTACATTGCAGATCTTTCTTATTTCAGAATTTCTTATTCTATCTCGGAGAGTCTTCATTTCTGTGGTTCTTAGGAGACTTTTTGTTCTGATGGTGTCAGCTCTCGTTTCTATTTCATATATCATTATAGGACGTACGCATGTCTTGTAGATTCGAATTTTGCTCTCCTTTAGCATATTTTTATTTTTCCAAACAGCATTCGGTTATTTACAATTTTTATTTTTATTTTCATTTTCATTATTTACAAGGATTAAATCAATATTATTAAAATCTATTTTACAATATTCAATAAGAAATTTAATTGTCTCGGATTTGGATATGTTTAGTGTCAGTGAGGCAGTGTTCATAAAAAAAATATATCACTTCTTCTTGGGAGGGCTTCTGTGTCCCGAAACATGTTTGGGTTAATGTTTTATATTTAATTATATTTGTATTGAAAAATATAGTGTGGTGTTACAAATAAAAACGATTGTTTAATTATGAATCCCCATCACAAAGTCATGGTGAATAAATTGTAGAAAAAAATAATAAAAAAATTAAATTGCTTATTAGTTTCAACTCCTAAATCAATCCGTTTCCGCTTTTACATAAATCGTAATGATGTTTCTTACCTAAGATATTGAAATGCAATAAAAACATATGGATTATCGTTCATCAAATTAAATATATCTTTATTTCGTCGGGTTTTCGCAACATCCGCGCGTTGAAATAATTTCCTAACAAAATAAATGCTGAAAAAAAGAAATCATGAAATTAACACGTGACTTTGATCACTTATAATTATACAGGGTGTGATAATTGTGTTGCACGAAGTAATACGTAATATTTCGTAACCGAACTCAAACGCGTTCCAGATACATCCGTCAAGATTTCATTTGTAAAATTAAATTAATGATATTAAACATGAAACAGATACAATGACTGTCGATTTCAGACGAAACATTATATGACGTAAGATTCTTACTTTTTATTAAAAAATAGGCTAATTTAAAATGACTAATAAAATATTTCTTGCTTTCGTATGAAGCACTTAATTTGTGGTGTGGCATTATTAAACACAATTTAAAAATACTTTTATATATTGCTATTTCACCATTTTATTTTATTTTATTGATCCAACCGGTTTCGCTCCCGCTGAAGCTTCTTCGTCGTTACAAAAACAACTTATTTTTCTTCTTCTTCTTCCTCAGCCTATTCCCGTCTATTCTTGGACAAAGACATGTCACTCTGTATTGTGCAGACTGCGTCCAGGTTATTCCGACGTGTCTGTTCAGATCATCCTTCCACCGTCCTTTGCCGTCCACAGTCTTCAGTCACCAGTCTTCTTGCCCATTTTTCATCTGAGCTTCTGGGTACCTGACCCGCCCATTGCCATTTTAGAGTCGCCACCCGGTGGATATGTCAGTGACCTTTGTTTTTTCTCTCACCGTGTTGTTTCTGACTCTGTCTCTTAGGCTTATTCCTAACATGGCTCTTTGGGTCACTCGTAGTTTCTCGGCACTTTGTTTGGACTATGTTATAGTTTCAAGACCATAAGTACCAACTGGCAGAACACAGGCTTCATAGACTTTTCGTTTCAGATTGATCGATATTTTTCGATTTTTACGGATGTAACCCATGTTTCCGAAAGCTGCCCAGCTTGTTTTGTCCCTGATAGATATCTCAGACTCCGACTCCGCCAGAACCAATCTGCTTCTGGTGAGACCGGTGGGAAGAGCAATTAGTCTGCTGAACGCGGTCTCCTCGTAAATCGACATCTTTCATATTAGTGAAGGTATGTTCAGGAGACAAATACTTTTGACTTCAGATATAATCTTGTCTTCCTAATGTCGAACCATCTCTAATGCATTTTTAGTATAATGTTGTATGCATATAATATTTTACCTGTCCTCAATACATGCCTTAAACATGTATGCAGTAAGTAATGTCTTTGAGTTAATAAACTGATATGATTTGATTTGATTATTATTTTGTTAAATCGCTTTTTACATTATTACACCGAATAACAAAAAAAAGTTTAGTCACCTTGATTAAACTCTTATATGTTAACTATGTGCATGCGACACCAAATCAAAAGTATTTTATAAAACGAAGTTTGTGATGGAACAGTGTGGCGATTCATATTCTCTGCTTAACATTTAATAACTATTATTATTGATAAATTATTGAATTCAGTAATAAAAACACGAATCTTAATTAAAGTCTGATGGATCCATCTTCCTTCTATGGAGGATAATAAAAAAATTCTAATAGTTCCAGCTATCCACTTAAGGATGTTATGGCGAATTCATTATTATTCTGTATCCTTGATATCACTAATAGAGACATAACGACCAACATTATATTATAGATTGCACTCTGTCGCCAAACTGAATTAAGTTTGGAATATCGTCATTCAAAAATTTGAAATCGTATTGCCTACGCAAAAACAAAAATAAAAAATATTAATGTTTAAGATTTAACGACACAAAGTTGGCTAAACCTTCCACTACAGTGGCAAAAGCATAGGAAACTATAATAGCTTGAAAATAATGATATTTCAGACATGATTTCAGTTTTTCATCAAAATGAATCCAGGTTCTCATCAATAAAAATCCAGGTTCTCACTAATAAGATTATAGGTTCTCATCAATAAGAAACCAGGTTCTCATAAATAAGAATTAAGATTCTTACTAGTAAGAATCCAGGTAATCATCAATAAAAATCCAAGTTCTCAACATTAAGAATCTTGGTTGTCATCAATATAAAACCATGTTCTCATGAATAAGATTCCAGGATCTCATTAGTAAGAAACCTGGTTCTCATTAGTAAGAATCAGGGTTCTCATAAATAAGAATTAAGATTCTCATCAGTAAGAATCCAGGCAATCATCAATAAAAATCCAAGTTCTCAACACTAAAAATCTTGGCAGTCATCAATATAAAACCATGTTCTCATCAATAAGATTTCAGGATTTCATTAGTAAGAAACCAGGTTCTCATCAGAAAGAATCCAGGATCTCATAAATTAGCATTAAAATTCTCATCAGTAAGAATCCAGGTAATCATCAATAAAAATCCAGCTTCTCATCATTAAGAATCTTGGTAGTCATCAATATGAAACCATGTTCTCATCAATAATAGTAAACACGATTGTTAAGTGGATTTAACTTGGATAGTTTTACTTGGATTTAATTTAAATAAATTATATAAATTGTGACAAATTTTTTTCGCCTTGCGAGAGTATTCTAAAACAGTTTGAGAATGCCCTCACAAGGCGAAACAAATTTGGCACAATTTATATAAATTTAATCCAAGTAAAACCACTAAACATTCGTGTTTACTATTATTAATTAATATAAAGTTTTACAAAGCTAATACCTCAACCATCAATAATAATAATCCAGGTTCTCGTCAGTAAGAATTCAAGTTCTCATAAATTAGAACTGGCACACTGTCTTTGGTCTGGTGTTAAAAAAAAGTTGGCGATAGATAAGCTACTTTTAACATGCCATAAGAATCAATATGACAGCTTTACCCTTTACATTAATTTGGCTTGAACTGTAATGATGTAAAGAACGATTCAACAAAATAATAATAATAATAAGGTCGGTACAAAATCACCATTTTGCACTGCCTACTTAGCTTTTTGGATAGACTTTTGTTTGCAATGACAGAAGTGCACCATTTACTTTGTCGCCTGCCCCAACCCTTCTTTCAATATCCTTCTCCGCTGTAAACATACTTCCTAAATATACAAATTGATCCACTTGTTCCAGATTTTCACCATTCACGCTAATGTTGCAGACTGTCTTTAGAATGTGTCTCATACCAGAAAATAACAATTAACCATTGTTTTGGTTTGCACTAAGTACCATGCGCGACGAATGAAAAGCGTTGCATGAATCTGTGAGATATTTTCCATGCATGTCGCACGCCAGCTAAGACAATCGTGTTTGTAGTTCCCAGACGAAAGTGAGTGGAAAAACCATTAAACAATTTCAACTCTACACGCTTGATTTACATCAAAACAAACAATAATTAACAATACTAAAAACACTCTCTATATGAACCCCCATTAGCTTAATTA
This sequence comes from Lepidostoma basale, assembly GCA_022606425.2. NCBI lineage: Eukaryota > Metazoa > Arthropoda > Insecta > Trichoptera > Lepidostomatidae > Lepidostoma > Lepidostoma basale. Next base: position 221,339 of record JAHDVF020000413.1, read on the forward strand.
GTAGAAAAAATAAATATGATAATTAATATGAATAAAAACGTCTGTTTTCTAGTAGAACTAACTAACTAACTAACTAACCATCATGCCGTCTCCCCGAAGGGGTAGGCAGAAAGAATGGACTGCCACACTTTTCTTTCCTGAAATATTTCTCTCGCTTCCTCAACATTCATACATCGTGTCATGCACGCGCGTCGATTTCTCTGACTCCTCACATGGCCGACATTCAATATTTGATTTATTTGATCGTGCCACGTTTTCCTTGGTCTTCCTCTATTTCTGGTACCATTTACATCATTAACATATAATTTTTTTACCATTCTTTCTTCATTCTTTCTTTCCATATGTCCAAACCATCTTAATGATCCTTTCATTATTTTGTTCATGACACCATCATTCGCACCGCATTCACTTCTTACATTTTCTTTCGACACTCTATCATACACAGAGTATCCACCCATTCGTCTAAGAGATCTCATTTCTACTGCATTTATTCTACTTTCATCCTTCTTTTTGTCAGTTCCATGCTTCGCTTCCATACATAAGGGTCGGTAGAAAAACGCCATTGTGCACTGCCATTCTAGCTTTTTTGGATAGGTTTTTGTTTGCGATGACAAATTTAAGTGCACCATTCACTTTGTTGCCTGCCCCAACCCTTCTTTCAATATACCTTTTTGTTTTCTAGTAGTTTTATTACATTTTATGGGAATGACATGTTTCGCTTTTCTAAAGCTTGTACATTTGATAAAACCTTAGCAAGACGAAGCATGTTATATTCATAATATATAATTAAATGTATTTATTGTTTCTTGAACAATGATGTAAAACTCCATATTAAATTATTAATATGTATAAAAAACGACAGTTTTCAAAGAGTTTTATTATAATATTTATGTATGACATATTTCGCCCTTTTAAGGCATTTTCAAAATGATTCACTTTCAATAAATGCTGTAGAGATGAGGTCCGTAAGACGTATGTGTGGTAGAACGATGTACGACAGAATTTCAAATGGTGATATAAGAAAGGAATGTAGAGCGGAAGAAGGTATTATGAACAAAATTATGAAGGGATCGCTGCGTTGGTTCGGGCATATGGAGCGCACAGCATGACCAAATTAATCAAATTATAAATTTTGGTCGTGTAAGAAGTCGAAAGAATCGACTTGCTTGTATGATTCGTTGTATGTATGTGGAGGAAGCTAGAGAAGTGTGTCAGGATAGAGTTGTGTGGCGGTCAATTCATTCTGCCTACCCCTGCGGGAAAAAGCGTGATATTTGCTTGTTTGAATGAATTTTTGTTTCTATTTCATATCGTTCGGATAAGGAGCAGTCCGGCTGCGAACCGGTAACCTGTTCCAAAACCGGTTCATATATAAGTCAACACCCAATCGGTTCTTTCTCTCCACAACTAGTTTAGTCGACTTTTGTTCGGAAAGGTTATCTTTCTTAGATCTTTGATATCAAACACTACCGCTGTAGCGTGACATATAAAGAAGATTAAAAAAAATGATACTAGTTTTATTTGGCAAAACCGTTCTAAAAAGTTAAAGTAAAAAATTGTGAAAAAGGTCAAATTATAGCATTAAAATTCTGTCCTTGATGACATCATACAATTCCCCAGCAAGACAATTCGTGCTACTTTGATATAAATCTAACGTTTTAATCCAGTCTATTTTTAATTAACTAACTAACCATCACGCCAAACAATTTTCATAGTTTAAGTCATCAAAGACGGTCAAATATAATAAATATGTAATACCAGGAACGCATGAGAGATGGTTCGACATTAGGAATACAAGATACTCTCCAAAGTCAATAGTATTTGGCTTCTGAACGTACTTTCACGAGTATGAAAGACGTCGATATCCGAAGCGATCATGTTCAGCAGTTTGATTGCTCTCCCCACCAGCGTCACCAGAGGCAGGTTGGTTCTGCATGCTGGGTGATAAAAGATGACGGAATTCTCAAATAATCCCCTGATAAGTCTGAAGAAATGGGTATGTGTGCACCCATACCTCCTTATCTGTAAACTATTGGTTCCCAGAGTACAATTCTACATCAGACCAAAGACAGCATGACACACACACTGCCATCTGACCTTAGTCGTACCTTAGTAGTCATAGATCTTGCCATTCTGGCACGAATGTCGTCAACTCTATTAAACGCATCAAAAGAAGCATAATTTCAAAAAGTCGAATCTTATTTTTTATTTTTAAAAAAGAACAACTGCAAGAATTTGAATCAAGAGCATTAGAATTTGTTGGCGCTAAAATCTTTAACAACAAAATCAAACCATCATTCCGTTTCCTCGCAGGGGTAGGCAGAGAGAAACCGCCACACGACTCTATAAACCAAACCTCTTTAGATTCCTCCACATTCATACAAGTCATACACGCACGTCGATTCCTCTGACTTCTAACATGACCAACCTTTAAAATTTGATTAATTTGATCATGCCACGTTTTCTCGGTCTACCTCGACTCCGTACTCCATTTACATCGCTTACGTATACTTTCATGACCATTCTTTCTCCATCCATGCGCATCATATGTCCGAACCAACGCAGCAATTCTCTCATAATTTTGTTCATAATACCTTCTTCCGCTCTTCACTCCTATCTTATATCAGCATTTAAAGTTTTAACACACTTGGGTCTTAGGCACCTCATCTCTACTGCATTTATTTTGCTCTCAGCCTTCTGCCAGTTCCATGTTTCGCTTTCATACATAAGGGTTGGGATTAGAACTCTATTTTAAACGGCGACTTTCTCTTTCATTGATATGATCAGAAAAAATCTCATTATTATGATGAAGGAATCTGGTCGTGTCCAGTTTTGAACCCAAGTCCCCTTGATCAGGAGCCAGGCGAGGAGCTGTACCACCACTCGCTTTGATGATAATTGTTCTATTTTGATGACACAGTGTTTTCTACACAGTTGAGAAATATGCAGCAGAGTATTGAAGCAACCGAACGAAAGTGATCTTTTGTAAACTGTCTTTCGTAATGTTCGCAAACGGGTTTCACCGCTTACGGGTGTTAAATTCAACCCATATTCCATCGCTTTCCGGGTGATTACCTCAGTGTGGCGTACATTCACTGCATTCATCGACGAGGAGTTTACGAAACCGTTTTTAACTATTGTTCATATCACACATCTGTTCTTTAACCTATTGCATGCGCGCGTAATTGATAAAAAATGTTCTCATGCAAAATGTTAATACTAGCCTTACAGTGATGGATACAGCTTGACCAGTCACGCTCGCGTTTATCATATCGCGCCGAGCAAAACAAGTGTACGATTTGACAATTAATAATCGATTTTAGCAGTTTTGTCACTAGTTAGTTAGAAAGTTTCAATCCTAGGATTGAATTCTTCCATTCTTCCCTGTCTTGTGCGGCTCTTTTGAAATGTGCATATGATGAGCAGCGCACGTCCACCAACAGGTCCTCCAGGTACTCTCGGCGTGGGCGTCCCCTAGAGTTTGTCCCCTCGGTCATACCCTCCATTATGGCATGCAAGAGACCTTCTTGACGTATTACATGGCCGATCCATCTTGCACGCCTTTCGGACAAGGTCCTGAGCAGGTGCCTTCCTCCTTCGATTCCTTGAAGAACTTCCTCATTCGTGATGTGGTCTCGCCAGGATATTCCCAATAGTCTTCTATGGGACCACTTCTCAAAAGCCTCTAGTCTCCGCTTATCTCTTTCAGATAGGCACCATGTCTCGCAGCCATACATTAAGATATTCCATACATAGGTCTTGATGAGGAGTATTCTCAGTTTTAGGTCTATATTATTTGATTATATCATTTTCGACATTTTATTAAATGCAAGTGTTTTTGTCACTATCATTTATATAATCCAATTTTAACAATGAATTACCTTCAAGTATCTAGGCATAGACCTGGTGGTAAAACAAAGACATGACCATTAAGAGTAAGATGAGAATCTATAATGCATGCGTAAGACCAATAATAACATATGGCGTCGAAGCAAGGGCAGACACAGCTTTAAGGACTTCCGAGATGAAGACACTGAGGACGATAGCAGACAAGACGCTGAGAGATGTGAAGCCGCGCGTGAAGAACACCAGAATAAGAGAGATATGTGAGGTTGAGGATATTATAAGATGGAGTAGACAGCGAAAAAGGGACTGGTACGGCATGTTCAAAGAATGGACACCACCAGACTCCCCTATATTGCACTACATAATCAACCTTTTTCGTCCTGATTGTATGATTTGGCCAAGATATGTGTATTCTTGTACCACTTGGAGAGCCGACCCATCGACGGTTACTGATCCCGGGATAATATGTTCATTATACATGACTTTCGTCTTGTCCAAATTCAACCCGAGACCCACTCGTCTGGATGCAGTGTTCAGTTCATCTAGCATTCCTTCTAGCTCCTCCACAGATTCCGTCAGAATGACAATGTGATCCGCAATGTACGTACCATAAAATATTGGGTGTTTGACCATTTGTTTAGTTACCCTAAGTCAATTAAGTTCAGTTCGACTTTTTTTGGTCATTCTCACAACAACATTCGTATTCATATTCATCGATGCCTTGTTTGTCTTAAAATATGCGTTTGTTCGACGCGGGATACATTTTAAATGATATAATTTTTATTTTACCTTTCAAATATATGCAATTTTCCGAATTTTCCGAAACACCCAATATATATTAAGTGTTAGCCTAGTTGGATAAATCGACGAGCGTATATGACTCGCTGTATTCATGTTTAGGAAACAAGAGAGATGTGTCAGGATAGAGTAGTGTGTCAATCGATTTTTTCTACCTACTTTTCTGTAGAAACTGTATGATAGTTAGTTGTTGTTATTGTAATTAGCAAAAGAACACTTTGTATGTTTTTAAAATACTTTTTCCATAGATATAGAATAAAAACAATGCATATCTACTTCTGTGGGTCGCGTTCCAAAGTTGAATTACATTGTTTCCAGTGGCTATTTATTGTACACATACGCCCGCATCTCACATTGTCATCTGACATACAATTATATCTATTATATGTCGGTATGAACGAACTTCAGCGGGGTCAAAAACCCACGGCCATTATAACCTGTAAAATAACGGAACGGACGTTTGATTTAGAGTCAATATCGTGGGTTCGAAGCCGGCATTGTAATTATTAAGCCAAACAATAAAAAATATACACAAATACTACAGAAAAATATATGTATTTAAAATTCCGTTAACTTAATATATTGTAAAACTAACTAAATAACTGTCTCATATTTCTCTCACTTCCTCAACATTCATACATCGTGTCATGCACGCGCGTCGATTTCTCTGACTCCTCACGTGGTCGACATTCAATATTTGAGTTATTTGATCGTGCCGCGTTTTCCTAGGTCTTCCTCTATTTTTTAGTTTCATTTACATCGTTAACATATAATTTTTTACAATTTTTTCATTCTTTCCATGTGTACAAACCATTTTATTGATCCTTTCATCATTTTGTTCATAACACCATCATTCGCAGCGCATTCAGTTCTTATATTTTCATTCGACACTCTATCATACACAGAGTATCTACACATTCGTCTAAGAGATCGCATTTCTACTGCATTTATTCTATTTTCATCCTTCTTTTGCCAGTTCCATGCTTCGCTTTAATACATTAGGGTCGGTACAAGAACACCAGTGCAACTTTGTTGCCTTCCCCAACCCTTCTTTCAATATCCCTCTCCACTGTGAACATACTACCCAAATATACAAACTCATCTACTTGCTCCAAATTTTCACCATTCACGCTAATGTTGCAGACTGTCATGATTTCTTATTTTCATTACCTTGGACTTATTAATATTCATCATCAGATCATTTTGCACGCATACCTCATACATACTATTCACCAGGACTTGTAGTTCATGCTCGTTGTCTGCAAATAGGAGAGCGTCACCCGCATACAAGAGACAGCTTACTGACACTCCGCTCATTTTGGCACCTACATCCAACCCTTTCAGCTTTTTCATTTATTGTATAATATAATTAATACGAAAAGAAACGTGTTTGCTAGAAGATTTATAATATTTTATTGAATTTACTCCAAGATTGACGCATTAGAAACATGATAAATAGCTATTGTAGTATATCGCCATTTTTATTGTCGCCGGGAATCGAACCTGGGACCTTCGGTGTGGCAGTCGTCGCTGTTGCTACTCTGCCACGAAAGTCGCCTTTATACTGAACTCCAATTTGCTTCAGCTCTTTAAATAACTGTTAATTAATCGATGTGATGATTATACAAAATTTAAAATGTGAATTAATTTTAATTTATCCCAGAAAGCAGATGACGTGAAACCAAATGAATGAAATAACACGATTATCGTTTTCTCTTTCGCTCAACTTTCTGTTTATTTTCGTTTTCTCGAGAATCGGCAGTAAACACTCCGTTTTTTATTTCTCCCATTCGAGTCTTAAACTCGAAAGATATTTTCACTTCGCGACCAGTCAATCAAGTCACAATGCTTTTTCTGTACAGCGAATCCATTTTCGATCGAAAAGAAAATAAAAGAACTGGCAGTAGAATAAATGCAGTAGAAATGAGATCTCTTAAACGAATGTGAGGATACTTTGTGTATGATAGAGTGTCGAATGAAAATATAAGAAGTGAATGCGGTGCGAATGATGGTGTTATGAACAAAATAATGAAAGGATCATTAAGATGGTTTGGATATATGGAAAGAATGAATGAAGAAAGAATGGTAAAAAATAATATGTTAACGATGTAAACGGAACCAGAAATAGAATCGGAAGACCGAGGAAAACGTGGCACGATCAAATAAATCAAATATTGAATGTCGGCCATGTGAGGAGTCAGAGGAATCGACGCGCGTGCATGACACGATGTATGAATGTTGAGGAAGCGAGAGAAATATGTCAGGAAAGAAAAGTGTGGCAGTCCATTCTTTCTGCCTATCCCTTCGGGGAGACGGCGTGATGGTTAGTTATTAAGTTAGTTTTAAGAAAATAAAGTACTAGAAATACTAGCGTTATATTATTGTCTTCATCTTCTAGTACTATGTCAGGTTGTAACATTGGCGATCACTGCAGCAAAAGAATCTCTTTCCTGTGCTACTAGGAACAGGTCCACAACTCTCGTAATTCCTGTCCAATACCTTATTTATCGCAAACAGGACAAGTGTCTTCTGCAAACTCCACGCCATATTACTATCTTACTCATGACGACCTTCGAGACCTAGTTGTAATGCTTAAACTGCCACCCCAGAGATCCATCGATTCTTAACGATAGCAGTGTGATTGTCACACTGTCTTACTGTCTGTCACTGGTGTAGAATTCACATGACAATAAAATGGCAATAGATTCGCTACCTATCACATGTCACGAGAATCAATATGATAGCTATATCCTTTAATGGATTTGGCTTGCGCTGTAATGATGTTATGGGCGATTCAACAAAATTGTATTAATAGTAACAATAATAATGATTGTTAGTTAAAAATCTATGTCTAAAAGGGCATTGAAATATGTTTTTAAAATACTTTTATTATAATTAATTAAAGTTAATCAAAGTATTACATTCCTAAACAACAACAAACCATCGCGACGTTTGACTGGAATTGTAGGCAGATAAAATGGACTAGAATGGACCATACTATTCTATCCTGACACATCTATCTTGATTCCTCCACATAAATACAGCGAATCATATACGCACGTCGATTCTTTCGACTTATAACATATCGAAATAAATACTAAACCATCTCGCCGTTTCCACTGAAAGATATGTAGAGATTTTACTATCCTGACATACATCTCACGCATCTTCTACATTCATACACTGTGACACGAACGCTCGTGAATTGTCCGACTTAAAACATGGCCACCTTTTAGTAATTGATTAATTTATACATACTATGTTTTCCTTGACCTTCCTCGACTTCTTTTATGCCATTCACACTACATGTATATATATTTTTCACCATTCTTCCATCATCCAATCGTTCCATATGTCCACACCATCTTATTAACCTTTTTTATATTTATTTAGAACGCATTCATCCGCCTTACATTCCTTTCTTACTTCTTCGTTCGATATACTTTCATACATTGTTTTTGCATACATTCTTTTCAGTGATCTAATTTCTCCGTCAAAAATCCTAATTTCATCCTTTTTCTACCCCTAGCTTCAAAATAATTAATAATGTACTTCGAAATATTTAAAATAAAACCATGAAATGCCGTTACTTGTAAAGTCATAGTAAAAAAATATTCTTATGAAGATAGATTATTAAAAATAATTATATTAATTATATATATTTAACAAGGTTAAAGCAAAATAAAATGTAGATATATTTTTAATTTTATGTATTAAAACACTGTGTGCTTTTATCTGTATTAAGCATATTTTTATATTCGTATGTTTTTATGAATATTACACTGTTTTTATTACTTTTACAATACAATACAAACCATCACGCCGTTTCGCCACAAGGGTAGACAGAGGGAATGGACCGCCACACTACTCTATCCTCACAAACCTCTCTAGCTTCCTCCACATTCATACAACGAGTCTTACACGCACGTCGATACCTCCGACTTCTAGCATGACCAACCTTTAAAATTGGATTAATCTGGTCATGCCATGTTTTCCTCGGTCTGTCTCGACTCCATACCCCATTTACATCATTAACGTATACTTTCTTAACCATTCTTTCTCCATCTATGCGTTCCATATGTCCGAACCATCCCAGCGATCCTTTCATAATTTTGTTCATAATACCTTCTTCCGCTCTACATTCCTTTGAGATTCTGTCGTATATCGTTCTACCACACATACGTCTTAGGGACCTCATCTCTACCGCATTTATTCTGCTCTCATCCTTCTTCTGTCAGTTCCATGCTTCGCTTCCATACATTAGGGTTTGGACCAGAACTCCATTGTGAACGGCCGTTTTCGCTTTTACTATATCCATTAATCAAATATTAACAATAACTGGGGATTTTCACTATTTTTGCGTGACTTTAAAGCAATTTAATAAAGGCGAAACATGGCACTAGCTTAAATCAAAGTAAAACTTTTAGATTCATAATATTTATATTATCTTTAATATTAACTTCTTAACATTATATAATCCATGGTTTTGGTGAAAACACTTTGATATTTCAACATTATTAACTGTTTAAATGAAACTTTGTTATAAATATTACAATTAATTATATTTAGTCTCGACAGCTGTTTCGCTAACCGATGTTAGCATCATCAGGTCTTGTTGATTGTAAGACCTGACGATGCTAACATTAGCGAAACAGCTGCCGCGACAAAATATGATCAGTTGTGATATTTATAAGAAAGTTTTTTTGTATACAGTTCATTACAATATATTTCAGAATATAATAATATAATAATTGCTATATTAAACAATGAAAACGTACATTTTATATAAGTTTTATTAAACATTATTATATGAAAGTGACATGTTTCATGATGTTTAATAAATAATATGAATGAAAACGTCTGTTTCCTAATATTTAATTATATTTCATGCGAATGACATGTTTCGCCTTGCTAAAACATTATCAAATGATTACCATTTGATAATGCGAAACATGCCATGCCCATGTAATATAAAACTCTGGAAAACAGACGTTTTCATTCATAATAATTATTTAATATAGAGTTTTATATCATAGTTCAAGAAATAATAAATATTTCGCGTTGTTATTCGTTAAAATACAATAAAACTTCTAGAAAATAAATGTTCAGTTTATTTAATAAAATATGCAATTTAACTATTAATTTTAATTATGCTATCAAATGCAGTTTGAGAAAATAGATAATTCATTGTATTGACCGAAATATAATAAATTGTTGATATAACGTATCAGAATTTAATTTTATGAGATTGTCGCGACAGCTGTTTCGCCAATGGCATCGATGATGCCAAAATAGCTTGGCGAAACAGCTGTCGCAAAGATCTCGTAAAAATAAATTGATATACGTATAACAATAGTGTTTCTATTTAATTTGGAAAATAGTTTTTTTTTGGAATGTACAATCTTGAGGTTAAGTTAATTTAAGTAAGTCATACCTCTCAAGACATCAGCTGGGATGAGTCTCCTGTACGTCTTCACTCCATCGACGTTCTCCTCTTTGACTTCCTCCTTCTTGTCTTCGCAGAAGACGGCGGCGAAGAGCGCCAGCGAGATGAAGGCTACGGCGGCTGACTTCATTTCGTTTGGTAATCCGTTAACACTGGACACAGAGATGGGAATCGTTCGAGGTATGGAATCCGACTAAAATACCAGTATGCAGCGTCACGCTTATATAGCCCCGCCGGCGCACAGCTAGTGGAGGGGAGAAAAAAGGATAAGCGAAGACGCTAATCCGTTCACTCGGACACGAAGTCACTTCTACGCTATGACTCAGTAAACAGCGAGAGAATTCATATACAAAAAATATTAATACCAACCACCCATCACGCTGTTTCTCCGGAGGGACAACAGACAGGATGGATCGCCACACTACTCTGTCCTGACATACCTCTCTAGCTTCCTCTACATCCATACATCGTAACATGCACGCTCGTCGATTTTTCCGACCGAATGTGACGACCTTCGTGGCCGAGTGGTAAATGCATTGACTACCACCCCGAAGGTTCCGGGCTCGATTCCCAGCAAGGACAGTGTAATTGTCACACTGTCTTTGATCTGGTGTAGATTTCACGTGACAATAAAATGGCGATAGATTAGCTACCTATCTAATGTCACGAGAATCACTATGATAGCTATAATACCCTTTACATCGATTTGGCTCATGCTGTCATGATCTAAAGAGCGATTCAACAAAATAATAAAAATAATAATTCAATATTTGAGTGGTTTAACTTGGATTTAATTTATATAAATTATATACGAAGGTATTATGAACAAAATTATGAAACGATCGCTGCGTTGATTCGGACATATGGAGCGCATGGATGGAGAAAGAATGGTTAAGAAACTAACTAACTACCTAACCATCACGCCGTCTCCCCGAAGGCGTAGGCAGAAAGAATGGACTGCCACACTTTTCTTTCCTGACATATTTCTCTCGCTTTCTCAACATTCATACATCGTGTCATGCACGCACGTCTATATCTCTGACTCCTCGCGTTGCCGACATTCAATATTTGATTTATTTTATCGGGTCACGTTTTCCTCGGTCTTTGTCTATTTCTGGTTCCATTTTTATTATTTTGTTGAAAAAACTCCTTACATCATTACAGCGCAAGCCAAATCGATGTAAAGGGTGGAAAAAAAAGAATATCAAAGGAAATATAAATAGAACCTTATGAATAGGAAAAGCTAGTTATTTGCTTGCTGCCTTTATCATAAGGTTATTTACGAATTCGCCATAATTGCATCTAAAAGAGATATATCTCTTTTGCAACCTCACTTAAGAGACATCTACATCGTTAACATATAATTTTTTCCCATTCTTTCTTCATTCATTATTTCCATGTGTCAGGGGTCATCCAACGCATGATTTCCACTCCAGAACCCATCTTCCATCAGCTGTCGGTTCTCCGACAAATATAGCTAGCCCAATGCCACATCAGCCCGCCTTTCTTCAACCTCAACCTTCTTCGATAAGAATCATTTCTGATTCTGTCTCTCAAGGTTATTTCCAAGCATGGCTCTATCCATGGCGCGCTGGGAAACCTGGAACGTATACAACAGAACCTTAGGGTAAGGTCCACTGGAGTGCCAGACTAGGATTAGATTATTCAATATCAACACTATTCGATTGGGCCGAGATAACCAAACCACAGAGCTAAAAAGAATAATTGGACCAAGCTGGGCAGCTTTCGGAAACATGAGCTATCCTTAAAAACCGGAAAATACCGATCAACCTGAAACGAAAAGTCTTTGAAGCCTGCGTTCTGCCAGTTGGTACTTATGGTCTTGAAATTGTTACATTGTCCAAACAAAGTGCCGAGAAACTACGAGTGACCCAAAGAGCCATGTTAGGAATAAGCCTAAGAGACAGAGTCAGAAATGATACGGTGAAAGAAAAAACAAAGGCCACTGACATCATCCACTGGGTGGCGACTCTAAAATGGCAATGGGCAGGTCACGTTGCCATAAGCTCAGATGAAAAGTGGACAAGAAGACTGCTGACTTGGAGACCGTGGACGGCAAAGAGAAGTGCAGGGCGACCGCAACTACGGTGGAAGGATGATCTGAACAGACACGTCGGAATAACCTGGATGCAGTCTGCACAGGACAGAGTGACATGGAAGCGAATGGAGGAGGCCTTTGTCCAGGAGTGGACGGGAATAGGCTGAGGAAGAAGAAGATGAAGATGAACACTAGGCGAACCAGCGTATGGCGTACTATGGGACTGGCCACACTATACGCTTCGCGCCACAGTGCGTGATCACAAGCCACCTGTGTCTTGACTCCTAGTCTGGCAATCCGGTGTGGCCATATCCTAAGTCAACGTCTACCATGTTATATGCAAATTAAAATTAATATATCATAAGGAAAATACAAATTAATTCATTTTGTGCAACATATCGTTTATACACGTCGTTTTTTTTCGTGTTCGTCGTTTTTTAGATTTTAACAATCTGTGGCACAGAAATTATGTCTTCTAAGATGTCCAACTGTATCTCACTATCTTAGGTGGTCTTGCAGGTGGACGGTGTCCAGAGGGGATTCCTTAAGCTTCTATATATGTCTGTTACTATCCATTCTGGCTACATGGTCCCCCCAGTATCTTCTTCTGGATCTATTCCACCAAACAATATCATCTATTTCACAAGTTTTTTTTTATTATTTCTACGTTATGGACACGACTTCAAAGATTAGTTTCAGTCATTCTTCTTTCAAGCATTTAAAAGACATGCATGCGACCTATCATGACGTATGCTGTAGAGACGCAAGACACTATACAAGCCAAATGGCTTTTAAGAACATCTGAGATGAAGGTCCTTAGATCCTTTACTGATATTAAAATAAGATATTAATTTGAAAGTCTAACAAAGAATGATTAAATGGTCTGTTCTACTATATGGCTGCGAAACCTGGACTCTGAAAGTGAATGTAATGAACCTGTTGGAAGCGTTTGAAATGTGGATATACCGCAGAATGCTCCGTATACCGTACACCGATAGAGTCAGTAATGCAGACGTACTACAGAGAGCTAGAGCCAATAGAGAACTGTTGTCCAGTGTGAAAGTTAGAAAGGTCTCATATTTGGGTCATGTGCTAAGGGGAGAAAAATACCATCTCCTTCCACTGATATTAATGGGTAAAGTGGAAGGACGTAACTTAGAAATAAATAAAAAATTGCGAAATAAAAGACATCGTTCAGTGGGATAGATCCAGAAGAAGATACTCGAGGCGCCATGTAGTCAGAATGGATAGTGACAGACACATTTACAGCAGCAAATTAAAATCCTTCCGGACATCATCCACCTGGAAAACCACCTAAGAGATACAGGAACAGCTGAATCTCATCATTTCAAGAGACATAATTTCTGTGTCACATATCTAGTTAAAAAACGGTTTTTCCGACTTATTTTTTACAAGGATAAAGCCGTTATTAATTTTGATATTAGTCACTTACCACAATAAGGAAAATTAATTTAAAAGGTAGTTTTGTTAGTTAAAGTTTCGAAGAGAATACTTAAAATGCGTCACATAATACAAATTTTAAATATATAATACAATACACAAAGGTGTTCTTCTACCGACCCTTATGTATGGAAATGAAGCATTGAACTGGCGAAATAAGTATGAAAGTAAAATAAATACAGTTATAATGACATCTCTTGGACGAATGGGTTGAAAATCTGTGTTTTAGTGTCGAATGAAAATATAAGAGGTGAATGCAGTGCGAATGATGGTGTTATGAACAAAATAATGATGGACACATGGAATGAATAATTGAAGAAAGAATGGTAAAAAAAGTACACGATTTTTTTTTATGTATACAACAGGTCGTTTGAATCCAATTACTGTATACAATTTATTTTTTAGCTATTATATTGATTCTCGTGACATGTGATAGGTAGCCAATCTATCGCTATTTTATTGTCACCTGAATTCTACACCAGATCAAAGACAGTGTGACAATCACAATGCCATCGCCGGGAATCGAACCCGGGACTTTCGTTATGGAAGTCATAGCTCTTACCACTCTGCCACGAAGGTCGTGGCAGAGTTGTAAGAGAACTATTAATAAAGAAAGACCGAGGAAAGCGTGGCAAGATCAAAGATGTCACATATTGAATGTCTGCAAACGTGAGGAGTTAGGAAAAGGACGCACCCATGTCGATTTCTCCGACTCCTCACGTGGCCGATATTCAATATTTGATTTATTTGATCGTGCCATGTTTTCCTAGGTCTTACTTTATTTCTAATTCCATTAACATTGTAAACATATACATTTTATACCGTTATTTTTTCTTTCATTCATTCCATGTGTCCAAACCATCTTAATGGTCTTTTCATTATTTTGTTTATAATATCATACGCAACGCATTCACTTCGTATATTTTCATTCGACACTATCATACAAAGATTTTTCACACATTCGTCTAAGAGATCTCGTTTCTATTGTATTTATTCTACTTTCATCCTCGTTTTGCAAATTCCATGCTTAATTTAAATAAGTTACAAAATAAATATTATATATAAGATAGGCAATTTATTTTACAAAAAACACCAGACGCCAATGGATTATTAGTCATAAGAAAGGCAAACATAACTCAATATAGACAGAAAAGTGTAAAGAGATGTCGACTTTCTTCGGGTGACATCACCGACGTGCTATCGCGGGAAAACTCCATCTCAGGAGAGAGCATTTCGCATTTTATTCATAGAGACTGTCGAAGCCGATTACATATTAATGTAACAGTTAATTATTTCTGCCTATCCTTTCGTTTAAAATTCTTCACTGAAAATCGTCTGTACCCAGAAACGTGTAACTGAAAAGTACCCAAAATTGTTTTAATTTTTGGGGGATGTGGTGAGAGATGAAAGACGGTGGGGGTTTCCCCGTTTATTGCAGGTCACAAGTAATCATACGTTAACAGTATTATGTACTCGTGATGGAGCGTGCGCCTGGACGTCGATAGCAGCTGGGGCTGACGGCTCACTGGGCAGTAGCGTCGGTCGGCTGGAGCGAAGATTCGTCGGAAGTTACGTGGCGTAGCAGCGTAGTCAGTTGCGTAGCTCGGTAGGAGGGTCGGATGTTTCTCGTGCGTAGACTTGACGGCGTAGACTCGTGTCGGTTAGAAGTCGCAAGGAGGAATACTGTAGTAGCGTGGCTTCGTAGTTCAGCGGGGGAGGGCGTCCGAGATCCCTCGTGGCGTAGACTTATTAACATAGACTCGTGTCTGTTAGAAGCCGTAATACTGACTGGCGTATTGGGTGGTCGGAAGTACCGCTTTTATATGCTTTCTTTTCATTATCACACGATGCTCTGCTCTAGTGACCTAGTGACCAAAATAAATCTGGGCCTTCGAATCATCAGTTTTGATAAGTAGGTCCTGAGTCAGGCGTTTTTCGGTTATTCGTGTCATATGTTTCATCATGAAATATGCTTATCTGGGTTATGCATTTAACCCTGACAAATTAATTGGCAAAATTTACATGGCCAAAAGCAAACGTTTTAACTGCACAATATCAAAAATTGGATTGGATTGAAGAGCATAAATTAGTTATTACTGGCGCAGCAAGACATAGACGCCTTTACATAAGTGATTGAGATCTTATATGCCACAAGAAAAAGAAGTTCATAAATTGTTCGAAACGGACTTTGGGCATTACATTTCAGATTTTATAATATTTTTTAAGTCAAATTTTCATTACGCACAGACATACTTCGGTTTTAAGTTACCTTTATCTACTCGTATGTGTACAATTTCAACAATCAATTAAAATATAGTGGTCACTTATATACTAAAAGGGGGTGGAGTTATGTATAAAGATGAAGAGGGTATATTTAGGATTGAAGAGAGCGGAGATGTAGCAGGAACATATCGAACATTTCAATATTTTCATTATTTTTATGACTTTTTCGAATTTCTAAATTATTTATCGTTAGGTTTTTATTATTAAATAATCAATTAAGCAGAATACAAAGCGTATTCAATGCTGCTGCCCGATTGATTATGGGACAACACTGTCATATCACGCCGCTCCTGAAGGAACTTCACTAGCTTAAAATTAGAGAGCGAGTAAAATATAAATTATGTTCGACAGTGTTTAAGGTTCGACACCAGAGAGCGCCAGCGTATACGAGTATATCGGACCTCTGCGTGACACCCATTCCAACGGAAAGGCAACGTTCACTCCGATCAGTAGAAACATGTGCAAGCAACATAACAATTCCAGTCAGAGCCAATAAAGCATGTTTCTATGATCGTGCTTTCAGCGTTGCGGGTCCGTTGGCGAGGAATAGCCTCCATGCTAGTATTACGTATGAGGATAGTGACGTTATATTTAAGAAACTTCTAAAGACTGCACTGTTCGGTCAGTCATTTCCTAGTGCGCCCTTGGAGTAATTGATTTTACAAAACGGCGCATTTAAAATATGAGTCATCAAAATAATGATAATAATAATTAATATGCAAAATTTCAATACCGCTTTCTTAATTAAATATATGTGAAATTGTATACGTTGAAGGAGGTTACTTGTAACCGAAACATGTCTGTGCTCAGTGAAAATAAAATGTGTTGTAATACAAAGTATAAATATATTGATTCATACTCTATATGAATCCACAACACAAAGTGAAGGGGAATATAGAAAAAATGTTTTGATTAAATTTAAGTATTTCATCTGACTTCATTTTAACGTATAAATGTTCCACCTCTGTATTAATGTATTGTCTTTCAACTGAACCATAGAGGCCGTGAGTGAGTGGGTTTCTGAGCTGGATAAAGTCAGAAGATGCTGCTAGGGCTGGGTAAAACAAAGTTAAACCATTCATTAATTTTAAAATGAGAAAGTCATCCAGGGGCTTGGATTCATGCTGGAAAGAATGTGTAAACGACGTGAACGGAGCTAGAAAGAGCAGAAGGCCGAAGAAAACGTGTCACGATTAAATCAATCAAATATTAAATGTCGGTCACTCGAGGAGTCGGAAGCATTATTATTATTATTATTATTTTGTTGAATCGCTCTTTATATCATGACAGCATGAGCCAAATCGATGTAAAGGGTATTATGGTTATCATAGTAATTCTCGTGACATTTTTTTTAAGAAACATAGAAGTTCCCGCCACATACCCGAGGCTGTTACAGGGCGTAGCGGCGCCCTTTTGTCAGCCTCGCTCATACACTCCCTGGGCCTGTCCCCGGTCCATCCGGGACTTACATTTAAAGACAGCAACAACAAGGGGGTGCCAGACCACATTTAATCTACCCCATCCTACTTCTATGCTCCGCTGTACTTTATTGAATAATAAGCATAACATATAATACATGAACATTTTAGAAATTTTTCGCTTCTCGGCCTGTTGGCTAAGATCAAAGTGTAGTATCTGTTCTTATCAGCATAAAATTCTCGTGACATGTGATAGGTAGCAAATAGATCGCGAAGGTCGTCAACGTGCGTGAATGACAAGATGTATGGATGTAGAGGAACCGAGAGAAGTATGTTAGTACCTACAGAAAAGTGTGGCAGCCCATTCTTTCTGCCTACCCCTCCGGAGAGACGCCGGGATGGTTAGTTAGCTGGAAGACCGATAAAAATTGATACTATCAATCACGATGTATGAAGTGGAGGAATCGTGAGAAGGTTTAAAAATGACAAAGTTTTTTTAATTAGGTTCTTTAATTACTTTTTCGTCTCTAGTATCGTTGACAACAATTTTAATTTTATTTTTAAGTACTTATTTTATTCAAATTATAGAATCGTAGATACAAAGCCCTGAATTATCTACGGCAGGGGTTCCCAATCTTTACCTGCATTGGAACGCTTCACGAACCCGGAAATTTTAACCAAACATATTAAGACTGAGGAAATCGTGGCACAATAAAATTAATCAAATGTGAGGAGCTGGAGTAAAAGACGTGCATGCATGATACGGTGAATGAATGTTGAGAAAGCGAGAGAAGTATGTCAGGAATAATTTTAGATGGAATGAAATGTTTCGCCCTCCTAAGGCATCAAATATCTATGTTGTTATCAAATATTGAAAATATATGTTGTTATCAAATGTTGAAAAATTTACATTTGATAATGTCTAAGAAGAGCATGTATTTCCATCTAAAATATAATAAAACTCCTAGAAGACAGACGTTTACATTCATATTAATTATCAACCAAGCACATTTAATGTGTGCTAATCAAGCACATTTAAGATGTGCCAATCAAGCACATTTAATGTGTGCCAATCAAGCATATTTAATGTGTACAATCAAGCACAATTAATGTGTACTAATCAAGCACATTAAATGTGTGTTAATCAATGACTGACGGCATAAGAAATGAAGAAATCAGACGCCGCACCAGGGTTGCTGACGTCATGGACCGAGTGGCAAAATTGAAATGGCAATGGGCTGGACACTTGGCTAGACAGGGTGGCAACAGATGGGCACCCAGGATACTCAGTTGGAGACCATGGGAAAATAGGCGAAGTGTCGGAAGGTTACCGATGAGATGGACCGATGATATTATCAAAAGGGTTGGAAAATCTTGGATACAAAGGGGGCAGGATAGAGACGAGTGAAAGAAATTGGAAGAGGCCTATATCCAGCAGTGGAGGGAAGAAGGCTAGCAAAGAAGAAGAAGAAAGAATCAATGACATTTAATGTTTACCAATCAAGCACATTTAATTTGCTTGTATCAAGCACATTTGACGTGTGCCAATCAAGCACATTTTACATGAGCCAATCAAGCACTCGGTGAAGAACATTTTTTCTTTCTGATGGAAGAATAAATCTTTTAAAAATCTCTTCGATTGTTTTATTTGTATTATTTTTAATGTGTTGCAATATACAACACTCATTCAGCTTCAGCGGAATACCGGTTTAACGTAGTTTAGGAAACCCTGGTCTTCAGAACAAGCGTTCTGCAAAAAGACGGGCATTTCCCGCGCAGACAGGCAGTGCGGAAGACAATGGCGACTAGAAATCCTCTCACGACCAACAATGGGACAATTTCTTCACTTGATCCGCATCTTTATCTCCGGACGAGAGGCTGAGAGATCTCCGGTTTGGGAAGTGTCGAAAATCAAGGGAGCATCGCTGCTAATTGTGTGTTATGCCATTCTAACGGAAGCATGCGAAGTAAAAAGAGATGATAATTATAATTTATTATATGGCCGAGCCTTTTGCTCCCAGCAGTCCGATTCGCCCAACCTAGCCAGATCAGCCAGAACATTGTCCATAAGGCACCGTCTAGACCTTCCTAGAGGTCTTACTCCAGTCGGTCTAGACGCGTACAGGGCCTTGATTGCTCTGGTCTCTTCGGGTCGGCATACGTGCCCAATCCATGCTAGGCGACCGGCTCTCACGGTGCTCGTTATAAGGGGCTGCTGGGTCATCGTACGGATTTCTTGGTTGGTCCTATGCCTTCAAGTTCCCGCCGTAACACCGGTCTGGGTCCCAGGATCATTCTAAGTATTCTATTCTCAAACCAGTAGATTCTTTGTTGTTCTTTCAGAGTCATTGTCCATGACTCAGAACCAAATGTCACCACTGGTTTGATGATGTGTCCCGCGGGGCGAAAAGAGAAGGATGGGGTTCCGCATCGGTTAAAGTGTGGCAGTCCATTCTTTCTGTTTACCCTTTTGGGGAGACGGCGTGATGGTTAGTTAGTTTTTTTCTATGTATACCCCAAATAAATGAACAAATTAATAACATATTAACAGCATTCTTCGAGATGTTTTGTTTTACACTGTTGATGCTCTATTCGATCAAGGAACTTTGTCTATAATTCAGCATTTTAATTAGTTAAAGTTATTACGCAGAAAAATTGCAGGGATTCTTAAGTATTGTGAAAAAAATAGTTCCTCATCTAGAACTTCCATTAGATATACGCATATACAAGATGTTCTATACCCACATATATTTCTTGCTGGTTAAGTGCCTAATTACAGCTAATTTAAAAAACGGTGGATACGTGTAACGTAAATTAAATAAACACAAAAGTCCGGATCGTTCATGTCAACATGTGCAACATCGAAAAAAACATTATGCGTTATTACATTATGTGCTAAATTAAAAAACGGTGGATTCGTAGAACATAAATTAAATAGACAATATGTGCACCATCTAAAAAGAACATTTTGTGTTAAATTATTTTTATTTTGTTATTTTATTTTATATCATTGTATTTTATATTATTTGTTTTAGATTTATTTTGTGGGTGTTGCACGATCGAAGTGTGCGCGGGAGATGCCTATTGGTGGCGATGAGGTTCGCAACTCATCACACCGCGTCTCCCGCGGAGCGAAAAGAGAAGGATGGAGTGCCGCATCAGTAAAAGTGTGACAGTCCATTCTTTCTGCCTACCCTTTCGGGGAGACGGCGTGATGGTTAGTTAGTGAGTTAGTTTTATACCCACAAGTAATATAAAATACAAATAAATCTTCTGTAGAGAAAATTTGCAAGTCTTAGTGTCAAGGATGTATGAGTGACCTGGTGATGAATGTGTCTAAATCTAAAGTGATGGTTTTCGAGAAAGAATAATGTATGACGATTTGTGATATAAGTGCGACGGGCGAGAAGTTGGAGCAAGTTACCGAATTTACGTATCTGGGAAGCATGTTTACAAGAGACGGAAAAATGGAGAAAGACATCGAAAGAAGGGTTGGTGCTGGGAATAAAATAAATGGCGCACTCAAAGTCATTACTGCAAAAAGAAATATATCCACAGAAGCAAAGATGGCAGTACACAATGGAGTTCTAGTGCCAACCCTCATGTATGGAAGTGAAACTTGGACCTGGCAAACAAAGGATGAAAGCAGGATAAACGCCGTAGAAATTAGATTACTAAGAAAAATGTGCGGGTAAACGTTGTATGATAGAATACCGAACGATGAAATAAGAAAGAAATGTAAGGCAGATGACTCCATCATGGGTAAAATTAAAAAATATGGTTTGGACATATGGAACGAATGGATGAGAGTAGAATGGTTAAAAAGTTGTACAAAAGCAGCGTGAGTGGAAAAAGAAGCCGAGGACGACCGAGGAAAACATGGCATGACCAAATTAATCAATTACTAAAGGGCGGTCACATTCGAAGTCGGAATAATCGTCGTGCGTGCATGGTACGATGTATGAATGTAGAGGAAGCCCGAGAGGTATGCCAGGACAGAGCATTGTGGCGATCCATCCTCTCTACCTACCCCTCCGGGAAAATGGCGTGGTGGTAAGTTAGTTAAATTAGTTAAGAAATCTTCTGTGCGGGCGTATGTACGAGTAGTTGAACTCCTCCTAAGCGGCAGGACCGTTTTTAACGAAATTTTTTGTGTGTTTGAGTGGGACCCTGAATGGAATTTAGATTCACAATTGGACCCGGTGTGTGACTGTTAAAACCTTCTGGGAAGTTAATTCTATGTATAACATGCATCACAATTGTGTATTGAGTACATAGTTTATCATTTAGTATATAGTTAATCGTAAATACGAATATCGAAAAAACGTTTACTGAACCAGCTAATAGCAGGCAAGCCAACGTTTGGGCAGGACAACGACTTAACAAAAGCATAATTTACTTTGGGAATTAAAAAAAAAAAATTAAACCACTTTTTAATAAATGAAAATATTAAAATACACGACATGTTTTTTCTAAATATTTTTTTTTTCTAAATTATATTATCATCATGTATTATAACTAACTAACTAACTAACCATCACGCCGTCTCCCCGAAGGGGTAGGCAGAAAGAATGGACTGCCACACTTTTCTATCCTGACATATTTCTCTCGCTTCCTCAACATTCATACATCGTGTCATGCACGCGCGTCGATTTCTCTGACTCCTCACATGGCCGACATTCAAAATTTGATTTGTTTGATCGTGCCACGTTTTCCTCGGTCTTCCTCTATTTCTGGTTCCATTTACATCATAAACACATAATTTTTTTACCATTCTTTCTTCATTCATTCTTATTATTTTTCATGTATTATTATTTTTTAATATAATTTATTATTTCTCACTACTAAAAAATAATTGTTAGTACCTACTTATAACAAATAGCCCAGGTTATTTTATAAATTTGAATTATTGTATCGAATTTTAAATGCGTTTTTTATTAGTCTTTCTTTGTTTAGTTTTTGTTATATTTTTACACCTGAAGATGGAGGTACCCTCCGAAACATGTCGTGTATTTTAATATTTTTTTATTAAAAATGTTTTAATTAATTCCCAAAGTATTTTACTATGAAATTCCACAATATTAATGCCTTAACTTAAAAATAATGCCTTAAGTCCAAACAAACAAACAAACAAAACCATCACGCCGTTTCCCCGCAGGGGTAGGCAGAGAGAATGGACCGCCCCACTACTCTATCCTGGCACACCTCTCTAGCTTCCTCCACATTTATACATCGAGTCATACACGCACGTCCAAAATAAATCTTTATAACATCTGTCAAAACTGATCATATTTGCAAACAATTTTATAATATTTTAAATATGTATCTTTATAATATGTATCACTGAAGAAGGACCGGTTGTCCGAAACATGTCTGATATGTAATTTTAATTTTTTGATGTTAGTGTTGTATATATTATACAAAGTATATAAAAAAGAAAAAAACTAATTAAACATCTACAACACAAAGCATGGCGAACATAGAAGAAAATCATTAATTAGTTTATTTGTCTTTGGAAAAGAGACATCCTGTATATAATACAGTGTAACAATTGCTCTAGAAAAAGTAAAACAATGAGATGAAATATGTATATATACTAATCACTCTAAGTCATAAATTAATAGTTGATGAAAAAATGAAATCAGGATATGAAATGAATCAGCGGATGGTAATGAGATGACGCCACATTGGAGAACGATTGTTATTTTTCTGATTTGAAATGAAATAAGTATTTTATTTTATCTATGGATGGAATAAGTAAGAATATTCGTATTGTCTATTATATTTTTTACCTTCAACAATTTTCGCCAAATCCACAATATGGAAAAACAAAGACATGGCCATTAAGAGTAAGATGAGAATCTATAAAGCATGCGTAAGACCAATAATAACATATGGCGTCGAAGTAAGGGCAGACACAGTAATGACAAGACTTCCGAAATGAAGACACTGAGGACGATAGCAGGCAAGACACTGAGGGATCGCGTGAGGAACACCAAAATAAGAGAGATATGTGAGGTTGAGGATATTATAAGATGGAGCAGACAGCGAAAAATGGACTGGTACGGTCATATTCAAAGAATGGACTCCACCAGACACCCCTATATTGCATTGCATAATCAACCTCATGGGACTCGTCCTCGTGAAAGACCTCCTAAAAGATGGAAGGACAGCTGGGAATCTACCTCACAGGAGGAGCAACTCTCTGGAGAACAGACCACATAGGTCTACGATAAGGAAGAAGAAGAAGAAGAACAATTTTCGCGATTATTGTATCCTCCACTTATCATCATCATTTCTCGGCGCTACATCCCGGTATGGGACATAGCCTCCTCTACTGACTTCTGTCTCTGGCCATCTCTCTCCATTCCCCAGCTCCTTCCATTTTCTCCCAATCTTCTTCCACGCAATCCGCCCATCTTTCCTTTGGTCTGTCTCTTGGTCTTTTTTCGCGGGGCACCCATCTGGATATAATTTGTGGTATTCTAATTCTTCTTCTTCTTCTTCCTCAGCCTATTCCCGTCCACTCCTGGCCAAAGACCTCCTCTATTTGCTTACATGTCATTCTGTCCTGTGCAGACTGCATCCAGGTTATTCCCACGTGTCTGTTTAGATCATCCTTCCACCGTAGTTGCGGTCGCCCTGCACTTCTCTTCGTCGTCCACGGTCTCCAAGTCAGCAGTCTTCTTGTCCATTTTTCATCTGAGCTTCTGGCTACGTGACCCGCCCATTGCCATTTTAGAGTCGCCACCCGGTGGATGACGTCAGTGACCTTTGTTTTTTCTCTCATCGTATCGTTTCTGACTGTCTCTTAGGCTTATTCCTAACATGGCTCTTTCCATGGCTCTTTGGGTCACTCGTAGTTTCTCGGTACTTTTTTTTAATAATGTAACAGTTTCAAGACCATTAGTACCAACTGGCAGAACGCAGGCTTCATAGACTTTTCGTTTCAGGTTGATCGGTATTTTCCGGTTTTTAAGGATGTAGCTCCAGTTTCCGAAAGCTGCCCAGCTTAGTCCAATTCGTCTTTTTAGCTCTGCGGTTTGGTTTGTTTTGCTCTCTCTTTTTAGCTCTGATTTGATCTCGGCCCAATCGAATATTGTGTCCTAGGTATATATATTCTTGGACATTCTCAATTCTGTTGCCGTCCACGTTGATTTCAAGCCTTTCTGTGCCCATTACCTTGGTCTTTGCCAGATTCATATTCAAACCTGTGGTGTTCTACCCTCCGGCATTCTTTCCACATGGCCAGCCCACCGTTAAGGCGTTGAGGCTTACAGAATCTCACCACTGTTTCCTGGTTAATCAGTACTTCAAGTTCAAGGTTTCTTTTAATTCTGTAAGTCCCATCCTCCAGCATGGGCTTAATTTTTTTTTTAATATATTTTCCTCTCAAAAACTGGCAGCCTGCCTTCCTTTCTCTGCGTTAGAGACTACGTCTCACAGCCGTAGGTGACTACCGGTCTTATGATAGTTTTATAAATATTAAAAAATTGGTATTCCTGCTGAGTAACTTAGAGCCTAGAAGCTTCTTATACCCATGAAATGATCTGTTTGCTGCTAAGAGGCGAATATTTAATTCTTCTGACAGCTTGTACTAGGAATTATTGTGGTTCGAGCCCAGATAGGTGAAATGTTGGACCTCTTCGTACATATGTCGTTCCATTTGTATGTTATGAAGGGTATGTTGCTCGCGCGCGCTTACTATATATTTTGTTTTAGAGGCATTTATTTGAAGGCCAAATTTCTCCGCTTCTCTTTTCAGAACTCTACCTTTCTCTATCATCATTTGTTTGTCTATGCTTGTGGTGACAATATCATCCGCATACGCGCAGATTTTAGACGACTTTAAATCAATACAGTCTGTTAATTGAATTTCCACTTGTATAATAATTGTATCTTCCACTTATATAAATAAATATTTTTACATAAGTGGATATTATCTAAAAAAAAAATTAAAATAGCAGTTTTTTTAAATTGCTTTGTGAACTTTATGAATAATCGAGTGATTTTAAAGAGAAACTTTTATGTCAGGCGAATAAGAAAGCTGTTGTTAATGTGTTTCGCTCGGTTAAATCAGGGTTACTTTGGCCTGCAGTATCTGGTTCATCTTGTCACGCTATGTTTTCTTCACTCTATCTCCACTTAAATCACATTATAATGTCTGATAAACACTGCCTAATTTCGTAAAAAAAAATATTACTTTCTTCTACATATATAGTATGTATAAATATTCTAATCTAGACAGCTTTCTATAATTTTATTCAAAGTAAAACCTATGTTTTAAACGTGTTATAAAATCTCAGCAGCAAGAGAGACCAGGAAAGCCACCGAAGAGACGAATAGATGACTGGACATCATGTCATATACACGAGCATCGAAAACATTATACTTTCGCTATCTTATGGATGGGGTTCAGCTTAAAAGAGCTTCTACATCCAGAGATCTCGGTATTCTGTTCGATGCTCAATTATCGTTTAATCTTCACACAGTTGCTCTATGTAATAGTTCTAATAAAATGCTTAGATTTGTTTTTAATAATGCCAAGATATTTTCGAGCACTCAGGTACTTCGGGTATTGTATAACTCCATGGTAACAAGTCGGCTGGAATATAGTTCCATTATTTGGCAGCGCCTGGAATCCGATATTTTCTGATGACGGAGCGAGTGCAGAAAAAAATTCTGCGCTTTTTTTAACTCTACCCTCGGCTACCCGTGGCTCTTTCCGACTGAATTCTTGCTAGGTATGCTAAGCTACCAATCATTGGAGAGAAGGAGGAATATCCACTTGGGAGTTCACTTCTTTCAACTGCTGATTGGCGACCGTATACAGAACTCGGATGTCCTGAGTGATGTAGGTCTATTTGTCCCTGAATTACCTTCGTCAAAGACAGCACAGATTGTTTTATTTGCCGCGCTCAATCAATCTACCAATCTACCAATGGTTATGCCTGTGGGTAGGGCAATCTTATTGCTTAATCGGCTCGCCTCGGAGGTCGACATATTTCGTGATAGTGTGAGTTGCCTAAGGGATGTAATATCAATGTTATGATTTTTTCTATTTCTTAATCTTAATGTTTTTTATGCTTCTCTTTTAAATTCTTATAATGTAATTGCAAACGATCCGGAATTGTATGTCTGTAATGTTTGTGATTTTTTATTTAAATAAATGAAAATGAAAGAAAATTCTGTATAAACAGATCGCAAGATCTGCAACAAAGGGAAGAAAAAGATGTAATACAGAGAGGAGATTTATAGGCGGGTCTTCTCTACTCCGGTCTCAATCTAATGATTGGTCTGCAGCAAGGCGACGCATCTCCTCTTCCACTCCGCTCAGTCCTCAGTAACTCTCTTCAACTCCGCATAAGAGGTGCAGCCCATATCTCGGTAAATCTGGTCTAGGTACTCTTGGCGAGGTCGTCCTCTGCCAATCGATCCCTCGATCATTCCCGCCAACACATTATGCAGGAAACATTCGTGTCGCAACACATGACCGATCCATCTTGCGCGCCTCTCCGCTATGGTGTTCAACACGTGCCTACTCTATTCAACTATGCTGAGAACCTCTTCATTTGTAATGTGGTCCCTCCATGAAACATGGGTATTATTTAAAATACTTTAAAAACCGTTTGGGGTTTAAAAGGGTAGTAGGGCTACGATGGGGTGTGTTTTGCTCGAAAATATGCCTCTACAAAATGTCGTATGGCGCCATGTTGCATATACAACAGCAACACTACTATCAAGTCCAACTCTCTAGCGTCCACGAGAGGTCTTTTAAAGACCCCGCGAACCCCGGGCAATGTGGCACATATTACTTAGTGCCATAGCAGATAGAGAGAGGACGAATGGCGAGCTTCCAGCGCTATAAAACTGGATAAACCCAGCTAAGGGAAGGTAACCCCGACAGAAAATTCTACAGAGAAGGCAAGGGAATACCACTCTGGATATTTTTCCCCAGGTCATCAGTATGAAGGGTGATAGTCAACGTTAGGGGGACCTGACAATACACAGAAAGAAGTAAACCGTAAAAATAGGTATCATAATTGAATTATTATGCAGTTTTTTTTAATTCTGAAAATTCACACTGATTATTTTGCATATAATGATGTCATTAATTTTAATTAATTTGGCATTAAACAAGATAATTATTAAGTTGATATAATATTCGGTGAGATCTGTGTACCGACACGGAAATTCCCACCCCAAATCCTTGGAAACAGCAGAATTCAAGAACAGAAGTGAAAACATCAAGGTCAGCAGTTTGGTAAAGATATCGGTTCAACAATCACATTTGCATTTAGGAAACGCGCTATGGAAACCTCGTATCGCCGACATCACCAACACAATAAATACTGGACGGATGAAGTGGCAGACGACGCTGTTTCAATCGCTGAGTTCTCTTAAAACCCTTAAAAATTTTAAGAGAAGCTTCCTAGACGAACAGGAAGTGAAAAAAACTAACTAATAAAAAACTAACTAACTTACTAACCATCACGCCGTCTCCCCGAAGGGGTAGGCAGAAAGAATGGACTGCCACACTTTTCTTTCCTGACATATTTCTCAATTCGATTCCTCAACATTTATACATCGTGTCATGCACGCGCGTCGATTTCTCTGACTCCTCACATGGCCGACATTCAATATTTGATTTATTTGATCGTGCCACGTTTTCCTCGGTCTTCCTCTATTTCTGGTTCCATTTACATCGTTAACATATATATTTTTTACCATTCTTTCTTCATTCTATTTTTCCATATGTCCAAACCATCGTAATGAACCTTTCTTTATTTTGTTCATAACACCATCATTCGCATCGCGTTCACTTCTTACATTTTCATTAGACACTCTATCATACTTGTCATACGTGTCAGCTTCAAAAACTCATTTTATAGTATTATAGGTGAATTTGTAAACTAAAAACAATATAATGAAAGTAGGAGGTCTGCACAAAATAAAAGAAATCAGTCCACGGAGTCAAAAAAATGGGGAACCACTGGTTAAAGAGATCTCATTTCTGCTGCATTTATTCGACATTCATTCATCTATTTGCCATTTATTCCATGCTTCGCTTCCATACATATAAGGGTCGGTACAAGAACATGATAAGGGGTGTGCCAAAGAATTATGCCAGGATTATCTATTATCCCCTCCGGGGAAACAGCGTGATGGTTAGTTAGTTAGGGGTGTGCCAAAGATTTGTCACATAACACAGCATCTTAAGGAGCTCCACTGGCTGAAATGTCCAGAAAGGATACAAGCTCTGCTGGACGGTCTATAAGGCGTTGCATGGAATGGCACCAGCTTATATATCTGAACTCTGCATCACCGAGAACCTGAATGCTAGACAGTCTACATTGCGATCAGCTAAGTCTTCTGCGATCGGTAGATTGACTGTGCCAAAACGCTGTCCAAGGACAAACTTTGGCAACCGAGCCTTCGCGGTAGCCGGCCCTTCAGCCTGGAACAATCTTCCAGCAGACCTTAAGTGCATTGAGAATCAATCTGAGTTTAGATCGAAACTCAAAACGCACCTTTTCAAATAATCATTTCCTGACAGGAAGGACTGATCGACTACGTCAGGTGCAACCCTCATACTAAATATGTTTATTATTATTGTCATCATTATTATTATTTTTATTATTATCTAGTTCATAAAACGGAGCATTTTCTACAGCGCCCTTGAGATGAGCAATTCATAAAAATGGCGCTCTATAAATTATCCAATTTATTATGATTACTTATTATATTGTGCACTTCTTCTTACTGTGTCTTGTCAGGTCTCCCTAACATTGACTCCCTTGAGTAGGCCTCATGGTGATGACCTGGGGAAAAATATCCAAAATGGTATCCCCTTGCCTTCTTTGGAGGATTTTCTGTCTAGGTTACCTTCCCTTAGCTGGGTGTCCAGTTTTATGGCGCTGGAAGCTCGCCATTCGTCCTCTCTCTATCTGCTATGGCACTAAGTAATATGTGCCACATTGCCCGGGGTTCGCGGGGTCTTCAAAAGACCTCTCGTGGACGCTAGAGAGTTGGATTTGATTGGTTGCTGTTGTAAATGCAACATGGCGCTTTACGACATTTTGTATATGCTTATTTTCCAGCAAAACATACCCCACCGTAGCCCTACTACCCTTTTGAACCCCGTTGTGCACTTAAACAACTTAATAATAACACTTGTTATTTTAAATATATCTGATTTTCGCTTCAGATTTCTGATGTGCCGTACTCTGATAAAAAAACCACCAAAATAAGTATCACGGTTCAGTGAGAATCTGTCATAGAATATTCACAAAAATTAACTATTCCAGTGTTTTGAATGCGCCTTAATACAAGCATGTTTCAATACAACCAATACAGACCCACAATTATTAAAAATACAGGTAGAGACAAGGCCTAATCTATTTAAATTAAAAGGTAATGTTCGTAGCTATATAACCGATTCACTCAGCAAATACTGAACTGATATTGATGAAATATTCACAACAACAACAAAAACAAACCATCATGCCGTTTCCCCGTAGGGGCAGAGAGAATGTACCGCCACACTACTCTATCCTGACACACCTCTCTAGATTCCTCCACATTTATACGAGTCATACACGCGCGTCGATTTCTCTGACTCCTCACATGGCCGACATTCAATATTTGATTTATTTGATCGTGCCACGTTTTTCTCGGTCTTCCGATTCTGTTACTGGTTCCATTTACATCGTTAACATATACTTTTTTACCATTCTTCTTTCATTCATTCTTTCCATATTTCCAAACCATCTTAATGATCGTTTTAATTATTTTGTTCATAACACCATCATTCGCATCGCATTCACTTCTTATATTTTCATTCGCTCTATCATACACACAGTATCAACACATTTATCTAAGAGATCTCATTTCGACTGCATTTATTCTACTTTCATCCTTCTTTTGCCAGTTCCATACTTCGCTTCCATACATAAGGTTCGGTAGAAGAACTGCCATTCTAGCTTTTTTGGATAGGTTTTTGTTTGCGATGACAACTTTAAGTGCACCATTCACTTTGTTGCCTGCCCAACCCTTCTTTCAATATCCCTCTCCACTCGCCCATCTCTTATAAACATACTACCTAAATACACGAACTCATCTACTTGCTCCAAATTTTCACCATTCACGCTAATGTTGCAGACTGTCATGATGTCTTCTTTTTCAAAAATCATTACCTTGGATTTATTAACATTCATCATCAGATAATTTCGCATGCATACCTCATACATACTATTCACCAGGACTTGTAGTTCATACTCGTTGTCTGCAAGTAGGACAGCGTCATCCGCATACAAGAGACAGCTTACTGACACTCCGCTCATTTTGGCACCTACATCCAACCCTTTCAGCTCTTTCATTTATTTATTTTAAACATATCTAAAGCATTTCAGAAGTTTTTTTCCAATACACTAAAGATACAAGTTAGAGATACACAATAATTAGTAATACATAATAGATTAATAAAAAGAGCGAGAAACATAAGATGCATGACAAATTAATAAAATAAATATACCATATAATTATAATAAAGATAGTACTTCCCTCAGATGAACCAAACTATCACAAAATATGTCAAACTCCGAGGTGATACGATTAAGCAAAAATATTGCTCTACCTACCGGCATAACCATTGGCAGATTGGTTCTGCATCGTGGGAGATAAAACCATCTATGGCATACACTTGTCCATACCAGTGCACAATAAACAACCATTAATATAGTTTGGATATTAAAATCCTTTCTTTTAAGTCTGCAAGTAGATGAAACTTGATTTGGTTTAGATCAGTCACAGACAAACAAATACGCTTTGTCTGGTTTTCTCTTTGTTTTTGGTATTGTTCTGCCAGTGCCATAGACAATTCTACGTTTTTTTGTCGATCTTACTTAAATTACGAGTGGAGATTTCTCAAACTTTCTCTGTATACGCCTTCGCCATATCGGGATAACAACAGACAGGTAATTAATTATTAATAATATTGGCGCTTAGATTCAAATAAAATTCGCATTTATACATAGATATAATGATGCATTTCTTGATAGAGCTGTTAACAATGATGCAATAAACTAACTAACCATCACGTTTCCCTTATGCCGTTATCGCCATACCTCTCACACTTCTTCAACATTCATACATCAAGTCATGCACGGACGTAGATTTCACGTCTCCTTTTTATTTAATATTTAATTAATTTAATAATGCCTCTTTTTCTCTTAATTAATAATGTCTTCCTCTACTCCATATTTTTTACATGAATCCAAACCATCATACTGACCCTTTCAATATTTTGTATAAAAATGCTAATATAAGAAGTTAACGCAATGGATGGAGAAAGTATACGATAACGTTAAATCAAATCAAATCAGTTTAAATTCTCAAAAGATATAACAAACAAGAATTATACTTTAAGGCATCTATTGAGAACAGGTAAAACATAAAAAATATATAATACCAGGAACACTTGAGAGATGGTTCGACATTAGGAATACAAGATACTTTCCAAAGTCAAGAGTATTTGTCTTCTGAACGTACATTCACAAATATGAAAGACGTCGATCTCCGAAGTGATCATGTTCAGCAGTTTGATTGTTCTCCCCACTGGAATCACCAAATAAACTCATTTGATTTGATTTAAGTACAATTCTTATATCTCTATTTTAAATAATTTGCATCTTTTGAGTATCCGTTTTATTAATCAAATTTAGAATGGTGGAACAGTAATGAAAGTGAGGGGCTTGGTTGGGTCCTGGCTAATGAGAAACTGCAAGGAAGATTCAGTGATGATACCTATAGGTGCAAGAATGCAATACGCCACGGTTTGGCCACCGCTCATATACACCACAGAGGTGTGACAGGACTAGAATATGTTGAAGACTTCTGAAGGTTCTATTCTCAAGCATGGACATTGTAGCCATAACGTGTTACCACAAAATGAATGTTTTTATAACATAAAAAGTTGTTCCAATCCACGTATCATTGGAGATTTTTTCAACGTCCACCGATCGCTAACAGCACGTAATGTTTTTCCAATATTCGAGATAGTTTTTATGCTTTGGCCTTGAGAATTCAGTGAATGGAGAGCTCGTTTGGACATGCGATGGTTCACCGAGCACACGCCGCTCGACAGCATTGTTTCACCTGGTTCGATCCTACGGATCAAATTAACTTCAGTCACTAGGTTTAAAAAAATCACACGAAAAATTAACGGTTTTAATGGCAAACCGATTGTATTAAAAATAGATATGTGTGAAGTGATACATTGAAAATCGTTTCCCATACGTTCTAAATCCAATCGATAACACTTCTTCTTGTTGTTTTTCTCCTATTGGATTGTGATTAGACCTATTTGCTCCAGAACATAAGGGTTCTCAATAGAGCCCCGAGTCAGTTTGAAAAATCTTGTTGACAGTAATCCTTCCCTCCTCAGTTCGAGGGAGTTATACCCCAGCATACCCAAGAGAAATGCCGTTGGATAGAGCCAAGAATATACCCCGTACTCTCTCATGTAGAGGGCCCTCAAGAATTTCTTTTGAACCCTCTCCAACATTAGAGAATACTGAGCCTCATGAGGACTCCATATCACGGCACCTCCCTCGAGCCTGCTTCTGACTAAGGAGTTATATAGAGTTCTAAGGACCCGGGTATCTTTGAAGACCCTAACAGTTCGAAGAACAAAACCCAGCATCTTTAACGAAACGTAAACAATACCTTCTCGATCTGAGCACGAAATGTCAATCGACTTTCGTAAATTATCCCAAGATCTCTGACAGTAGATACACGTTTGAGGCTTTCATTACTCATGGAATATTGATGATATGTAATGTAGTGCGCCCTAGAGAATGACATTATAACACATTTGGATATGTTGAAGTAAATCTGGTTGCGCTTGATGCGTCTGATCATGGCATAGATTACTCAAGGAATATTTGCTAGGATAGATGTTAGGCTTTTCTTCTTTCTTCTTTTTTGCTAGCCTTCTTCCCTCCGCTGCTGGATATAGGCCTCTTCCAATTTCTTCCACTCGTCTCTATCCTGCCCCTTTTGTATCCAAGATTTTCCAACCCTTTTGATAATATCATCGGTCCATCTCATCGGTGGCCTTCCGACACTTCGTCTATTTTCCCATGGTCTCCAACTGAGTATCCTGGGTGCCCACCTGTTGCCACCCTGTCTAGCCAAGTGTCCAGCCCATTGCCGTTTCAATTTTGCCACTCGGTCCATGACGTCAGCAACCCTGGTGCGGCGTCTGATTTCTTCATTTCTTATGCGGTCATGCAAGGTCACACCAAGTATCTGTCTTTCCATGGACCTCTGTGTACACTTGAGCCTGTGGACACTTTTTGCTGTAAGAGTTGTAGTCCGTATGTCATCATGGGCAGTATACACATATCGTAGACCTTTCTTTTGAGACAAACCGGTATTAAGTTAGGCCAGTTAGGCTTTTAGTCCCTGATATACGAGTATATCTCCGACAGCGACAGCATAGATTGTTTTACAGCCAGAACCAACCTGCCTCTGGTGAGTAGAGCAATTATTCCGCTGACAGCGGTCTCCTTGGATATCGACATCTTTCTTTTATTAAACGCTAAAGAACGCTCTTTCTTTTATCAACTTATCGAACGCTAAGGCATTTACACTGTGGAAATCCATAGTAATATACTCAGGAAATTGAAAATAACTTGGTTTAATCCACAAAATATTTTAAAACTTGACATTTTTAGGAGGATACCTCCATATTCGGGTGTAAAAATATAATAAAAACTAAACAATGAAAGACTAATATAAAAAATGCATTTTAAATTCGATACAATAATCAGGTCATAATCATCATGTGCTTATCAGATTCCTCCTTTTACTCCTTTCTCCTTAAATACTTTGTCTACATTAAATCTTCCAAGCTCCCATCCCCAATCATAATATATGCAAATTGATCATTTATTAATTGCTATATAAATTGTCTTTTGAAAAAAATTGAAATTACAATTTTAATTTTTTTATATTATCATCATGCATTATTATTGTTTAAAATTATTTATTAGTTCTTACTGTATTACTTACTGAAATAATATAGACCTAAAACTGAGAATACTCCTCATCAAGATCTATGTATGGAGTGTCTTGATGTACGGCTGCGAGACATGGTGCCTATCCGAAAGAGATAAGCGGAGACTAGAGGCTTTTGAGATGTGGTCCTATTTCCTGGAGAGACCACATCACGAATGAGGAAGTTCTTCAAGGAATCGAAGGAGGAAGGCACCTGCTCAGGACCTTGTCCGAAAGGCGTGCAAGATGGATCGACCATGTTATACGTCAAGAAGGCCTCTTGCATGCCATAATGGAGGGTATGACCGAGGGGACAAACTCTAGGGGACGCCCACGCCGAGAGTACCTGGAGGACCTGTTGGTGGACGTGCGCTGCTCATCATATGCACATTTCAAAAGAGCCGCACAAGACAGGGAAGAATGGAAGAGAAGAATAGAGGAAATTGCTACAAACCAATCCCAGGATTAAAACCAAAGAAAAAGACTGATAAAAAATAATTATTATTAGGTACTTATAACTTATAACTTTTTATATTAGTCTTTCTTTGTTT
This sequence comes from Lepidostoma basale, assembly GCA_022606425.2. NCBI lineage: Eukaryota > Metazoa > Arthropoda > Insecta > Trichoptera > Lepidostomatidae > Lepidostoma > Lepidostoma basale. The sequence continues at coordinate 256,262 of JAHDVF020000413.1, forward strand.
AGTTTTTATTATATTTTTATACCTGAAGATGGAGGTGTGGAGTTTGTGTCTTCGGCTGGTTTCGACAGCGAGCTGCGAGATTTAAAATATATATTTATTCGCTTACAGGGAATTTCCTATTTACCATGAAATTTCAAATAATATTTTTTTTAGGAAATGACAATGTGGCGTTCCATTGTTTCTGTCTATCCCTTCGGGGAGACGGCGTGATGGTTAGGTAGTTAGTTGGGTTGTTTTTTCAACGTACTCTTGACCGATATCCAAATATAAAAATTGGACATAATTAAACATTGTATTTTGATGAAAATTCCTAATAATACATGATATAAGTGGCAATCATTAAATTTCTAGTGTTTCCGTGACGAGGCCCCTTCATCAGCGGTGTGTGGTGCATTGTGCCTTTTGTTCTATTATCCTTGACACGAAAATGGTAAAACAGACGCGTCCACTCAACCCGCAGCCACACAATACCCAGAGAGATCTCATTTCGCGGGAAAATTACGTGAATTTAAATTTAGCAATATTTCACATGAAAAATTCGTTTGATTAAAATTAAAATCAATAACATGCACATTATGTTTTGTGTGATTTTGGGTAACACCATGTGATTTCTCTTTCTCGACCGACGTTTCGGAGATCGTTGCAGTCTTTATCTTCAGGGTAAATTCAGGGTGGTAAAACCACCACCACATTACCCTGAAGATAAAGACTGCAACGATCTACGAAATGTCGGTCAAGAAGGAGAAATCATACGGTCCCAATCCCAAAACCCTTGGAATAATTAATTTTACAAAACGGCTCACTTTCAATATGAATAGTCATAAATAATAATAGCAAGGAAGAAGAGGAAGAAAGTCATTTGAATGAATGTGTACAAGCTACACGGCACCGGTACGTGGAGGTTAATGTTTACGCTTGCGCAGACAACAGCAAAAAACGTATAGTAATATAATAACTCGTACGTAACATTTGACCGCGTCCGAAAGAAGATTGCACGGAGAAATCGTGCCAAAAAGTCAATGCCCCGACTGCACCGTCAAACCGTGTCTCCGTGGGCGTAAGCAGAAAGAGTGTAATGATTTCACATACGTATTTGCAAAATCTCCGTCCGCTATCGCTTATTCTACGAAGTTTTTCCCGCCTCTTTGACATCAATAAAATGTTGTGAGAAATTTTATTATAATCATTAATTCATACTCCAAAATAGACCCTGAAGCAAGTACTACGAACCGTTTAGATCAGAGATACTCAACACATTTATTATCAGGAATATGATTAAAATATCGAATATCCATTGTAAACAATAAAATTAGAGTATGAAACAGCTGGAAGGGTTGGATGCAGAAGCCAAAATGAGCGGAGTGTCAGTAAGCTGTCTCTTGTATGCGGATGACGCAGTTCTACTTGCAGACAACGAGCATGAACTACAAGTTCTGGTGAATAGTATGTATGAGGTATGCATACGAAATGATAACAACAACAACAAACCATCACGCCGTTTCCACGCAGGGGTAGGCAGGGAGAATGGACCGCCACACTACTCTATCCTGGCACACATCTCTAGCTTCCTCCACATTCATACATCAAGTCATACACGCACGTCGATTCTTCCGGCTTCTGACATGACCAACCTTTAATATTTTATTAATTTGGTCATGCCATGTTTTCCTCAGTCTACCTCGACTCCTTACTCCATTTACATCGTTAACGTATACTTTTTTAACCATTCTTTCTTCACCCATGCGCTCCATATGTCCGAACCAACGCAGCGAACCTTTCATAATTTTGTTCATTCAACAATAAAATTAAAATATGAAATAGCTAAAAGGGTTTGATGCAGGTGCCAAAATGAGCGGAGTGTCAGTAAGCTGTCTCTTGTATACGGATGACGCTGTTCTACTTGCAGACAACGAGCATAAACTGCAAGTCCTGGTGAATGCATGCGAAATGATCTGATGATCAAATCAAATCAAAACAGTTTATTTTCTCAAAAGATATTACAAACATTTTTTATAGTAAAAACATTATTTATAGTTTCGAACAGGTAAAAAAATATATATATATAATACCAGGAACGCATGAGAGATGGTTCGACATTAGGAATACAAGATACTCTCCAAAGTCACAAGTGATGAATGTGAACAAGTCTAAAGTAATGATTTTGGGAAAATAAAAAATCATGACAGTCTGCAACATTATCGTGAATGGTGACAATGTGTAGCAAGTAGATAAGTTTGTGTATTTACGTAGTATGTTAACAAAAGATGGGCGAGTGGAGAGGGATATTGAAAGAAGGGTTGGGGCAGGCAACAAAGTAAATAGTGCACTTAAAGTTGTCATCGCAAACCACCTATCCAAAAAAGCTAAAATGGCAGTGCACCATGGTGTTCTTATACCGACCCTTATGTATGGAAGCGAAGCATGGAACTGGCAAAAGAAGGATGAAAGTAGAATAAATACAGTAGAAATGAAATCTCTTAGACGAATGTGTAGATAATCTGTGTATGATAGAGTGTCGAATGAAAATATAAGAAGTGAATGCGGTGCGAATGATGGTGTTATGAACAAAATAATGAAAGGATCATTAAGATGGTTATTACGCATGGAAAGAATGAATGAATAAAGAATGGCAAAAAAGTATATATTAACGATGTAAATGGTACTAGAAATAGATGAAGACCGAGGAAAGCATGGCATGATCAAATAAATCAAATATTGAATGTCGGCCACGTGAGGAGTCAGAAAAATCGACGCGCGTGCACGACACGATCTATGAATGTTGCGGAAGCGAGAGAAATATGTCAGGAAAGAAAAGTGTGTCAGTCCATTCTTTCTGCTTATCCCTTCGGGGAGACGGCGTGATGGTTAGTTCGTTAGTTATTAACTTCAGGTGTTGTATAGGGTAATTTGAGGGACGCTCCATTTTCAATCGCTCGTGCAGAACGTCCATGATGCCGTGCGTTGTCCAGTTGGAAACATAAATATGTTGTCGGTATCCATAATATCCAGTTTAAGACTCAAGATTTTGCCATCGATTTGCAGCGCTCTCCTATAAAAATATTACCTAAATACACGTCTACAACTCATCTACTTGCTCCAAATTACACCATTCACGCTAATCTTGCAGACTGTCACGATTTTTTCTTTTTCAAAACCTTAGACTTATTCACATTCATCATCAGATCATTTCGCATGCATATCTCATACATACTATTCACCAGGACTTGTAGTTCATGCTCGTTGTCTGCAAGTAGGACAGCGTCATCCGCATACAAGGGACAGCTTACTGACACTCCGCTCATTTTGGCACCTACATCCAACCCTTTTATCTCTTTCATAGTTAATTAATGGCTTGTTATTATATTCAGGTCCTAACAGTCCTAACATATGCCTCGGAACTTGGACGCTCACTAAACGGGATGAAAACAAAATAAACTTCTTCGAAAGGAAGATTCTCCGCAGAATCTTCGGACCCATTAAGGATGGTCAGACGTGGAGAAGGTGATACAACCCAGAGCTCTACGATCTATATCAGGACGTCAGCGTGGTCAAGTTTATAAAGATTAACAGACTGCGCTGGCTAGGGCACTTGCACGCCATGGGAGATCTGGAGCCCCCCAAAAGAGTGTTGTATGACAATCCAGCAGGGCGAAGAAGCATCGGTAGGCCGAGACTGCGATGGCTGGATGGTGCCGTGGCAGATTGTAGGGTCCTGGAGCAGCAAGACTGGGAAGTGGCGGCCAGAGACAGGACGGATGGAGACGTTTCTTGGAGGAGGCCAAGACCCACCAAGGGTTATAGCGCCGGAAAAGAAGAAGAAGTTTATATTATACTGTCAAACAACAGAGCTTCTTGGAAACAAATGTAGTTATACGTATAAATTAGTATTCAGTAAGTTAAGTAACATGTAGTTTTTTGATCTTTGTAATATAAACAATAATTATAAGAACATTGTGTGATATTTTTCAGAATCTCGGCTTCGGAGAACTCCATTTTTATTTGTAAACGAAACACAACGCGTGACCTAGAGGATACAGTAAACAAAACCGATTCTTGGAATCATGCCGAAAGTGAGAGATTTGCATTAATTGAATAGTCAGTGTTACGTCATAGTTCGACGGTGCTCTATTAAAAAAGTCTACAACGCCAAGGCAAACTCAGAAGTATAAGCCCGTTCTGTGGAACACCAGTGAATCAACGATTTCACTGTTTTTTTTACGGCGTCTGTCGACATTACAACACTGTGATCTTAAACCCAATACGTGTGGAATACAAAACAAACAAATAAATCAACAAATCAAATCAAATCATTAATTGTATCTCAATAGAGACTAACTAACTAACTAACTAACCATCACGCCGTCTTCCCGAAGGGATAGGCAGAAAGAATGGACTGCCACACTTTTCTTTCCTAGCATTTTTCTCTCTCTTCCTCAACATTCATACATCGTGTCATGCACGCGCGTCGATTTCTCTGACTCCTCACATGGCCGACATTCAATATTTGATTTATTTGATCGTGCCACGTTTTCCTCGGTCTTCCTCTATTTCTGGTTCCATTTACATCATTAAGATGTAATTTTTTTACCATTCTTTCTTCATTCATTTTTTCCATATGTCCAAACCATCTTAATAATCCTTTCATTATTTTCTTCATGACACCATCATTCGCACCGCATTCACTTTTCATTAGACACTCTATCATACACAGAGTATCCACACATTTGTCTAAGATATCTCATTTCTACTGCATTTATTCTACTTTCATCCTTCTTTGCCAGTTCCATGGTTCGCTTCCATACATAAGGGTCGGTAGAAGAACACCATTGTGCACTGCCATTCTAGCTTTTCTGGATAGGTTTTGGATAGGGAGAATCGAACCCGGAACCTTCGGGGTGGCAGTGAATGCACCTACCACTCGGCCACGAAGGTCGTCGAATTTTTTTCATAATACCTTCTTCCGCTCTACATTCCTTTCTTATATCAGCATTTGAGATTCTGTCGTATATCGTTCTATTACACATACGTCTTAAGGACCCCATCTCTAGTGCATTTATTCTGCTCTCATCTTTCTTCTACCAGTTCCATGCTTCGCTTCCATACATAAGCGTTTGGACCAAAACTCCATTGTGAACGGCCATCCTTTGTTTTAAAAGCTCCATTTACTTTGTTACCCGCACCAACCCTTCTTTCAATGTGACTATCCGTTCGATTATCCGCTGTGAAAATGCTACCAAAATTGGGGAATACATTTAACTTTAAAAAAACTAGCTAATTAACCATCACACTGTATCTCTGGAGGTGAAGGCAAAGAGGATGGACCGCCACACGGTTCTGTCCTAACATAAATGACGCACTCTCGTCAATTGTCCCAAGCAAGTGCGGACACAGTAAGGACCAAACAAGTTTTGAGGACTTCCGAGATGAAGACACTGAGGACGATAGCAGGCAAGATGCTGAGAGATCGCGGAAGGAACACCAGAATAAGAGAGATATGTGAGGTTGAGGATATTATAAGATGGAGCAGACAGCGAAAAAGGGACTGGTACGGGCATGTTCAAAGAATGGACACCACCAGACTCCCCTATATTCAAATCAAATCAAATCAAATTAGTTTATTTACTCAAAAGACATTACAAACAGCATAAATGTTTAAGGCATCTTTTGAGTACAGACACGATATTATACACATACAACATAATAAGCCTAATGGGACTCGTCCTCGTGGAAGACCTCCTAAAAGATGGAAGGACAGCTGGGAGTCTACCTCACAGTAGGAGCAACACTCTGGAGAGCAGTCCACATAGTTCTACAACAAGGAAGAAGAAGATATTGAAAATAAAATAATTTGCAAATTTTTGTTTGTACAAAATGTATATTTATTATCTTTTGAGCAGAAGCTGGCAGCAAGCTGTCGAAACCCTCAGATGCCTCCAGCCATTCGGCCTTCATCGTTACCAACTTCCTAGCCCGGAGCAACACCCCGGTGGTCCCCCAGCCCCCTTACACTCCCGACATGGCTCCGTGTGACTTTATTTTGTTTCCGAAAAGAGAGCTATAAAATAAGCATTGGGTCTCCGTGGAAAACATCCAACAGCATGTTACAACGCTCCTAAAAGACATTCCCGTCGAGGAGTTTCAGAGTGCCTTTCATGCATGGCAGACACGTCTCCGCAAGTGTCGCACTGATGCAGGAGGAAGTTTTTTTTAAGAATTTTAAGCATTTGTAGCGTTCTTCTTCTTTCCGTGTCCTGTCAGGTCTCCCCAACGTTGACTATCATCCTTGAGTAGGCCTCCACGTCCTGGGCAGCTCGGAACAGCTTCCCCACGGTCCTCAGCCCCGTCCACTCTCGGATGTTCCTAAGCCAGGAAACCCGCCTTCTCCCAACACCTCGTCGACCCTCAATCTTAACCTCCAAGATCAGATGCAACAGTGCGTACTTTTCGCCTCAGAACATGGCCCAAGTAGAACACTTTACGGACTTTGATGTTGCTCAGCAACTCTCTGTCAACTCTGGCTCTGTTGCTGACCATGTCAGTCCAGGAGATTCGTAACATCCTTCGGTGTATCCACATCTCAAAGCCTCCAATTGGTTCATAACATTGACTTTAAGGGTCCATGACTCCACCCCGTATAACTGCACTGACCAAACATAGCATCTGACCATTATTTGTCGTAACTTTAAATAAACTGGAAAACATGTACCGTTACGATCAATAAATCTAGTTTTCCCAGATAATGCGCATTACTTTTATAATGGACCCTGTATTGTTATTATTAAAGGATATTTGTGTAATGGGCCGACGTTCAACGGTGAGACCTGACCCCCATTTATTGTACCACGAACGATCGGATAACTGGTATATAATTGGCAATCGATTTTTCCTGGTAACGCGACCTTTGAACCAGATTCGGTCTGAAGTTGACACAAATGAAATGGAAGTTGCAAACCGGCTGACATTGTTCCTAATTAGGCAGATGTGACTCACTTTTACCCCGAAAATATTTTAAAATGTCACTTACAAACACAGCGTGCTCGGTAATAATGCGTCATTCACGAATTCTTCCTAACTAACTAACTAACTATCTACCATGCCGTGGCAGTACTTCCACACAAGCCGAAAAGCCAGGCTTGCTTAAAAATATTTAATAAAACGATGTTTTTTGCGCGTTTGAGCCGTCTACGAATAAAATAATGTGCGCTTAACCCAACCAATGACAGGTCATAAGTCCTGTAAACACCTCGATCACCATATTATATTTCCAATATGCAGATTAGTCTCTGTTGAGATACAATTAATCCTTGAATTGATAACCCGCAATGGGTAAAATCCAGTATTCGTCTACAAGTATTTGTATACATTCAAAATGTTGTAAAAACAAAAAGTGGTTCAAATTATAGCACGTAAATTGGAGTGACATCTCCAGGCGTTATCTAACAATACGATAATGGCGGTAGCCTTTCACATTGCGTTAAAAATATCTTCTGCTTAATGCTTAAAATCCAATCTTCATAGATGGCGCTAGTGTGTAGATTGAAACTACCATGTAAAGGGTGGTGTTGCAGATTAACATATATACAACTTCCAAAAATTTGTCAGACATGGTGGTCATAAGAAACAAAGGTGGAATGGGGAATGTTGTATTACATAAAGCGTGCGCTTAACCCAACCAATGACAGGTCATAAATCCTGTAAACACCTCGATCAACCATATTCTGTTTCCAATTTACATTTTCGTCTCTATTGAGATACAATTAAATCATGAATTGATAACCCACGGTGGGTGAAATCCAGTAAGTATAAGTATACATTCACAAAAAATATTGTAATCATATCTGGTCTAATGTTTGGCATACAGATAGGAGTGTGACATCTTCAGGCGGCTTCTAACAATGCGCTAATGGCGGGGTAGCCTTTCACATTGAGTTAAAAAGAAGTTCTGCTTAATGCTTAATAAACATAAATCTCCATAGATGGCGTTAGTATGTAGATTATATATAGAGTAATCTTAAAAAGATTAACATATGTAATCAAAATCTTCATAGATGGCACATTGAAACTGACATGTGAAATCTGGCATAGGACTTTACCTTATATACAACTTCCAAAAATTTGTCAGACATGGTCATAAAGAAAGGTGGAATGGGGAATGTTGTAATTACATAAAGCGTGCGCTTAACCCAACCAATGACAGGTCATAAGTCCTGTAAACACCTTGATCAACCATATTCAGTTTCCAATTTACATCTTCGTCTCTATTGAAATACAATTGATTCTTGTAATAATAATATGTTACTTCGCCGTATAAAGCGTTGTCCCCCATCGCGTGACGGTAAAATCTACAACAAGCATAGAAGGCCGTGTTACCCGAGTCATAGACAAAGGGTTTCACAACGTTTCCCACCAAGCCGTATGACGACCCCGTGCATAATTTAGTATTATTCCGAATTCAAACTGATTCAAATGGCGCTGGCGGCGACCGGACGTCCGGTGTGACGCCATTTTTTAAGAAACTTCACGCTTGCGGCCTAAAGACAAAAGGACAATTTCAAACAAACGCGTTTTTGTGACAGATGACAGTTTTTTGGGTGTTTAATTCCCCCAATTATCGTTTGACAATAGTGACTAACTGACTATATAACATGAAGTTAGATCTATCTCACTAAAAGCGTAGAAAGGAAGGAGAGACCGCCAAACGTTTCAATCTAATTACTCTTTCATTTCTTTATTCTGTTCATACTATTAATTAACTATCTAACCATCACCCCGAAAGGGTAGGCAGAAATAATGGACTGCCACACTTTAACCGATGCGGCACTCCATCCTTCTTTTTCGCCCCGCGGGAGACGCGGTGTGATGGGTTGCGAACCTCATCGCCACCAATAGGCATCTCCCGCGCACACTTCGATCGTCCAACATCCACAAACAAATATTATAAAATACAAAAGTATAAAATAAAAATTATTTAACACAAATTGTTATTTTTAGATGGTGCACATATTGTCTATTTAATTTATGTTCCACGTATCCACTTTGTTTTTATATTAGTAGTAATTAGGCACTTAAAACAAACCAACACCAGCAAGAACTTTAAAATAATATTGAAGAAATTATTCAAATTGTCATAAAACAGAAATGAAATTCTAACTAACTAACTCACCATCACGCCGTCTCCCCGAAGGGGTAGGCAGAAAGAATGGACTGCCACACTTTTCTTTCCTGACATATTTCTCTCGCTTCCTCAACATTCATACATCGTGTCACGCACGCGCGTCGATTTCTCTGACTTCTCACATGGCCGAAATTCAATATTTGATTTATTTGATCGTGCCACGTATTCCTCGGTCTTTCTCTATTTCTGGTTCCATTTACATAATTAACATATAACATATAAAACAAATAATATAAAATACAATGATATAAAATAAAATAACAAAATAAAAATAATTTAAAACATAATGTTCTTTTTAGATCGTGCACATATTGTCTATTTAATTTATGTCCCATGTATTAACCGTTTTTTTTTAATTACCTATAATTAAACACATAAAAAAAACACCAGCAAGAACTTTAAAATAATATTGAAGAAATTATTCCTATTGTCATTGGAACAAATGAAAAATTTATTTTTACACCTGTCAAAATTCTTTATACAAACGAAAAAACTATAAAGATAAAAAAGTGTAAAGAAAATCGTTATAATTCTGTGATCGTAATAACTGAGTTCGATTGTATATCCCTTTCTGTAGAATAATGATAATGTATTATAAGTGGGGAATAAAACACCATTTTCTTCTATATAGATTAAGATGATGTTCATACTAAAAATCTGGATTTGCAAAAGCTGATATCATTGCTGATACAAAAGCGAAAGACGTATGTCAGGGAAGACCAATGTAGTGGTCCATTCTTCCCTCCTAACTCTTCAAGGAAACGGCGTGATGGTTAGTTAGTTAGTTAGTTATTATAGCCGAACTTGATTATAACGTAGAAGATGAGACCGACTGAATTTGCTCGATATAAGCATTACATCATTTGATGGCAGAATTATTGAAAAAGTTCGTGAATATACAATATATACCTGGGACATTGTATCCGATTAGATAAAGAAAATCAGACGGCAGAACTAAAACCAAGAATCGGACTAAGTTGGGCTGCCTTTGGGAAACTGGGATACATATTAAAAAATAAAATAACACCCATCAACTTGAAGAGGAAAGTATGTGATGCTTGTGTTCTGCCAGTAAGTACATATGGTCTTGAAACTGCCACTCTGACAAAGCACAGTGCAGAGAGACTAAGAGTCATGCAGCGAGCGATGGAGAGAGCCATGCTAGGCCTTACCTATACCCTTAGAGATAGAGTCAAGAACGAAACGGTGAGGAATAAAACAAGAGTCACAGACGTGATCCACCGGGTGACGACTTTAAAATGGAAATGGGCAGGGCATGTCGCCAGAGCTGCAGACAAAAGATGGACCAAAATACTGCTGAATCGGAGACCGAGAGACACGAAAAGAACAGTAGGAAGACCACAAATGAGGTGGAGGGATGACCTGGAACGATACGCTGGAGTGCTATGGATGCAGACTGCGCAGGACAGACGAAATGGAGGGACATGGAGGAGGCTTTCGTCCAAGAGTGGACGGCGATAAGCTGAAGAAGAAGAAGAAGAAGCATTACTCGTTATATCAGAGAATATTTATTTTAAATGCCAAAATATGAAGACATGAAGAATCTGTTTCCTCGTTACATCCAAGATTTCGTTATAACCGTGATCGTAATAACTGATATCGACTGCAGCAACAACAATAAATCATTACGCCGTTTCCCCGCAAGGGTAGGCAGATAGAAAGGACCGCCGAACTACTCTATCCTGACACACCTCTCTAGCTTCATCCACATTTATACCACGAGTCATACACGCACGTAGATTCTTCCAAGCATGACCAACATTCATTCCTTTCTTATATCAGCATTTGATATTCTGTCGTACATCGTTCTACTACACATTCGTCTTAAGGGCCTCATCTCTACCGCATTTATTCTGCTCTCAACATTCTTCTGCTAACTTCATCTTTCGCTTCCAAACATAAGGGTTGGGACCAGAACTAGATTGCGAACGGCCATTTTCGCTTTCATTGATATTTATCAATAAAAGCGAGAGAGACTATATATTATATAAAAATATATGGCTTATTTGTTTTCATGATTATTGTCTCATTCTGTATAATATTCAAATAATAAATAGAATTACTGAAACTGCTTAAAATATGACAAATCAAAATTCTGATTTAAAAATTACCCGCCAGTATTTATCCATATAATTTTAAAAATGACTTATTTTGGATTCTAAAATTCGGTCTTATTAGCAGTATAAAATATACGAAAATATAAAAATATTACGGTCAATGATCCCTGCTTAAAGCTTCATGGAAAAAAGCGTGATTTTTAATGTGCGTATGCTTTGTTTTTCCATATAATCTTTTTTTATTTTCTATTTAAAATTACCGCACTCTTAGTGCCATCTATGAACTTATTTAAACATTATAACAGTAGTTTGACATAGTGACATCTGTGGGAAAAAGTTAAAAGTTTTAAATAACCAAAGGTCCAAACCATTTTTCTATGTTATTTTTTTAGTGGGTCCAAACCACTTTTCAGTGTTATCTTTTTGATACAATAGGGTACCCTCTACCGGGAAGTATGCCTCACCTTATCAAAAATATTAAATTTACAATGAAGTAAAACTCGATATTAAATAATTAATGATCTGTCATCAGTAATGCCTTGGCATGGCGATATATGTATTATAATTCCCATAAAAAATAACAATTATTTAATAAAACATACGTTTTCTTCTTCTTCTTTTCTGTAGTTAGGATATCAATCTTGGTCCTGTGAAGAAGACGTCCACTTTGGCTCCGTCTCTTTGGTGTTCGTCGTGGTGGTTGACGACCCTCTGGAGTCTCGTCTGATGAAGTGATAACCTCTGTAAAATAAACATATCGTGGGTATTCTGCGAAAAAACACTAAGTCAAAATTACTACTTCTAAGATAATTGAAGTTCAATGTTTGTAAGGATATAACAATTTTTTTATACTAAATATTACTAAGCCAATTTGAAAAAATGGTATATTGATCTATTAACTAAAACTAACTAACCATCACGCCGTCTCCCCGAAAGGGTAAGCAGAAAGAATGGACTGTCACACTTAAACCGATGCGGCACTCCATCATTCTCTTTTCGCTCCGCGGGAGACGCGGTGTAATGGGTTGCGAACCTCATCGCCACCAATAGGCATCTCCCGCGCGCACTTCGATCGTCCAACACCCACAAAACAAATCTAAAACAGATCATATAAAATACAATGATATAAAATAAAAATAATTTAACACAAAATGTTATTTTTAGATGGTGCACATATTGTCTATTTAATTTATGTTCCACGTATCCACCGTTTTTTTTTAATTTAGCACATAATTTGAAGACTTAGGTAAGGGGAAAAACAAGCAATGTCAGTAGAAGGTGAATTTGAATAAATTGAAAATAAAGCTAATCAAAGTCTATATATATTTCTTAACAATTAGCAATCGATTATCTGGCCATAGTCGATGACACACATGATTTTTGAATATGAAAATTTTACTGTGGATAGATACGTACAAATGCCGCTAGATGGCATTATTACATTTATTTTGAATTTTAACTGACATTCCTTGTTTTTCCCCTGTAGTCTTCATTTTCAAAACACATAATGTTTTTTTCGATGTTGCACATATTGACATGGACGATCCGGACTATTGTGTTTATTTAATTTATGTTACACGTATCCACCGTTTTTTTAAATTAGCTGTAATTAGGCACTTTACCAGCAAGAACTTAACTATTAACTACATTTTATTTAATGGTTAAATAAATAATAACTGAACTATCAGCACATTTTTTTCAAGATAATAGTGGATTGACATGACTTAGTACATTTTCGCTGATACATAATACCACAGTATGGTATTCAAATTGAAGTCACATTGTACCTACTATAGTTATTTTGTGAGAAATGTTTTTTTTTTCTTTAATTAAAATAGTTATGCAATAATTTAATCTTATGTATAGTATCGATTACATTAGGTAAAATAATAATTAATTAGTAAAAAGGAAAAAGAAAGAAAATAATAATTTCCACGTTTGCCCCTGAGTGAAAAGCATGTTACTAGACATCTCCAGGATATCATGTCGCCGACCAACAATCTCACCTTTTTCAAGTCAGTACTGCTCCATAAGCTCCGCTGAATACATTCGAAATATTGTTATTGATAATTTATCATCAAAATTTTATACAGGGAATTTGCATTAAGTCCCTTGGTACTTTTTCCCTGAACGGATTTATGTTATATTGACTTATCACAGAAAATATTTCGACTTGTAGTGTAGATAGGACTTAGTGCGTTTTTACAGATTGTAGAGTATTTTTTCAACAGTATAACCTCATCATTAAGTTAAATCAGCAAAAATATGACTTAGAGCTTTTTCGCAGAATACCCACGATATGCTAGTGTGAAAAGCATATGCAAAGTCAGGGCACACAAAACATGCATTAGACCCCCAATGACATACGGAATCGAAGCAAGACCAGACACTGTCAGAACCAAACATCTTTTTAGAATAGCAGAAATGAAAACATTACGACCTATCGTGGGTAGAACCCTTAGATATAGATTTCTGATTGATTTCTCCGACAGCGACAGCACACATTGTTTTACTTACCGGCCACCAAAACCAATCTGCCTCTGGTGACACCGTGGGAAGAGCAATTAGTCTGCTGAACGCGGTCTCCTCGGAGATCGACGTCTTTCATATTAGTGAAGGTACGTTCAGGAACCAATAACTCTTGACTTTAGAAAGTATCTTGTCTTATTAATGTCAAACCATCTCTAATGCGTTCCTGGTATTATGTTGTATTTTTATAATATTTTATCTGCACTCAATAGATGCCTTAAATATTTTCCTGTTTGTAATGTCTTTTGAGTTAATAAACTGATTTGATTTGATATAAGATACCTAACGGAGAGATTCAGAGATCTTGCAGTATTTATGGAATAGTGAGATGGAGTAGACAGAGAAAAGGATTCTAGAGAAACCAAGTTGAGAGAATGGACCCAGCGAAAAAACCTAAGATCGTGATGCACGAGACTTCATACAGCCGTTGACCACGAAGACATCAAAGAGATTGAGAGAAAGTGGAAGGCATCTTCATAAAGTCAGATTCAAAAGATTTCCAAAACCCTTAGAGACAGAGGAACCGTGTGCACTAACTTGTGGATCAGAGGACACAACGGACTGCAAGGGAACAAAAGAGCAGATGAGCGAGATGAGGGCAAAAGCGGCCGCCCTTAGGGTCAAAACTGCCAAACTCAACTCCGAATTTCCTCTCAGCTACGCAAAATGCATGATGCGAGAGCACATGAACACACAAACAAGCGCTACCAAAAGCGGGACCAAAATATCCCTCTACCATCTACACGTGAGAGAGATGGAGACTGGAGAAGGAGCATTATCATCAGGACTTCCTAGGAATCCTCCGCAACACAGAAACATTCAAATTCTTCGTTAACTTCGCAACTTTATGCAATACAACTTTCCCCATTCCACAATTTCTTATGACCACCATGTCTGACAAATTTTTGGAAGTTGTATATGTGTTAATCTGTAACACTACCCTTTACATGCAGTGGCGGTACTCTAATAGAATCTAAGAAGCCCGGCTTGCGTAAGAAATTTTGAATCAAAACCTCTTCTGGCTTACAGAGGTTCAGCTCTTGTGGCTATTCCTCTTACGTTTGATGGGAACATTGTTAGAAGATGATTTGGTGGGTTGTTGGTTTATGCGGGGGCATGATAACTTATAATAGATTTGGGGGTTTTCATTTTTAAAAAAAGCCGGGCTTCTGGGATTCTATGGGAGTACCGCCACAGTTTACATGGTAGTTTTAATCTACACATTAGCGCCATCTATGAAGATTGCATTTTAAGCATTAAGCAGAAGATCTTTTTAACGCAATGTGAAAGGCTACCGCCATTATCGTATTGCTAGATAACGCCTGGAGATGTCACTCCAATTTATATGCTATAATTTGATTTTCCACAGCTATGTCTACAATTATGTATTCTTTCACAGGTACATCGCGTCCCGGCTGAGGTTTTCCATCATTCCCTCAGCTGTAAGACGAATGTCGAGATGCTATTAAGATAACCCTAATACCACATGGCAGGCACTATTAAAAACACTTGGTTAAAATCGCACTCCCTGTAAATAAAGTTCACACCACCTTAAAAAATTAAAAATCAAGGTATATTTTAGAAAACACAACCAAGAAAATAAAATTTTCATAAAGCCAAGATCTTATCCAAACGGATTACAAGATCTACAGAAGAAAGAAGAAGCATATAACGTATTTTTTTAAGTTTTATAATATTTTATCCATCTTTTGTCCGTGTATCTTTACACCATCTCTGTGACTCATTCTCTCTCTCAAGTCGTCAATCGACTGAGAGCATCCCTGTCTTACCCCTTGTCTTATACTGGCTTCCTTTGTGGATGGATCGGCCATTTAATACGACAAGAAGGCCTCTTGCATGCCATAATGGAGGGTATGACCGAGGGGACAAACTCTAGGGGACGCCCACGCCGAGAGTACCTGGAGGACCTGTTGGTGGACGTGCGCTGCTCATCATGTGCAGATTTCAAAAGAGCCGCACAAGACAGGGAAGAATGGAAAAGAAGGATAGAGGAAATTGCTGCAAACCAATCCCAGGATTGAAACCAGAGAGAGAAAATATTTTTGGGTAATATCATTTTTCGCGTGTTTCTATCTATAAAATAGAATAAAACTTTTAGAAAATAGACTTTTGCGTTCATATTCAATGCTTTACTGACTTCACTGCCTGGCAAATAAAATATAACATTTTAAATCCGACCAAATATGAGACCTTTAAAATTTAACACAGATTGATCACGGAAGAGACAACAGAGAGTACTTGCAAACTAATAAAAAAAACTCAGACGTACAGAGCCACTGGACTAGAAACTATAACAGATATCATTTACCAAAAGCTCAGACAAAACATGACAATCTAGAGTAATGTATAACGGGCGAAAAATGAACAACGACCTATTGGAATTAAAAGACTTGCCTAAGAATAGCTTTGGAGTGAACCTTAAAAATCACACACTGTAAAGGCCGTGCCACACTGTTTGAAACAAGCTTTCCACAAGGGTGACCTTTGTGGGAGCTGTGGAACCCACGGTTGGTGTAGTGTCCACACTTGGTTTAAAACAAGCTCTCCACAGGGGTCACCTTTGTGTAGAGATGTGAAGCCTACGGTTGAGGTGGCCTCCACACTATTTAAAACAAGGCTCCCACCTCAGTGTGTTGTCGACTAAGTCCCAAAGACAGGGCATGTTCAATAAATAAGTTCAATAAATTCACTGATCACTTCTTTTTCTCGCGTAGACACCATTTTCGTTCATACGTCCGCACTCCACCGATGCCGCTATGCAACTGACCTTGACTGGTGGAATGCGTGTTTACAACGGTGGAATTCGTGTTTACAACTATGGATCCACACGCATTCTATGCGCGTCCGTCTACAAATTTTAGTTTCAAACATGTGTCCACACAGTTTTAAACCGCCAGTGGAGACTGATGTGGAGAGCTTGTTCAAAACAGTATGGCACGGCTTTAAGATGACCCAATAATCTTATTTATAACCCAATCGGATTTTTCCAAAAAAATAAAAAAAATAGGTATGCCAGACTGTTGTAAACAAGCTTCTAACAGGGGTCACCTTGGCGGGAAGCTTGTGGAGTGTTTGCGTCCACACTGGTTTACAACAAGGCTCCCACCTCATACAACGGCGGCATCCACACGCGGTTTACAACGCGCGTCCGTCCACAGAGGTTGTAGAAGGTCAAACGAATTTTTGTTGCAAACAAGTGTTTACACTGTTGTAAACCGCCGGTGGAGACCGATGTGGAGGGCTTGTTTACAACAGTCTGGCAGAGGTTAGGATTAAAGTTAGATTTCCGAGAACCACGCTTATTTTTAGAAGGGTTCACAAAGCCAAAAACTTTTCCGGAATATTTTTTTCCTAGGAATTAACTTAATTCCTAGGAAATATTATTTTATTAACATATTATTTTATTAAAATACTATCTTTAGGAATACATTCGTCCTAAATATTAATTGGATACTTATGAAAACATAAGAAGAACTCTCTTTCCAAAATAAATATTGATCCTCCATGATAGAATACGCAGAAAACTTATATTTTTTCATTTTAACGCGAGGAAAGCTCTCAACCCCTTCAGGCCCGGCAATTAAAACGATAATTTAAAATATATTATATCTGCCTTCTGTTTTTTTATGCTTTGTATATACAACACCATTAAAATCTTAGATAAACTTAAGGCGTTAACATTGAAATTCCATAATGACGAATATTCATGAATTAAAACCCTGTTTTTTTTTTCACTTTTGAGTTTATTTTTCTCGACATGTTTCGAAGGCTTACACCTTTATCATCGGGAGAACGATATAAACTAACCAAAATTATTACAAACTGAGTGCAAGAACCTAGAATTATATATAACATGTGTTAGTTAACTTGTTGAGTGCACAATGGTGTTCTCCTACCGACCCTTATGTACTGAAGCGAAGCACGGAACTGCAAAAGAAAGATGAAAGTAGAATAAATGCAGCAGAAATGAGATCTCTTAGACGAATGTGTAGATACTCTGTGTATGATAGAGTGTCCAATGAAAATATAAAAAGTGAATGCGGTGCGAATGATGTTGTTATGAACAAAATAATGAATGGATCATAAAGATGGTTTGGACATGGAAGAAAGAATGGTAAAAAAAGTATATGTTAAGGATGTAAATGGAACCAGAAATAGAGGAAGACCGAGGAAATCGTGGCACGATCAAATAAATCAAATATTGAAAATCGGCCATGTGAGGAGTCAGAGAAATCGACCCGCGTGCATGACACGATGTATGAATGTTGAGGAAGCGAGAGAAATATGTCAGGAAAGAAAAGTGTGGCAGTCCATTCTTTCTGCCTACCCCTTCGGGTTAGTTAGTTAGTTAAGACAAATAAAACATCTACAACACAAAGTATGGCGAACATAGAAGAAAATATATGAAATCTAATAAAGAATTTTTCATTAAGAACGCTCGAACTTTAAAATGAAATAAAACAACCTGTCTCAGTGATATTGCTACAATTTACGTTTAATATTGCGTTTCTTCTACGTGCAAGCACTGTTACATCGACCACCGATCCGGTTGTCTCAGATGTATGCATTAAACGACGTATTGTGGACTCTGCAGAACGGGCATGAATGCCAAAAATTTGAAAATAGAACACTGATTTTGATAATAAATTTTAACAATTTCAACGCGTTGTTGAAGCGTGTAGCACTCCATAGTAGATTCACATCTTGCTGGAAAATGTGATTCTATAAAATGCTGCGAAACGCCCAGCTGCATTCCACCGGCAACACTACTAACTAGTCCAACTCGTTAGCGTCCCTGTCGCGAACCCCGGGCAATGGGGTCACACTCGTAACCGTGTGATCACAGCAGACAACGAGGGGATGAAAGGTGAGTTTCTGGCGCCTCCAAATCAGATCCAACCAGCTAAGGGAAGGTAACCTCGACAGAAAAATCCACCAGAGAAGGCAACGGGAAACATCTCTGGTGTCACCTTTTCCCAGGAATCACTATGGCGAGAGTGGAGAGGAATAACAAGAGTTCAGAACCTGTTCTAAATAGCGCAGGATAGAAATGCCTTTGCTATAGTGATCGCCAACGTTGGGGGGACCTGATACGGCACCGAAAGAAGAAGAAGATCAAATATGACAGATATCGCTTCGAGTTCGAGTGTTCCTATTGAAAAAGCCTCCAGAAACCTGCAGCAAATCCACGGGTCTAGGGCGATTATTATTTATAAAAATATATCGGGTCTAGGGCGATGTATCGGGTCTGAGGCGGTTAATATTTGAATTTGTAACTCGCGAAACAAAGGAATAACGCTACAGCAATTGTTATTTGAGGGAACAGATTAAAGTAAACTGAAATTTTAAATATTATGAGAAGAGAATGAATTCTTTGTATTTTTTAACCGTATTACAAAGAGCGGCACATCTCTCCAGAATGGCGGCTGCCCGCGGCGGTTGTGAATGAGCAGTTCAAATAGTGGAATATAACTGCCTCTTAACCATGTTTTTATTACATTACACCCGAGAGCAATCTGGTTATTTCCATTACGTACAAAAATCCAGAACAAATACGATTTAAACACGTTTTCCTAAATAATTAATACGAATGAAAACGTCTGTTTTATAAACTAACTAACCATCTCGCCGTCTCCCGAAGTGTGGGCAGAAAGAATAGACTGCCACACTATATTTCCTTACATCTTCTTCTTCTTCCTCGGCCTATTCCCTTCCACAGGCCTCCTTCATTCGCTTCCATGTCACTCTGTCCTGTGCAGACTGCATCCAGGTTATTCCGACGTGTCTGTTCAGATCATCCTTCCACCGTAGTTGCGGTCGCCCTGCACTTCTCTTTGCCGTCCACGGTTTGTTTTTATTAGATTACACCCGAAAGCAATCTGGTTATTCCCATTACGTAGAAAAATCCAGAACAAATACGATTCAAACACGTTTTCATAAATAATTAGTACGAATGAAAACGTCTGTTTTATAAACTAACTAACCATCTCGTCGTCTCCTGAAGGGGTAGGCATAAAGAATGGACTGCCACACTTTTCTTTCCTGGCATATTTCTCTCGTTTCCTCAACATTCATACATCATGTCATGTACGCGCGTCGATTTCTCTGAGAACCCAGGTATATAAAATCTTTGACGATTTCTAAGGCATTAGATCTTTCTTTTTGTCCTGTCACACCTCCGTGGTGCATAGGGCCTCAAGGAATCTTCTCCACCCGACTCTATCCCATGCCATTAGATAATGCCTTAGAAATTATTCCATATTATTTGATAATGCTTTGAAAGGCGAAACATGTCTATACTCTTCAAGATAACAGACGTTTTCATTCGTATTATTGATTTGATATGGAGTTTTACATCATTGTTCAAAAAACAATAAATTACTATAATAATATTGTACTTCTAGAAAACAGACGTTTTCATTCGTATTAATGATTTAATATTGAGTTTTACATCATTGTTCAAGAAACAATAAATTACTATAATAATACTTGTAGAAAACTGACGTTTTCATTCGTATTAATGATTTAATATGGAGTTTTACATCATTGTTCAAGAAACAATAAATTACCATAATAATACTTGTTGAAAACATACGTTTTCATTCGTATCAATGATTTAATATGGAGTTTTACATCATTGTTCAAGAAACAATAAATTACTATAATAATACTTCTAGAAAACAGACGTTTTCATTCGTATTACAAACAAACAAACCATCTCGCCGTTTCCCCGCAGGGGTAAGAAGAGAGAATGGACCGTCACCCTACTCTATCCTGACATACCTATCTAGCTTCCTTCATATTCATACAACGAGTCATACGCGCACGTCGACTCTTCCGATATGACTAACCTTTAAAATATGATTAATTTGGTCATGCCATGTTTTCCTTGCTCAATCTCGACGTACTCCTTTTAAATCGTTAATGTATACATTCTTAACCATTCTTTCTCCGTCCTTGAGTTCCATATGTCCGACCAACGGAGCGATCCATTTCTTCTTCCGCTCTACATTTCTTTCTTCTTTGTCATACAACGTTCTATCATACATACGTCTTAGGGACCTTATCTCTACTGCATTTATTCTGTCCTTCTTCTGCCAGTTCCATAGATTTAAATCATGAATACTAATGAAACGAGAAACAATGGAAAAATTCAAGAAACAGTAAATAACCATATGATAAAACTTCTAGAAAACAGACGCATGTTGACGCACGAAAACAGAAAGGCATTACTGCAAATAGAAATATATCTGCAGAAGCAAATATGACAGTACACAATGGAGTTCTAGTGCCAACCCTCATGTATAGAAATGAAGCTTGGAGCTGACAATAGAAGGATGAAAGCAGGATAAACGCCGTAGAAATGAGATCACCAAAAATAATGTGCGGAAAACGTTGTACGAGTATGATAGAATAGAATGCAGTAAGAGAGAAATTTAAGGCAGATTACTGCATCATGGATAAAATTAAAAAAGGATTCCTTTTATGGTTTGGACATATGGAACGAATAGATGAGAGAAGAACGGTTAAAAAGTTGTACACAAGCAGCGTGAGTGGAAAAAGAAGCCGAGGTCGACCGAGGAAAACATGGCATGACCAAATTAATCAATTACTAAAAGGCGGCCACATTCGAATTCGGAATAATCGACGTGCGTGCATGGTGCAATGTATGAATGTACAGGAATCCCGAGAGGTATGCCAGGACAGAGCATTGTGGCGATCCGTCCTCTCTGCCTACTCCTCCGGGGAAATGGCGTGAAGGTTAGTTAGTTAGTTAGTTTGATTGGACGTCTCATATCCTCGTTTCTAATTCCGTCTCGAAGGCGTACGCCCAACATTTGTCTTTCCATTGCTCGTAGAACACTTCGTATTGTACCTACGCTTAAAGGTCCATTTACACTGGACAGTAACACAGCCGATGCCGACACGTCACGATAAAAATAGCCTTGAATCTCACCGACTCGTTATCTCAAATGCTATAATAAAATCGCCGTCGGGGGTTGCCGAAGAAAGCACATACCTACATAAAATTGACACTTAATAAAAATTATTCATATTTTTCAGGATGTGTTTCCTACAGTATATAATTCTTTTTTACATAATACCAATAATATGTAAAAAATACATACATAATACATAATAATGGTGAAAATTTGGAGCAAGTAGTTGAGTTCGTGTATTTAGGTAGTATGTTTACAGTGGAGAGGGATATTGAAAGAAGGGTTGGGGCAGGCATCAAAGTGATGGTGCACTTAAAGCAAAAAAAAACCTATCCAAAGAAGCTAAAATGGCAGTGCACAATGGTGTTCTTGTACTGACCCTTATGTATGGAAGCGAAGCATGGAACTGGCATAAGAAGGATGAAAATATAATAAATGCAGAAGAAATGAGATCTCTTAGACGAATGTGTAGATACTTTGTGTATGATAGAGTGTCGAATGAAAATATAAGAAGTGAATGCGGTGCGAATGATGGTGTTATGAATAAAATAAACGAAGGATCATTAAGATGGTTTGGACACATGGAAAGAATGAATGAAGAAAGAATGGTAAAAAAATTATATGTTAACGATGTAAATGGAACCAGAAATAGAGGTAGTCGAAGGAAAACGTGGCACGATCAAATAAATAAAATATTGAATGTCGGCCATGTGAGGAGTCAGAGAAATCGACGCGCGTGGATGACACGATGTATGAATGTTGAGGAAGCGAGAGAAATACGTCAAGAAATAAAGGTGTGACAGTCCATTATTTCTGCCTACCCCTTCGGGGAGACGGCGTGATGGTTAGTTAGTTAGTTAGTTACGTAATACTGTTTTTACTACCATTTAAATTCGCCGTGGAGAAGGCGATTATCTCGGAATATGATTTGAACGGAATCGGCATTAATTAAAAGTAACAAGACAACATCAAAACAAACAAAACGATATTTGCTCAACGCAAACGCGTGACGTGTCGGTATCGGCTGATGACTGTCCAGTGTAAATGGACCTTTACGCGTATTCCTTCAAAGTTTCAATCTACGTGTTCCCATTCCTCCAGCCTCCGCTTTATCTTTCGATCCGTTCGCCCTTATTTTTTAAAGGAAAGTAATTTCCTTCCAAACGCCCGCGGGCACCGAGCTCTATGCTAGGGCCAGAAGCATATCCCGAGGAATACATTTACAAAAGAAAAATAACCTTTCGACCTTCCATCACCGGTGCTGTGTTGCTAATACACATTTTATAACTTAAATATATAACTAACTAACTAACCTTCACGCCGTCACCCCGAAGGGGTAGCGAAGTGTCAGTAAGCTGTCTCTTGTATGCGGATGACGCTGTCCTACATGCAGACAACGAGCATGAACTACAAATCCTGGTGAACAATATGTAAGAGGTATGCATGCGAAATGATCTGATGATGAATGTGAATAAGTCCAAGGTAATGATTTTTAAAAAAGAAGAAATCATGACAGTCTGCAACATTAGCGTGAATGGTGAAAATATGGAGCAAGTAGATGAGTTCGTGTATTTGGGTAGCACGTTTACAAAAGATGGGCGAGTGGAAAGGGATATTGATAGAATGGTTGGGGCAGGCATAAACGTGAATTGTGCGCATAAAGCTGTCATCGCAAACCAAAACATATCAAAAAAAGCTAAAATGGCAGTACACAATGGTGTTCTTGCACCGACCCTTATGTATGGAAGCGAAGCATGGAACTGACGAAAGAAGGATGAAATGCAGTAGAAATTAGATCTCTTAGACGAATGTGTTGATACTCATTGTATGATAGAGTGTCGAATGAAAATATAAGAAGTGAATGCGGTGCGAATGATGGTGTTATGAACAAAATTATGAAAGGACCATTAAGATGGTTTAGACACATGGAAAGAATGAATAAATAAATAATGGTTAAAAAATATATATATGTTAAAGATGTAAATAGAACTAGAAATAGAATCGGAAGACCGAGAAAAACGTGGCACGATGAAATAAATCAAATATTGAATGGCGGCCACGTGAGGAGTCAGAGAAATCGACGCACGTGCATGACACGATGTATGAATGTTGAGGAACGAAAGAAATATGTCAGGAAAGAATAGTGTGGCAGTGCGTTTTTTCTGCCTACCCCTTCGGAGAGGCGGCGTGATGGTTAGATAGTTAGTTAGTTAATCAAATAATATTGTTAAAAATGTGTGTTGTTGGGTGCGAAAAAGTCGCGATATTTTTTGACGTTTGACAGCTGTCAGTTCAGATCGGCCCCACATTTAATTCAACATTAAGGCCTGATAAACAATGATTTCGAAACGGCAATATTATAACGTGATATCTTTTGAGAACCCTGCTGGTTTCGATGAAAATAACGTAATACATTATTCCGTATGTTTATGACACAGAATATGGACTGCCTAGAGACAAATAAAAAGCCCTTTAACATAACCATTGACGAAAGAGTACAAAGATATGCCTAGTATTCATTTGACGAACCCAGCTTAAATGCGTGGGCCAAATACTTCCCTCTACAGCAAACAATTCATCGTAAATGTTTTTATCAACGAAATATTCTATGTAGATGTCATTAAAATTCTTGAAAATAAATATTTATAAGTATTTATATCTAATATAATATAAATGATGCGAATGAGACTGTATTCTGCCAGTTGGTACTTATGGTCTTGAAACTAAAACATTGTCCAAACAAAGTGCCGAGAAACTACGAGTGACCCATAGAGCCATGGAAAGAGCCATGTTATAAATAACCTTAAGAGACAGAGTCAGAAACGATACGGTGAGAGGACAAACAAAGGTCACTGACATCAAAACAAATCAAATCAAGTCAGTTTATTAACTCAAAAGAGGAACACCAGAATAAGAGAGATATGTGAGGTTGAGGATATTATAAGATGGAGCAGACAACGAAAAAGGGACTGTTACGGTCATGTTCAAAGAATGGACACCACCAGACTCCCCTATATTGCATTGCATAATCAAACTCATGAGACTCGTCCTCGCGGAAGACCTCCTGAAAGATGGAAGGACAGCTGGGAATCTACCTCACAGGAGGAGCAACTCTCTGGAGAACAGACCACACAGGTCTACAATAATGAAGAAGAAGAAGAAGAAACTCAAAAGACATTACAAACAGCAAAATATTTAAGGCATCTATTGAGTACTGGTAAAATATTATAAAAATACAACATAATACCAGGAACGCATTAGAGATGGTTCGATATTAGGAAGACAAGATACTTTCTAAAGTCAAGAGTATTTGTCTCCGAGGAGATCGCGTTCAGCAGACTAATTGCTCTTCCCACCGGTGTCACTAGAGGCAGATTGGTTCTGGTGGCCGGTAGGTAAAACAATATGTTCTGTAGCTAACGGAGAAATCTATCAGGGAAAAAAAGACCAACACCCTCTAGCACGGCCGAGTTCTCGAAATATCTCTTGATTAATTTAAAGAAATGAATAATGAGATGCCCATCTCTTCGAAGCTGTAAAGAATTGGTTCCGAGCATTCCTAAATGAAATTTTTTTCTGAACCCTCTCCAGCATAACGGAATATCATAGAACCACTTTCGAATGGATGAGGCCTTTATCCAGGAGTGGACGTGAATAGGCTGAAGAAGAAGAAGAAGAAGATGATGACGTATGAAAACTTATGGTTTCTAGAAGTTTTAGTATATTTTATGTGAATGACATGTTTCTCCTGTCTGAGGCATTTTTTGTATAGATGAACTTGGAAGTTCCCGCCACACCCGAGGCTGTTATAGGGCGTAGCAGTGCCCTTTCGTCAGCCTCGCTCATACACTCCCTGGGCCTGCCCCCGATCCATCCGGGACTTACGTTAAGTTAAAAAAAAAATAAAGAAAAAGGACGTTTTCATTCCTATTAATAATGAAAGTATCTTCTTCTTCGATGGCCCTACAGCCCACATCGAGCCTTAGCCACCAGTATTCTTCAACTCCAACTCCTCCTGTCCTCCGCTTCGACCCTCCAATCTGACACTCTTAACAATCTTGCTCCATCTCTCCCAACTTCATCCTCCCATCGCAGACTTGGTCGTCCAATTGGTCTTCTACCACCTGGGTGCCACTCCAGCAATCTTTTTGGGGTTCGCGATGACGGCATCCTCTGCACGTGACCGGCCCATCTCAGTCTATTCAGTCTGACCTGTGTGGAGAGACTGGGAGCTTTGTAAATATGGTACTCGTCATTATGCCGCACTCTCTAGCCTTCACTGTCATTCACAGGTCCCTGCGCAGCACCCTTCTCTCAAAAGTATCCAGTCGCTCTGCGGATTTCGCTGTCATTGTCCACGACTCACATCCATAGGTCACTACTGTTAATAATGAAAGTATAAACATCTTAAATGAAGGTCCTAAGATCCATTACTGGAAAACTCTCCGAGTTCATGTCTGCAACACGGACATAAGAAAAACCTGCGAAATGGAGGATATCGTTCGGTGAAGTAGACCCAGAAGAAGATACTGGAGAGACCATGTAGCCACAATGGACAGTGACAGACTCGCATATACAGCCGCTTACGAAATCCTATCCGGACGCCCGCCAGGAAGACCGCCTAAGAGATGGAGGAACAGCTAAATCTCATCAGGAGACATATTAAAAGAAGAGACTCTATTAAAAGAAGAAGAAGAAATTATTTGGCATAGCCTCGCAGTTTTGTTTCAACAAGGAAAAAAATTCAAGCGTAATTAATTAGTAATTTGTTGATGAAAACAATTCTTTTTCCAATGTCGACTGCTTTTAAAATAAACAAGCGTAATGAGCTGTATTACATATCAGAACATTTCATAACAAGTGTCAAGACACCCCCACCCTCTAGAGTACACGGTGTTCGGAAACTAAATTACACAAACAAATATCAAAAGCTAAATAATTAACTAACTAACCATCACGTCGTCTCTCCGAAATGGTATTCTTCTTCTTTGCTAGCCTTCTTCCCTCCACTGCTGGATATAGGCCTCTTCCAATTTCCTCCACTCGTCTCTATCCTGACCCCTTTGTATCCAAGATCTTCCAACCCTTTTGACAATATCATCGGTCCATCTCATCGGTGGCCTTCCGATGCTTCGCCTATTTGCCCATGGTCTCCAACTGAGTATCTTGGGTGCCTATCTGTCGCCACCCTGTCTAGCCAAGTGTCCAGCCTATTGCCATTTCAATTTTGCCACTCGGTCCATGACGTCATCAACCCTGGTGCGGCGTCTGATTTCTTCATTTCTTATGCGGTCACGCAAGCTCACACCAAGTATCTGTCTTTCCATGGTACACTTGAGCCTGTGGACACTTTTTGCTGTAAGAGTTGTCGTCTCTAGTCCGTATGTCATCATGGGCAGTATACACATGTCGTAGACCTTTCTTTTGAGACAATCTTATCCGAAATAGTAGACAAAAATAATAGACCACCACACTATTATTTCCTAACATACGAGTACTTCTCTCGCTTATAAAACATTCATACATCGTAACATTCACGCACGTCGATTAATCCTGGAGTCCTCATGAGGCTCAGTATTCTCTCATGTTGAAGAGGGTTCAGAAGAAATTATTGAGACGGACGTATATCTTTGGCACTATCCAACGGCATTTCTCTTGGGTATGCTAGGGTATAACTCCCTCGAACTGAGGAGGGAAGGATTAATGGCAACGCATTTTTTCAAGCTGATTCGGGGCTCTATTGAGAACCCCTATGTTCTGGAGCAAATAGGTAATTTTGTTCCTGATAGTTACTTGGGACAGCCAACCAACCTGCCTTTGGTGATGTCAGTAGGAAGAGCAATTAGGACGTTGAATCTAATCGTCTCGGATTTGGACATTTTTAGTGTCAGTGAGGCGGTATTTATAAAAAATATATTACGAATTCTGTAAAGAGTACTGCCTCACTGATGTCGACATATTTGGGTTCCTTCTGATATGTATAATTTTTTGGTTTCATGTCGTTGTTTTATTTTTGTTACACCGTTTTGTGTCCAAATGAGTCGCCTAAATTTTTCTCATTTGTGTATTATATAAATAAATAAATAATAAATAAATAATTTCACATTGCCGATATTTTAAATCTGATTGAATTGATCGTGCCACGTTTTCCTCGATTTTGCTCTAATTCTACCCTATAGATCGTTAATATATTCTTTCTTTGCCATTATTTCTTCTACACTTTTATTCGCACCGCATTCACTCCTTATATTTAACTAACTAACTAACTAACCATCACGCCGTGTCCCCGAAAGAATGGACTGTCACACTTTAACCGATGCGGCACTCCATCCTTCTCTTTTCGCCCCGCGGGAGACGGGGTGTAATGGGTTGCGAACCTCATCGCCACTCAATCACAGAAAATCATTTACCATCTTTTATATCCACATGTGAATAAGTCCAATATGTTTTTCGAAAAATAAGAGAGCATGACATTTTTCATACATACAGATCAGGGGTAGTATAGAATGATATTATCAGTTTTTGTATAGAATCATGTTTACCACCATATTTGTATATAAAAGAGTAAGTTAAAAATAGTGTCACCAGTCTGTCGATGCCAGCGAGCCTGGCGAAACCTTCCGCTTTTGAAATAAAGACAAAAGATTAAGTATTTAAAAAACATTGATCTGATAATGCATTGTTTTGGCGAAAACACTTTGATATTTCAGCATTATTAATTAACTTTTTAAATTAAATAAAACTTTTTTTATATTTTTCTTTTTTATATTCTTTGTAAAGAACACAAAATTTTTAAACAAATTCAAATTAAACATCAAACATATTTCGGACAACCCGGTCCTTCCTCAGTGATATTATATAGATATTATATTTAAAATATTATAAAATTGTTTACAAATATGATCAGTTCTGACAGATGTTATAACGATTTATTTTGGAACGTTAATGCTTTTGTTACAACAAATATTATGAAACAATTAAAATTTAAAATAATATTTTAAAGATCCTATTGGGGTTCAGGTAATTACTAACAACAAAGGAAACAAATCAATGATTGGACTTGAAGTTAAATTTATTTGATTATTTATAATATTTCCTTTATTTTTTATTGCTTTTTTAATTTCTAAAATTTCGATATTGCTCAAAGTTATATTTCTATTATTACCATGCAAAATTTCTACGCAAATATCTTTATTAAATTAATGATCTTTTTCTACGAGGTGGTTAGAAATTTCAGAAAAAATATTTTTAGAGAGACATCTTATGTGCTCTTTTATTCTTAATTTAAAATTACGCCTTGTTTTACCAAAATAAAAAAAATGAGCAATCATTACATTTCAGTTTATAAATCCCTGATTCAGAAAATGTATCTTTCTTGTCTTTATTATTTATTTATTAATTTACCTAAATTATTGATTTTATAAAACGCCGTTCTAATGTCACATGGGAGTTGTTTTGAAATTATGTTTGTTAAATTATTAATACATAAAAATTTACGCCATTGACTAATATTAATATTATTATTGATGGGAGCTGGAGAATACAAGATTGCTTTAGTAAATTTATTTTTGATATTTCTTTTTAAAATATTATCAATAAAATTATTGTTGTTACCATTATTTTGAGCTTATTTTTAATTGTATTAAATTGTATTAACCTACACTATATTTAATTAATTTAATTAAATAAAGTTAATACAATTAAATTGTATATGTAGGTTTTCGATCAATGTTGAAATTGATTTTATTATTTATTACATAACTAACTAACCATCACGCCGTCTCCCCGAAGGGGTAGGCAGAAAGAATGGACTGCCACACCTTTCTTTCCTGACATATTTCTCTCGCTTCCTCAACATTCATACATCGTGTCATGCACGCGCGTCGATTTCTCTGACTCCTCACATGGCCGACATTCAATATTTGATTTATTTGATCGTGCCACGTTTTCCTTGGTCTTCCTCTATTTCTGGTACCATTTACATCATTAGCATATAATTTTTTTACCATTCTTTCTTCATTCATTCTTTCCATATGTCCAAACCATCTTAATGATCCTTTCATTATTTTGTTCATGACACCATCATTCGCACCGCATTCACTTCTTATATTTTCATTCGACACTCTATCATACACAGAATATCCACACATTCGTCTAAGAGATCTCATTTCTACTGCATTTAATTCTACTTTCATCCTTCCTTTGCCAGTTCCATGCTTCGCTTCCATGCAATATAATTTATTACATTTAAAGTCAAATCTAGGAAGTTCAGTTTTTTTCATGTTAAATTTCTATAAAAAACTGAACATCCTTAATTTGACTTTAAATGTAAAATAAATAAAGATATTGGCGTTGAAATTTTGCAGGTTAATTACAGAAATATAACTTTGAGCAATCTCGAAATTTTAGAAATTAAAAAAGCTGA
Organism: Lepidostoma basale; assembly: GCA_022606425.2. NCBI lineage: Eukaryota > Metazoa > Arthropoda > Insecta > Trichoptera > Lepidostomatidae > Lepidostoma > Lepidostoma basale. The sequence continues at coordinate 286,430 of JAHDVF020000413.1, forward strand.
TTAAAATAAAGAAAATATTATTAATAATCAAATAAATTTAACGTCAAGTCCAATCTGTGATTTATTTCCATTGTTGTAAGTAATTAACTGAACCCCAATAAGAACTTTAAATTATTATTTTAAATTTTAAATTGAATCATAATATTTGTTATATTATAACAAAAGCATTAACGTTCCAAAATAAAACATTGAAACATCTGTCAGATCAAACAATTTTATAATATTTTTTAAATATGTATGTTTACTGAAGAAGGACTGTTTGTCCTAAACATGTCTATATAATTTTATTTTTTAATATAAGTGTTGTATATACAAAGTGTATATGAAAGAAAAATAGATTTTTTTTTTTTAAATTTGAACAGTTTATAAACCTCGTTTTATTTAATAATTATTTAGCTTACTTTTCTAGAGGGGCAAACAGAGTAGTCGGAACAGCTTAATGACACTTCGCTCATTTTTGCACCTACATCAAACCCTATACATCAGCAATATTTAAAAAAATATTTTATTATGTTCTGTTTAATTTCTGACTGCCATTGCGTATTATTAAGTGAAACCAGTCAGTAATCTTAGGAGTTTAAGTTAACAGATCCGCACCCCCCCTTTACAAGAAACTTTAACTTGAGCAAAATACAAAGGAAAGAGGGGTATAACTTACCCAGGGCAAGTTGGAAACAATTTTATTAAACAAAAAAAAACGGGAATTAATATACACACATGTATAAAAGGGAAGCGTGAAATTGACAGAAAAGACCTTATAAAGTATAATGAATGCAGTAGAAATGAGAAATGAAACTATCATACAGCGATTTCGAATGTCATCAGACCATCGTATGGGGGGTGTCCTTTTGCTTTTTCTGTCCTTGCAAGGTCTCCAATCCACCACCCTTCTGGTCCATCTTTCGTCTACCAATCTGGCAACATGTCATGAAAGTGTTATTACCGAAATAATGAAATCTAATGATTTTACTGAAATCTCTTGATGGAAGTTCATTTTAAATAATAATTAAATAAGAGTAAGATGAGAATCTATAAAGCATGCATAAGACCAATAATAACATATGGCGTCGAAGCAAGGGCAGACACAGTAAGGACCAAACAAGTTTTGAGGACTTCCGAAATGACGACACTGAGGACGATAGCAGGCAAGACACTGAGAGATCTCGTGAGGAACACCAGAATAAGAGAGATATGTAAGGTTGAGGATATTAAAAGATGGAACCGACAGCGAAAAAGGGACTGGTACGGTCATGTTCAAAGAATGGACACCACCAGACTCCCCTATATTGCATTGCATAATCAGCCTCATGGGACTCGTCCTCGTGGAAGACCTCCTAAAAGATGAAAGGACGGCTGGGAGTCTACCTCACAGGAGGAGCAACACTTTGGAGAACAGACCACATAGGTCTACAACAAGGAAGAAGAAGAAGAAGAATAAGAAATAAAACCAAAGAAATAATGGTGTTAATAACCAATGGTGTTCTTCTACCGACCCTTATGTATGGAAGCGAAGCATGGAACTGGCAAAAGAAGGATGAAAGTCGAATAAATGCAGTTGAAATGAGATCTCTGTGTGAGAAGAATGTGTGAATACTCTGTGTATGATAGAGTGCCGAATGAAAATATAAGAAGTGAATGCGGTGCGAATGATGGTGTCATGAACAAAATAAAGAAAGGATCATTAAGATGGTTTGGACATATTGAAAGAATGAATGAAGAAAGAATGGTAAAAAAATTATATGTTAATGATGTAAATGGAACCAGAAATAGAGGAAGACCGAGGAAAACGTGGCACGATCAAATAAATCAAATATTGAATGTCGGCCATGTGAGGAGTCAGAGAAATCGACGCGCGTGCATGACACGATGTATGAATGTTGAGGAATCGAGAGAAATATGTCAGGAAAGAAAAGTGTGGCAGTCCATTCTTTCTGCCTACCCCTTCGGGGAGACGGCGTGATGGTTAGTTAGTTAGTTAGTTACCAAAGAAATAAAGTTATTTTATTAACTTCTTCCAATTATTGTATTTATTTTGACAGCGATCGGTTTCGCCAGGCTAGTTGACATCGACAGACTGGTCTAGTTAATGAAAATACGTTTTTTTATCCAATTATTATTTAAAATAATGAAAGGTTAATTAAAAAGGTTTAAACACATGGAAAGAATAAATTAAGATAAAATCATCTTCAGCAGACATTAGTCGTCCAGTGTTAGACATAGGTCTACCTTTCAAACATCCACAACACTCTCACCCTCGTCACTTTGTGCCATTGACCTTCTGCCTTTCTTCTGAGGTCATCAGACCATCTTGCTTGTGGTCTGCCCGGGTTTCCGTGTACGATTCTAGGTCGCTACACGAAGGTGCCTCTGATCCACCCAGCCAGACTCCCACCACTTAACTGTTATAGAACGCATCGGCGCCCTTTCGTCAATTTTTTACTAAAGCATTGAGAACTGTGTATCATAGATACACAAGGAACAACCAGCAACTAACACATGTATCTACGATGAAGGATCTCGGAATCATCTATGAGAGTAGGCTGACTTTTCATGCACAAATCGAGAGGATTTGTAACATTTCACATAGGATGTTGGGCTTCATCATTCGGACCGGAAGAGTTTTCAGAGATCCCAATGTGGTTAGAATCCTATACAACGCGTTGGTTCGGAGTAGACTTGAAAGTGGTTCTGTGATATGGAGTCCTCACGAGGCGAAATATTCCGTTATGCTGGAGAGGGTTCAGAAAAAATTTCGTTGTATTTTTACATAAGGGATTATGGTATTTATCCGGGGTTTTATCTCACGGAATTTATTTTAGGAATGCTTGGAACCAATTCTTTACAGCTTCGAAGAGATGGGCACCTCATTACCCATTTATTTAAATTAATCAAGGGATATTTCGAGAACTCGGCGGTGCTAGAGGGTGTTAGTATTTTTGTCCCTGATGTCGAACCATCCATGGGTTCTTGGTTTTATGTTGTATTTTTATAATATTTTACCTGTACTCAATAGATGCCTTAAACATTTTCCTGTTTGTAATGTCTTTTGATCTAATAAACTGATTGAATTTGATTTGAATTTCGCTAGTGCAATCAAAGTCCGTAAGGTGTCCTACTTGGGCCATGTTCTGAAAGGCGAAAAGTACGCACTATTACATCTGTTCTTGGAGGGTTAGATTGAGGGTCGACGGGGTGTTGGGAGAAGGCGGGTTTCCTGGCTGAGGAACATCCGAGAGTGGACAGGGCTGAGGACCGTGGGGGAGCTGTTCCGAGCTGCCCAGGACAGGGAGACCTACTCAAGGGTGATAGCCAACGTTGGGGAGACCTGACAGGACACGGAGATAAGAAGAAGAAGAAGTGCAATCTTTAGGCTCGATACTATCATACTTTACGATATATAGCAAAAATGATGCATAAAACAATTCCAGGGACACATGCGCATAGACTGTTAAGGGTAACTTACCGTTACTCCGCCGCCCTAGCTTCCCTCACATGATTTAATAATTAATATCTCCGCGCCGGGGGCTAAACACCTGCTTCTGATCTGCCTTTTGATGGTTTGGATTAATAATACTCTGCAGGGCCGGACAAGTCCAAAATTAACCATTCTGTAACCATAACAATAATATTTTAATTTTTATATCGGAAAAAATTATATATTAAGGGTTGTCGCTCAATATAAATCGTAATAATTAAAAAAAAGCTGATGTCTCTCTAATAATATTTTTTCTGAATTTGCAAACCACCTCATTGAAAAAGATCATTAATTTAATAAAGATAATGCCGTTGAAATTGTGCATGTTAATAATAGAAATATGACTTTGAGTAATCTCGAAATTTTAGAAATAAAAAATAAAGAAAATATTATAAATAATCTAATAAATTTAACGTCAATTCCACTCTTTGATTTATTTCCTTTGTTGTAAGTAACTACCTGAACCCCAGTCTTCTTCTTCTTCTTTTTGTCCTGTCACACCTCTGTGGTGCATAGGGCCTCAAGGAACCTTCTCCACCCGACTCTATCGCATGCCTGATGCCTAACATCATCCCAAGTGAGGCCTGCCGTCTTAACCTCGTCCTGCAGGGTTCTTCTCCAGGTGGCTCTAGGTCTGCCTCGCTTTCTCTTTCCCCCCATAGGGGACCAGTCTAGTGCGCCCTGAGCGATGCAGGCTGGGTTCCGTCTTAGAGTGTGACCGATCCACTGCCATTTACGTTTAGCGACCTGTTCTCTAATTGGCCTTTCGCCTGCCATAGTCCTAAACGCCAATAAGAACTTTAAATTATTATTTTAAATTTTAAATTAAATCATAATATTTGTTATAACAAAAGCATAAACGTTCCAAAATCTTTAAAACATCTGTCAAAATTTATCATATTTGTAAACAATTTTATAATATTTTAAATATGTATCGCTGAAGAAGGACCGGTTGTCCGAAACATGTCTGATATGTAATTTATTTTTTTAAGTTAGTGTTGTATATATAAAGTATATAAAAAAAGAAAAAGCCAAATAAAATATCTACAACACAAAGTATGGCGAACATTGTGTCACGTGTCAGGTCTCCCCAACGCTGGCGATCACTACAGCAAAGGCATCTCTATCCTGCGCCACTTGGAACAGATTCTGAACTCTTGTTTTTCCTGTCCACTCTTTGATGTTCCGCAGCCAGGACAGCTGCTTTCTACCGATTCCCCGATGTCCCTCCACTTGACCCATTAATATCAGTCGAAGTAGGTGGTATTTTTCTCCCCTTACCACATGACCCAAATATGAGACCTTTCTAATTTTCACACTCGACAACAGCTCTTTATTGGCTCTGGCTCTCTGTAGTAAGTCTTCATTACTGACCCTATCGGTCCACGGTAAACAGAGCATTCTGCGGTATATCCACATCTCGAACGCTTCCAACCGGTTCATTACATTCACTTTCAGAGTCCAGGTTTCGTAGCCATATAGAAGAACAGACCATATATAACATTTAATTATTCTTTGTCGGAGTTGTCGGAGTTTATGTATGCTAAATCTATATATAACTAACTAACTAACTTACTAACCATCACGCCGTTTCTCTGGAGGGGTAGGCAGAGAGGATGGATCGCCACACTACTCAATCTTGACATGCCTCTCGAGCTTCTTCTTCATTCCCATTATATTCACTTCTGATATATTATTCTGACACTCGATCAAACATTGATTTACACTTTCGCATATTTTTTTTTTATTGGACTAAATACAGCCCTGGCACCCTTATGCCTCCGACTGCCCTTCGGCTAAATCCTCCCCGATTCGCCGAGACGATCCCGAAAGGGCAGAGCCGCATCGGAAGTGGGCGATCGCTAGACTCACATATCAATTAACCATCACGTTGTTTCACCGGAGGGGTACGCAAAGAGGATGGACTGCCCTACGTTATTGAATCCTGACATACCGACTATTTTGAATCATTATGCAACGATCAAATAAATCAAATATTGAAAGTCGGCCACGTGAGGAGTCAGAGAAATCGACGGGCGTGCATGACACGATAATAATAATAATAATATGCTAACTTTTAAAGCGCCGTTTTTGTGATGTAATCACCTCACAAAAAGTATCTGACATATTTATCTCTTTTCCTCGATGTAGGAGGAAAAGAGATAAATATGTCAGGAAAGAAAAGTGTGGCAGTCCATTATTTCTGCCTACCCCTTCGGGGAGACGGCTTGATGGTTAGTTAGTTATTTTTTTTTATACGAGGTCTGTTAAAAAAGTATCGCGAATTTTGTGTTTTTTCAAAAACTATTTATTTATTCATGAATATCTGTTTTGTCCCCTTCAAAGTAATCGCCACCAGATATTCTATATCTATTATATTTTCTCGATTCCTCAACATTCCTACATCGTGCCATGCTCACGCGTCGATTTCTCTGACTCCTCCCATGGCTGGCATTCAATATTTGATTTATTTGATCGTGCCACGTTTCCCTCGGTCTTCCTCTATTTCTAGTTCCATGTACATCGTTACCATATAATTGTTTACACCATTCTTTCTTCATTCATTCTTTCCGTGTCCAAACCATCTTAATGATCCTTTCATTATTTTGTTCACAACACCATCATTCGCACCGCATTCACTTCTTATATTTTCAGTCGACACTCTATCATACACAGAGTATCCACACATTCGTCTAAGAGATCTAATTTCTACTGCATTTCATCCTTCTTTTGCCAGTTCCATGCTTCGCTTCCATACATTAGAGTCGGTACAAGAACACCACTGTGCACTGCCATTTTAGCTATATTGTATATGTTTTTGTTTGCGATGACAACTTTAAGTGCACCATTCACTTTGTTGCCTGCCCCAACCCTTCTTTCAATATCCCTCTCCACTCGCCCATCTTCTGTAAATATATCTACTACCCAAATAGACGAACTCATGTACTTGCTCTAAATTTTCACTATTCACGCAAATATAAGAAATAAAAATAAGGTTCAGTAAGATGGTGTAGACTTACTTTCTTTCTTACCTACTCCTATAAACTCCTCGATCCTGCGCCTTTTGCTCCCAGCAGTCCGATTCGCTCAACCTAAGCAGATAAGCCAGAATATTGTCCATTAGGCACGTTATATGGTGTGGACGCATGCATGGAAAAAATAATGAAGAATGAATGCTATAGAAAGCATTTGTATACGATAGAAACGGAACAAGAAATAAAGAAAGTAGAGGAAAACAAAATTACATACCAAGAAAAGAAAAAGTTATGATGTACGAAGCGTGTGTTAAAAGCCGACTGAAATACTCGTATATGATTCCCTTCTGGGGGACAGGAACTCAAAAGGACATCTCCAGACTCCAAAGACAACAAAATAAAATAATAAAATTAGCATATAACATTGACTTCCTTACTCCAACCATACAAGATTACAGACAAACAAAACAAATGGACATATCAGACCTGACCAAATTCGAGACTTTGAAAATTGTACACAGAGTGACCATGGAAGAGACAACAGACAGCAGCTACAAATAAACCAAAAATTCAGACGTACACAGACACTGGACCAGGAACTGTGACAGATATCACTTACCGAATGCACGAACTAAGACAGGACAATCAAGGATATTGAACAATGGACTGAAACTTTACAATGAACTACCAAAAGACACAAGGAGTCTCACTACAAATCAATTTAAAATATACCTGAAACATTATATAATTACAATTAAGATCTAAAAATGTATCCACATAACTCAATAGTTTTTTTTTTAAATAAATTTTCTAACTAACTAACTAACCATCACGCCGTCTACAGAAAGAATGAACTGTCACACTTTAACCGATGCGGCACTCCATCCTTCTCTTTTCGCCTCGCGGGAGACGCGGTGTGATGGTTTGCGAACCTCATCACCACCAATAGGCATCTCCCGCGCACATCGATAGTCCAATATCCACAAAATAAAAAATATAAAATACAATGATATGAAATAAAATAACAAAATAAAAATAATTTAACACAAAATGTTGTTTTAATATGATGCACATATTTTCTATTTCATATATGTTCTACATAATTAGGCACTTAAAAAAAACCACCAGCAAGAACTTTAAATTAATATTGAAGAAATTATTCAAATTGTCATCAATTTTAATCAAATTTTACACCTGTCAAATTTTTTTATATAAACGAAAAAACTTGTATAATTTTAACATCAAAACAGTACAAACGTATTACGTGTCACATATAACTATTATAAAGTGCAGCAACAATCAAATTGACTAAAACAATTCACTTATACACGAAATATCTCCAAATTTACGGGAGAACCACATGAACCAAAAATAATTTAAATTAAAATAAATAAATAATAAAACGAAGAAACCGTGGCATGATAAAATGAATAATTAAATATTTTATAGATAAGTCCGACTCTGATTATTATAATATCTTAGGGATATCTATTAAAACTTGAAACTATCTTACACAAGACCAGAATTCTATGTGTTATTTGAAAGTTTAGCTTTAAAACATATAATTGTAGAAGACCAAATCGAAACTTTTTTTATATAATACAAATAACTAACTAACTAACCATCACGCCGTTTCTCCGGAGGGGCAGAATGGATGGACATACATCTCGAGATTCGTATACATTTATACATCGTAACATGAACGCTCGTCGATTTTTCACAATTCGAATGTGGCCACGTTATATAAGGTGTTTTTTAGAGGTTTGGTTTTTAAACTGGCAACATTGTTTCTACAGACTGTCTATTTGAAAGTTGACAGTTGATTTGTAGTCAGTACGTTTTGCCATTTTGCCAAAGTTGTCGAAAATTGGGCTTCGGGATTACGCTTCATTCGAGCTAGCCGTGGCGCTCATATGCCCGAAATCGTATTTAAACAATAATATCATATAATGATCTATTAAATAAAGCCAATATCATAGACATTAACATTATTTTAATGTGTTTTTTTTTTTCATTTTGAATTTGCATACCCCTAAAAAAATATGTAACAATGTGTATAATGGTTTTTTTTTTAAGGCAGAAAGAATGGACTGCCACACTTTTCTTTCCTAACATATTTCTCTTGCTTCCTCAACATTCAAACATCGTGTCATGCATGCGCGTCGATTTCTCTGACTCCTCACATGGCCGACATTCAATATTTGATTTATTTTTCCTTGGTCTTCCTCTTTATAATTTTCAGCGGATATATAATATTTATATTCGCAGTGATGACTTTGAGAGCATCATTTATGTTGTTCTTGGGACCAGTCAATACATTTTTCCATCTCTTGTATACAAGCTTCCCAGAAAAATAAATTGGTTAACTTGCTCCAGTTTCTCGCCGTTGGCACTTATGTCACAATTTTTCATACATTATTTCTTCTTAATTTAGACTTGAACATATTAATTAAAATGTTATTTAATTGTCACGTGAATTCTACACTAGACCAAAGACAGTGTGACAATCACACCGCCATCGCCGGGAGTCGAACCCGGGACCTTTGGCTTGGCAGTCACAGCTTTTCCCACGAAGCCTGTCCATCTAATTAATTATCCGAAAGGAAATTACAGATATTAATGCCTCTAATACACTATTGGTATTCGATCTAAGCGTTGCTCTAGCAAATCCTACTACTAAATCCATTTCTCTATCACGTCTTGCGTCCCGCGGGAATAAGGATTAGCCTGGAGACGGGTTTCTAGATGGAGGATCAGATGACAGACAGACAAAGGGAACGTAATCACACCTAATCCTGGTATCACCTCTTCACCGGCTACAATCAAGAAACATTTAACTATTCATGAATAACGCTGTGTCTAGTTCATATGCGAATGGCTTATATATGAAAATTATTCATTGTTAACATTGATGTATAAGTCCAGATAAAATAATTAATATGAATGAAAACGTCTGTTTTACATCGATGTTCAAATTTTCGGCGAGTTTCTCCCTTGCTCTCTAAAGAGGAAGGTTGGCATTGAGGAAAGACAGGTCCATATCATTAAATGAGTAATGTTAGCGTCCTTGCCCGATGACAGCCCACCGTTACCACACTCCTGTAGTACATCAGAATACTGCCACTCCAGCTCTATTATTCCTTGCACTACTCCAACTTCATCTCTTTCATTTCCAGACCACGACCTAAATTATTACCATCTTCCTTATCAATAATGACCCCTTACCACCAAGTTATCCACCATCATTCAGTCCTTTACCCCTCCCGCAATCAATGCGGACAAAAAAAAAATCCTCCCCGATAGCCCACTACGCTATCAGGACGCTATCTCCTACCCCAACTCCATCCAGGCACTGCTCCTCTTATCTTCCCCATAGGACACTCCGGGCCATACATTTAGCCCCATCATAGAATAACTACCAAATCACATTCCAACAATGTTTCCTACAGACGTAAGAGGAATAGCCATTAGAGCTGAACCTCTGTAAGCCAGAAGATCCAAGTCTAAGTCCAAGAATACGTCTGGGCAAAACTCTGATTTACAGAATCAGAAACACAATAATACGTGAGACCTGCGATACCGAAGATATGGCAGGAAAAGAAGACGCTTCTGAACGAATGAGCGACGATAGACTCCCCCAAGCAGCCGCAAACAACGTGCCAATGGGAACTCGCCAACCCGGAAGACCTGCGAAGAGATGGCGAAACAGTTGGAGTTCTGTGTCCCAGGACACCTCGACGCCATAAAAACAGATCCACAGATCTATTAAAAGAGGAAGAAGAAGAAGAATACGTCTGTGTGTAAAAAAAAATTGTTTCTTACTTCATCATTAGATATTCTATCATACACCGTTTTTCTACACATTTTTCTTAGTGACCTCATTTCAACGGCATTTGTCCTACTTTCATTCTTCTTCTGCCGACTCCAAGCTTCATTTCTATATAAGGAATGTGAGGCGGATGAATGCGTGATAAATGTGCGTATACGGCTCGTTGTATGAATTTGGTGGAAGATAGGAGATGTGTCAAAGTAGGTTAGTTTGGCGGTCTATTCTCTCTGCCTACCCTTCATAGCAACCATAGTAACCCATTACAACTATTGTAATATCAGTAACTGTAGAAACCATAGTAACCTAGTCACTATAGTAACCATAATAACCATTATAACCATTATAACCATACTAACCATACTAACCATACTAAGTATACTAACCATTCTAACCATACTAACCATACTAACCATGCTAACCATACTAACCATACTAACCATACTAACAATACTAACCATACTAACCATACTAACCATGTATCTTTAGTGTATCTCCGTTTAACCGTGTATCTCTAACTTGTATCTTTAGTGTATTGGAAAAAAATCTGTAATGCTTTAGATATGTTTAAAAATAAATAAATGAAATCTCTAACCATACTAACCATACTAACCATACTAACCATACTAACCATGCTAACCATACTAACCATACTAACCATACTAACCATTCTAACCATACTAACCATACTAACCATACTAACAATACTAACCATACTAACCGTAGGTACTAGCAAAAGAAACCTTCGTCGATTTTTTCGACTTTGAATATGGTCGGCTTTAATCATTTATTTTAGTCCACTGCAAGCATAAAAGTATGTCCTGGAGATAATTATCAGTAAGGATCAAAATAATATATTGTTAAAAGAATAAGTGAAAAACAATAAAGGACACAAATAATATCGAGGAGGCTAATTTGCAAGTAATCAGATGTTTAAAATATAATTAAAAAAAAACAGTATTTGAAATAATATCACAACATAATATATTATAAAAAGTACATAAATGTATGTGTGCTTATAAAATAATTATTTTAAAGTATATTATTGTTTAATCTAAACTTAAAACGGTTTTAATTTTTATAAGCTCTGAGAAAAACAAATTGAGGTTAAGTATATACATAGAAGAAAAAAATATTTCAATTTTATTAAAAGTACTTAACCACAAGTTTTCATCTTAGTTGCCATGAACAAAAAAAAATCACGACGGCCGTCGCTACGTTCGTCGCACAATCTATCGACATTTTCGGAATAAAATTGTCTTTTAAGTTATCCGCCGTCTCTTTTTGTCATATGGCGACAAACTAGATAAACATGCGTACAGTTTGTCGGTTTAACAAGAAACGGAGGCGTTAAAATGTTATCAGCATTTATAATCTTTCTCTTTCGCACCGGGCCAAGTTGGGCGACAGCGATACTGGCGTACGTGTATTCCTCGCGTTGAATACCATAATCCGCCGCTTTTAATTGGTCAAATATGCTTAGCGTTAGTTCTTTCCGACAAATGCAATAAGCATAAGTAAGAAGAGTATGGGGCATAGAACGCGGCTGGCTTGAAGCGAGACGGCACGGCCGCCATTTTCAGTTCCTACTGATGTATTCTGATAGAGATGGGCTTTCTTGAAGCATTTGCTACAGTAAGCGATTTGTAGTGTTTGTTTTTTTTAATTCTCGTATTTCTCAATAAAACGTGTACAAAGTAACAAATGTAAGAGATAATATACTATGAAATATTAAAATGAAGATTTTGGTTCATATGAAAACTTTCAAACACGTCAAATATTAAAATGTTGTGCAACAAATTTTAAAATACGGGAACAAGAGAAACTTCAACATTATTTATTTTTTATAGGCCAAGAAGAACGAGAATTTCACAATCATTATGATGTCCAATTTATAGTTTCAAAAACGTGATGAACAATAAAAAATTTAAAAGAAAAATATTGGAAATCGGTAAATGTGTGTAATAAAACAATATTTTATTAAATTCAATACAAATTAAATATAGTTACATACATCTTGTCTAATGATAACAAAACCATGATTGGTTATGGGAGTGTTTTGACAAAGTACTGTATGACTATGTTATAACTTAAAACTTCTAATTGTTTTTTAGCTTATGCTGGAGTATATTAATCAAATTATGATATTTATCAGCAGTTTATTTCTAATTATTAACATGCCTGTCATTACGACTCATTTACGATATGTATTTCTGATATTTTTGTTTTTTTCCAAATAAGCCATATTTGTTTTATTATCAAGTGTGGCGATGAGGTTCGCAACCCATCACACCGCGTCTCTCGCGATGGCGAAAAGAGAAGGATGGAGTGCCGCATCGATTAAAGTGTGACAGTCCATTCTTTCTGCCTACCCTTTGGGGGAGACGGCGTGATGGTGAGTTAGTTAGTTTTTACTTATCTTGAATTTAATTGCTTATAAATGCTTCTTAAACTAATATATTCAACAGTTAGTACCAAAAACCAGTAGTCATAATGTTAAATACATGAAAAATCTAAACAATCAAAAACAACGGCAAATTTATTGCACAATATAATTATTATTGAGTAAATACTTTTGTAACTTTATAAATATTGATATAAAAAAAAATTATTTACAATTTTCTAAATAAAAAAACATGTTTAATTAAAAAATCAAACAGAAATGTAAATTTTGGCACTTTTTTTTACAAGAAGTGAGAACCGTTCGCCTATCATGCATTGGACCGACCCGAAGAGAACAGAACAATCAAGACCTTAGCCAAAGTAGGACTTCTAGGAAGGCCTAGACAGCGCTTAATGGATAATACTCTGGCTGATCTGACCATCAATAGCTTCAGCGAAACGGGAGATAAAGGCGCAGGATCGAGGAACTTGGAACAATACTCTTCAAAAGTTGTGTGTTTCAAAAGAGGGTGTCCATATGAGGTAAGTGACATTTATTATATCATATATTTGACATATTTTATCATTTATACCTAAGAAAGCTATAGATGGAAATTATTTGGGTTTTCTTAGGGAAAGAAAATTAGATAAATATCATACTTACAATATTAAAAATATGTGACGCCATATTTTAGTATCCAATCACAACAAACCAAACGAAAAATATGGTGCAATCGTTGATTTCACTAAGAATTTCACTGTGAACTAGTTCATTTTGGTAAATATATCTGATTCAAATCAATTAATTGTAGGATATACATTTTATATTGGAACGTTTCTGTGATCAGAAGTAAAATTAAGCTTTGTAGCGCGGACATTGTATGGAAATTGAGTTCGGTAGCTAAAACACTACTGACAGAGTGTCGCTGCTTGCGCTTCATGCGGGCCGTCGCATCGTTAGTACATGTTCACCAGTGTTATGGGACGGTCCGCCGCTATGCGTGCGCTCTCTCGTCGCGAGTGATTCCATCAAAGAAATGTCGAAAAGCACGGCCTTTTATTTAGAAAAGAGTCTCAAGGAAGCCACTCATAGATCAAGGCGACCTTCCGCCGGCACACGATGAGTTAAAGTGCGATTTTTAGCGAATTAACAGTGACAATTCATAGAAAACACAACAACGGCTCGCGGTTAGTTTTGTGTTCGCGACCGACCTTTTCAGTCAAAAGTGCACTTTATATTCATTTAAAATATTCTACAATCGATTATCGACATCTCTACGGCTTTCAACGATCAGCTTTTAAGATAATAAACACATTTATTAGCGCCAGACGTGTCGTAACATTTATTTCATCTACGAAATCGATACCCTTTATAAAAAATGCATAATACAAGAACCGAGTGAAAACCAAATCTGTTTTTGCGAAACATTGTTGTTCGTAGGTCTCTTGTTATTGAATTGTTGTTATAAATACTAGTTTAAAGGATTCTGCCGTTGATTATTACTGTTTAACGTGTTTTGTGACCGTGTAAGGATGTTAAAAATGTATATTTCGCAGAGTACATCGCCATTATAGCGGCAGAAGCAAACATCCTAGTTGTTTTCCGAACAGTTTTCATTGTTTAACCGAAGATTTTCGGCAGTTATGTGGACACCACGAGTTTTATATGAGATCTTATTTGTATAAAAAATAGCACAACAGCGGATTCATTGTTAGTTATACAAATAAAGGATATCAGAACAGTGACATTCTAGTGACAAGAAGGTGAGCAAAAAATCATATTTTCATTATACATATAAAACGACCTCACACCCACATAACAACATTTTATGTTTCATTATTTAAAAAATGTTTTGTTTTACAACAAAACCTACATATTTTTCTTCTATTAACTCTCTAATAATATAATCAGCACTTTTCAATCTAGCTGTCAAAATTAATATGAGTTCAGAAGAATCAAAATGTAAATTGTTTTATTAAAATGTCTAAATCCTTTATATATATCAAAATAATTTTACTACTGTATCACGTATAATCAAATTTTCTATAATTTTTTAATATGTAATAATACATTTGATTTTAGTGATTTTGTTTCGTTGAAAAATATCTGTGATCTGCTTTTGTTGTAAAAAAAATCTTGTTGTTTTCAAATTATTTTGGGTAAGAATTAGATTGCACGATTTTAAGTTGTTTTAAATATTTGATTAATATAAAAAGCACAGTGAGATTTGAATATTAATATGACTTTAAAAGAAAGTCGAGAATGTATGAAGAATGCAAGGCAAACGATTTATTAATAAATGTTGGAAGATCAAAGGTGATGGTTTTTGAAAGGGATGAGAAAATTATGAGTAACATAAGTGTAAAACTTGAGAAGGTGACTAAGTTTGTGTATTTAGGGAGCATGTTCACAGTGGATGGCCAAATGGACAGGGTTGGTGCTATAACAGAGTGAATGAACCTTTAAAAGTAGTCATTGGAAACTAGAATTTATCAATGAAAGCGAAATAAGTCGTTCACAATTTAGTTCTGGTTCCAACATTTATGTATGGAAGCGAAGCATGAGTTGGTAGAAGATGGTTGAGAGCAAAATAAAAGAAAAATGAGATCACTTAGACGTATGTGTTGTTAAACGATGTATGCTGAAATTTCAAATGCCTATATCAGGAAGGATTGTAGAGGGAAGAAAGTATTCTGATGAAAGAGCTGAAAGGGTTGGATGCAGGTGCCAAAATGAGCGGAGTGTCAGTAAGCTGTCTCTCGTATGCGGATGACGCTGTCCTACTTGCAGGCAACGAGCATGAACTACAAGTCCTGGTGAATTGTATGAGTCTTTTTGTTCCTGGTATCAAGAAGTAAAGTTTGTTATATCATGAAGGGTTCGTGCGGTAACAAAGTGAATGGAGAGGAATTGGAAAAATAGTTATTGGAAACAAGAATTTATCAATGAAAGCGAAAATGACCGTTCAAAATGGAGTTCTGGCCCCAACTGTTATGTATGGAAGCGAAGCATGGAACTGGCAGAAGAAGGATGAGAGCAGAATAAATGCGGTAGAGATGAGGTATGTGTGGTAGAACTATGTACGACAGAATCTCAAATGCTGATATTAGAAATGAATGTAGAGCGAAAGAAGGTGAACAAAACTATGAAAGGATCGCTGCTTTGGTTCGGACATCTGGAGCGCATGTGTGAAGAAAGAATGGTTTAAAAAGTATAAGTTTATGATGTAAATGGAGAACGGAGTCGAGGTAGACCGAGGAAAATATGGCATGACCAAATTAATCAAATTTTAAAGGGTTGATCATGTTAGAAGCCAGAAGAATCGACGTGCGTGTATGACTCGCTGAATGAATGTGAAGAAAGCTAGAGAGATGTGTAGAGTAGTGTGGCTGTCCATTCTCTCTGCCTAACCCTGCGGGGAACGGCGTGATGGTTTGTTGTTGTTGTTTGTTCCTGTACCTACGACATCAATTGTTCTTTGCTATATATTTTTATGGTGAAAAGTCGGTTGGAATTTAGTTCCATTATCTGGGCGCCGCATGAGGTTCGATATTCCCTGATGTTGGATAGGAGGCAGAAGTAATTTCTGCGATACCTCTATTATAGGGAGTATGGATATTACCCGTGGCTCTTTCTGACTGATTTCTTGCTAGGGATGCTGGGCTACCAGTCACTCGAGAGAAGACGAGAAATTCACCTGAGTGTTCACTTCTGATAGGCGGTTGTACGAGTATCTTCTTCTTCCGGTGTCCTGTCAGGTCAGTCCAGGAGATGCGTAACATCCTTCGGTGTATCCACATCTCAAAGGCTTCTAATCGGCTCATAACATTGACTTTAAGGGTGTACGAGTTTACACAACTCAGAAATCCTGAGTGATGTAGGTCTGTTCGTCCCTGATTATTATCTTCGACAAAGGTGCTATAGATTGTTTTATCTCCCACGATGCAGAACCAACATGCCAATGGTTATGGCAGTAGGTAGAGCACTATCTTTGCTATATCGTGTCACCTCGGAGGTGGACGTATTTATTGATAGTGTAGTTAACCTTAAGGAGGCGCTCTCTCTGTTATTGTTATAATTGTGAGTTCACCATATTATTTCATTATGTGTTATTTACCATTGTCTCAAACTTTTTGTTATTAATATTATGTATTGGAATGTAGTTCTGTGATGCTTTTGATATTTTTAAATAAATAAATGAAATGAAAACCAACCTTCTTTTGGTGAAGCCAGTAGGAAGATCAATTCTTCTCTTTCGTCTTCTTTATTGTTATAGACCTATGTGGTCTGTTCTCCAGAGTGTTGCTCCTCCTGTGAGGTAGACTCCCAGCTGTCCTTCCATCTTTTAGGAGGTCTTCCAGGAGGACGATTCCCATGAGACTGATTATGTAGTGCAATATAGGGGAGTCTGGTGGTGTGCATTCTTTGAACATGACCGTACCAGTCCCTCATTTTTCGCTGTCTGCTCCATCTTATAATATCCTCAACCTCACATATCTCTCTTATTCTGGTGTTCCTCACGCGATCTCTCAGTGTCTTGCCTGCTATCGTCCTCAGTGTCTTTCAGCAATCATGTCTCAAGAGCAATTCAGACATTGAATTTAATCGTCTCGGTTTTGCACATTTTTATTGTCAGTGAGGCAGTGTTCATAAAAAAAATATATTACAAATTCTTGGAAGAATACCTCTTCACTGACTATGACATATTTGGTATCCTTCTGAGATACTCGTATGTTATCTCTTAGTTAACTAACTAACTGACCATCACGCCGTCTCCCCGAAGGGGTAGGCCGAAAGAATGGACTGCCACACTTTTCTTTCCTGACATATTTCTCTCGCTTCCTCAACAGTCCATACATCGTGTCATGCACGCGCGTCGATTTCTCTGACTCCTCACATGGCCGACTTTCAATATTTGATTTATTTGATCGTGCCACGTTTTCCTCGGTCTTCCTCTTTTTCTGGTTCCATTTACATCGTTAATATATAATTTTTTTACCATTCTTTCTTTATTCATTCTTTACATATGTCCAAACCATCTTAATGATCCTTTCATTATTTTATTCATGACACCATCATTCGCACCGCATTCACTTCTTATATTTTCATTCGACACTATCATACACAGAGTATCCACACATTCGTCCAAGAGATCTCATTTCCACTGCATTTATTCTACTTTCATCATTCTTTTGCCAGTTCCATGCTTAGCTTCCATACATAAGGGTCGGTAGAAGAACACCATTGTACACTGCCATTCTAGCTTTTTTGGATAGGTTTTTGTTTGCGATGACAACTTTAAGTGCACCATTCACTTTGTTGCCTGCCCCAACCCTTCTCTTAATTTTATATCGATTTTGTATTTTTGTTTACCGTTTTGTGTCCAAATGAGTAGCTTAAATATTTATCGTTTGTTATGTCTTATTTGTATGTAAGAAAAATATATAAAAAGGTGTGGGGGAATTTTTTTTTCCTACCCCTTCGGGGAGACGGCGTGATGGTTAGTTAGTTAGTTAGCAGGTATGTATTTCGTAGACCGTGAGTTGAAAATTACCTCTTAGCGTCACTGCTTACCCTTGTGGGTATGATAGCGTGATGGCACATATTTACCAATATTATCCATTAGTAAAATGAACCGAATATTCTGTACTCATTAACCCGTGGAGTTTACCCCCAATTCGCTTTACGGTTAGGGTAGAATAGCGATGGGGATGCTTCTGTTTTTTAATCGAGTTTTTTTATTCTTCGATTTTTTCATAAATCTTTAAATCATTACAACGCAGATATAATGACGCGAATAGAAAAAGTATATGTTAACGATGTAAATGGAACTAGAAATAGAGGAAGACCGTGGAAAACGTTGCACGATAAGATGAATCAAATATTGAATTTCGGCCACATGTGCACTGCTATTTTAGTATTTGGGATAGGCTTTTGTCTGCAATGACCACTTTAAGTGCACTATCCACTTTGTTGCCTGCCCCAACCGTTCATTTTTCTTTTTTTTTTCTTTTTTTCTTTTCAAAAAAAATTTCTAAGGTATCTACATGAAGGAGTATGGTAGCTATCCATGGCTCTATCCCGCAGCGTTTCTTTTGGGAATGTTGGGGTCTAATCTCTGCAGCTTCGAAGAGACGGGTTTCTCATAATCCATGTCTTTAGAGTAATTAAGGGGTATTTTGAAAACTCAGCCGTGCTGGAGGGTGAAGGTCTTTTTGTTCCCGACAGATATCTCCGACAGCGCCAGCATAGATTGTTTTACCTACCCGCCGCCAGAACCAACCTGGCTCTGGTGACACCGGTGGGAAGAGCAATCAATCTGCTGAACGCTGTCTCCTCGGAGATCGACGTCTTTCATATCAGTGAAAGTACGTTCAGAAGGCAAATACTCTTAATTCTGGAAAGTATCCTGTCTTCCTAATGTCGAACCATCTCTAATGCGTTCCTGGTATTATCTTGTATTTTTATAATATTTTACCTTAACTCAGTATATGCCTTAAAGATTTTGCGGTTTGTAATGTCTTTTGAGTTATTTAACTGATTTGATTTGATTTGATTTGATCTGTCTCTGTGTGGTAAAACATTGTACGACAGAATTTCAAATTTTGATATCAGGAAGTTATCTAGAGTCTTCTTCTCTGGTTTCAATCCTGGGATTGGTTTGCAGCAATTTCCTCCATTATTCTCTTCCATTTTTCCCTGTCTTGTGCGGCTCTTTTGAAATCTGCATATGATGAGCAGCGTACGTCCACCAACAGGTCCTCCAGGTACTCTCGGCGTGGGCGTCCCCTAGAGTTTGTCCCCTCGATCATACCCTCCATTATGGCATGCAAGAGACCTTCTTGACGTATTACATGGCCGATCCATCTTGCACGCCTTTCGGACAAGGTCCTGAGCAGGTGCCTTCCTCCTTCGATTCCTTGAAGAACTTCCTCATTCGTGATGTGGTCTCTCCAGGAAATTCCAAAGAGTCTTCTATAGGACCACATCTCAAAAGCCTCTAGTCTCCGCTTATCCCTTTCGGATAGGCACCATGTCTCACAGCCGTACATCAAGACACTCCATACATAGGTCTTGATGAGGAGTATTCTCAGTTTTAGGTCTATATTATTTGACTCTATTATTTTCGACCTTTTATTAAATGCAAGCCTAGCCTGATGTATACGGCTGTCGACCTCGCTCTTAGACCGACCGTCCCATGTTATTTTGCTCCCGAGGTAGACAAACTCCTTGGTGTTCTTTAGTGGAACTCCTGACATCACTACTCTCATCTGATGTTGCGTTCGGCCTACAGTCAGCAGCTTTGTTTTGTCCTTATTTATCTTCATGTTGTAGCTATCTTGAAGAATGCCTTGCAAAGTATCTAAGGCCTCCTGCAGTTCCTCCTCACTTTCAGCAACCATAGCAATATCGTCAGCAAACCTTATCATGTCTATATTTTGCCCGTGTATCCTTACAGCTTTTCTGTGACTCATTCTCTCTCTCAAGTCGTCAATCGCATTCTGTATGTAAACGTTAAAAAGAGCAGGTGACAGAGAGCATCCCTGTGTTACCCCTTGTCTTATATCTAGAGTAAGAAAGTATTATAAACAAATTTAATGATCTCTGCGTTTGTTGAGACATACGTAAACGCATCGATGAAGAAAGAATGGTTAAGAAAGTATATGTTAGCGATGTGAATGGAGTACGGACTCGAAAAAGACCGAGGTAGAACAGGCACGACCAAATTAATTAGATTTTAAAGATTGGCTATGTTAGGAGTTGAAACAATCGACGTGCGTGCTTAACTCGCTGTATTAATGTGGAGGAAGCTAGATGAGTGTAAAACGTCGTGATGGTTTTGTGTTTTAAGTATAATAGAATAAATAAACGAATTATTTTGTTTTATTCGATTTTGTTCGCTCGTCTTCTCTATTAAACTCCCGCATACAATTTGTTTTTTTATCTTAATGGTTATAAAAACGGTCTTTATCTATTTTTTATGCTGATTTCAACACACGGGGGATTTTCATGTCATGCCATGTTCTTTCATTGTTATTAGTATCAAATTTCTTCCACATGAAGAGTGTGTGTCCTCTCCGGATGGATTTAAATAATTAATCTTAAATTTAATAATAAAATATTTTTTGAATGTATACATATACTTGTATACGAATACTGGATTTCACCCATTGCGGGTTATAAATTTTTATGATTTAATTGAATCTCAATAGAGACGAAGATGCAAATTGGAAACTGAATATGGTTGATCAAGGTGTTTACAGGACTTATGACCTGTCATTGGTTGGGTTAAGTGCACACTTTATGTAATTACAACATTCCTCATTCCACATTTGTTACGACCGTGTCTGACAAATTTTTGGAAGTTGTATATTTGTTAAATTCCAACGCCTGAATTCACATGTCAGTTTCAATGCGCCATCTATGAAGATTTAGATCATATATGTTAATCTCTAAGATTACTCTATATATAATCTACATACTAACGCCATCTATGGAGATTTATGTTTATTAAGCATTAAGCAGAACATCGTTTTTAACACAATGTGAAAGGAAATAATGATAAAGAAAGTTTACGATGTGAATGGAGGAAGAAATAGCGGAAGACCGAGAAACACTAAATGTTGGCCATTTAAGAGTCAAGAAAAATTGTCGTGTTCGTGACACGATGTATGAATGTAGAGGAAATCCAGAATCTGTCTGCTGAACACGACATCTTTCTTAGTGAAAGCACGTTCAGAAGACAAATATTCTTGACTTTAGAGAGTATCTTGTATTCCTAAAGTGGAACCATCACTCGTGATTTCATGGTATTATATGTTAAATTTTACCTGTTCTCAATAGATGCCTTAAAATTAAATTTTGTTTGTAATATCTTTTTAGAAAATAAACTGATTTGATTTCAACAGTGTGGCGGTCCATTCTTTCTGCCTACTTCTTCGGCGAGACGGTGTGAATGTTGTTTAGTTTATGAATTGTGTAGTGATTACACTGCATCGTAACGTGCGTATCTTTTTTTTGCCGAAAGCGTTACGTTCAGAGAAAAATACCACAATACAACTTCTCTGTCTATCGGCGCAGTGGTGGGGACGGCTAAACAGGAAAAAAAAATATTTGTCGAACAATTTTTCACCTCTCATCCCACAAAGGGCGTACGTACATTTTTCCGTGTTACTTATATGGGTCGCGTGAGATGACACCCCCACGCCCTTTCACGGCGGCTCAAAGGGCCGCTTCCGTCCTGCGGGGGGTACTTAATATTTTCCATTCTCCTCCCGCCTCCTTCTTGCTCTTTCATCTTTCCTGCCTCCCCCCAACCCCCACATCCCGGATGCTGCGAGGTCTGCCACTGTATCATCTTGACATCGTGTTCGATCACTATTTGTGTGTGGGAACAAAACTATTTTTTAACTGGAGTAGGTTCTCTGTCTCAATGTACAATATAAGCAATACTATACATGAGAATACTCCTCATCAAGACTTACCATATGTATGGAGTATCTTGATGTGCGCCTATAATGATAGTCTGCAACATTAGCGTGAATGGTGAAAATCTGGAATAGGTGAAACAAGTAATCAACAAGTAGTGTAGCAGTCCTTTTTCTCTGCCTACCCTTCCGGCGAAGCAACTTCGTGTGGAGATCGCACAATACATGCTGGAGACTGTGATCAATGATCCCAATCGCTCCCCGAGAGAAAGGACTGCTACACTACTCTATCCTGACACACCTCTCTAGATTCCTCAACATTCATACAGCGAGTCATACACGCACGTCGTTCTTCTGACTTCAAACAAGCCAACCTAAAACAGGTTACTAAATTTGTATATTTAAGTTCACAGCGGATGACCGATAAGAGAGTGACATCGAAATAAGGGTTGGTGCGGATAATTAAGTGAATGACGCTTTAAAAATTGAAATTATCAATGAGAACAAGAAATAATCAATTATTTCTAAAATGGTCGTTCACAATAGAGTTCCTGTTTCTTTTGCCAGTTCCATGCTTCACTGCTTTATATAAGGGTCGGTACAAAAACACCATTGTGCACTGCTATTTTAGTTTTTTTGGATGCAATGGCAACTTTAAGTGCACCATTCACTTTGATGCCTGCCCTAACCGTTCATTCAATATCCCTTTCCATTACAGAAAGGATGAAAGTAGAATAAATGCAGTAGAAATGAGATCTCTAAGACGAATGTGTGGAAAAAAGTATATGAGAGAGTGTCGAATTAAAATATAAGAAGTGAATGCGATGCAAATGTAAATGAATAAAATAATGGAAGGAACATTAAGATGGTTAGGACACTTGAAAATAATTAATAAAGAAAGAATGGCACGATCAAATAATGAATGTCGGCTACGTGAGGAGTCGAAGAAATCGACGTGGGTGCATGACACAATGTATGAAAGTTGAGAATACAAGAGAAGTATGTCAAGAAAGAAAAATGTGGCAGTTCATTATTTCTGCCTACCGCTTCAGAGAGAAGGCGTGATTGTTAGTTATTTGATTACTTGCTTCACCTATTCCAGATTTCCACCATTCACGCTTATGTTGCAGACTATCATGATTATTTCTTTTTCGAAATCATTACCTTGGACTAATTCACATTCATCATCAGATCATTTCGCATGCACTTCTTATTCTTCTTCCTCAGCCTATTCCTGATCCTTTCATAATTTTGTTCATAATACCTTCTTTCGATCTACATTCCTTTCTAATATCAGCATTTGAGATTCTGTCGTACATCGTTCTACCACACATACGTCTTGGGGACCTCATCTCTACCGCATTTATTCTGCTCTCATCTTTCTTCAGCCAGTTCCATGCTTCACTTCCATTCATAAGGGTTGGGACCAGAACTCCATTGTGAACGGCCATTTTCGCTTTCATTGATAAATTCTTGTTTCCAATAACTATTTTTAAAGCTCCATTCACTTTGTTACCCGCACCAACCCTTCTTTCAACATTACTGTCCGTTCGGCCATCCGCTGTGAACACGCTACCTAAATACACAAATTCCCTCACCTGTTCCAAGTTCTCTTAATTTACACTTATATTACAAACTGTCATTTGCTCTTCCCTTTCAAAAACTAACGCCTTTGACTTTCCGACATTCACCATTAAATCGTTCGACTTGCATACCTCATACATTCTCGACACCAAGACTTGTAATTCGTCCGCACTATCCACAACGAGAACGGCATCGTCTGCGTAAAGCAGACAATTTACAGACAAATCACTCATCTTAGCACCAGCATTTATGTGGTCGTGAAAAAAATTTAGTATACGCACTAGGAATAATTCATTTAAGTTCCGCCCTCGAAGCGTTATTTGTTTTGCCAATAAAAATTATGGTCGGATACTTTTTGAACAGACCTCGTATACAGACATATACAGATTTAACACAAATTAAACTGCCGTGGTTTCTCTGCGTTTATACCTGTAAGATTGTTATACTCGTACTATTCCTCGCCGGGGTGAAGTAACTCACGATGGTACTCTCGCAGCGACTACCGACCCCTGTTTGCCTCGATGGCCCTCACAGCCACTCGAGTTACTCTCCCCGCGAGGTGAGCTGTAGGGCTGTCCTATGTAGGCCACAGGTCATGACCTATCTCAAGAATTATCCCACAACACTAATCTCTACGTGCTCTGATAAATAGTGGGAAATTCGGTCGTATTAAATTCACGACATTCCAAATTTAAATACGAAAAAAATCATAATATTTATTATCATCACAAACGAAGTAATTTGTGACTAACTTATTAATTAAATAACTATTACGCCGTTTTCAAAAGTATATTGTCGTACTTCTCTCGATTCCTCAATATTTGAAGTGTCATGCACGCACGTCGATTTCTCTGACTTCTCACGTGGCCGACATTTAATATTTGATTTTGTCACGATTTCCTCTGCATTTAAACATTAAAAAATATCTATTTAAATAATACTAGTGGATTTTTAATATACTCGTATACTTAGAAAATTTAAAAAAAAATGTTTAATCCACAAAATATTTAAAAAAAAATATATATATTTTTTTTTCATCGTGTATTATTATTATTTTATATTATTAATTAGTTTTTACTTATAAATAATAATCATAATAATAATTATTAGTACTTATAACAAATAGACCAGGTTAGTTTTTAAATTTCAATTATTGTATCGTATTTTAAATGCGTTTTTATATTAGTCTTTCTTTGTTTAGTTTTTATTATATTTTTACACCTGAAGATGGAGGTATCCTCCGAAACATGTCGTGTTTTTTAATATTTTGTGGATTAAACAAAGTTATTTTCAATTTACAAAGTATATTACTATGGAATTCCACAGTGTTAATGCCTTAGCGTTCAATAAGTTGATATTTAATATTGTTGGCACGTTTCGCCTTGCTAGGAGATTATCTAATAATTAATCCAAATGCAAAACGTTTGATTTCTAGTTTTATTTTATTTTATAGAAATGGCTTGTTTCGCCTCGGTACATAGTTCCTTAGCAAGGCGAAGTATGTCATTCACATAAAATATAATGAAACTTGCATAAAACAGACGTTTTCATATTATTAATTATTTAATACGGAGTTCTACACCATAGTTCGAGAAACAAATGCATTATCGAATGTTATCTAAAGATGGGTATCTAAAATAGCAGAGTGGCGGTCCATTATTTCTGTCTACCCCTTCGGGGATACGGCCTGATGTATAGTTAGTTTAAAATGTTATTAAAAATAAATCATTTTAAACAAATAGAGAATATCCACTTTTGAGATAATCAAATGATTTTACTGAAATCTCTTGATGGAAGTTCATTTTAAATAATAATTAAATACAACGATGTTTTTAACTACTTCCACTTTTGTCTTTATTTAGACAGCGAGCCCGGCGAAACCGGTCGCTGTCTAAATAAAGACAAAAGTGGAAGTAATTAAAAAAACATCGTTTTATTTAGTTATTATCCACTTTTTAGTTTTTTTTTCTAGAGATGTTTCGAAGGATTTTACACCTTCATCATCGGGAGAACGCTATAACATCGTAATAATGGAATTTAAAAAATAAATAGAGAATAGTGTGAGGTCTTTAACCTCTGCTTACCCCTCCAGATAAATCACAGCCAGTCACGAGATTTCAATCACACATTCCATTTAATTATTGTATTCCCACTGCATACAATCATTCACCCCTTTCCTAGTATAAATAAAAATCGTCTCCTTTGTTAATTATATATATATTTTACATTGCACGCCTTTAATGGCATTGTTTCAGCGGCTGATTCAATGTCCATTGAAACTGCTGTGTGAATTGAACCCATTGAGCTTTGCGGTTCAACGACTCGGTAGAACATTGAAAAAAAAAATTTTTAATACGAGAACATCTGCCACCAAACATAGGAAGAGCCTTTCCCCTGTTGGAAGGAGCATTCGTGTAAAAATTCGAAGCCGATTATATGTTAAAATGACCTCACGATCAAGTTAACAATTGAAGGCTGAAGGCTGGTTATTGCTTAGTGTTTTTGTTTATTTATTATATATCCCACCTTCGGTAAGACAAGGGCATAATTGTTAAAAACTCTCAAAATGAGTTAAGTATGCCAATGTATTTTAAAAACATCCCTTTTATCTGGAGGAACAAAGTCGCTCATTAAATTCAGTCTCATTTTGCCAGAGGGCGATAGTGTATGATCAATATAGCCAGAATAACACGATAGATTTCTCCGACAGCGACAGCACAGATTGTTTTACCAACCGGCCACCAGAACCAATTTGCCTCTGGTGACACCGGTGGGAAGAGCAATTAGTCTGCTGAACGCGGTCTCCTCGGAGATCGACGTCTTTTATATTAGTGAAGGTACGTTCAGGGGACAAATACTCTTGACTTTAGAAAGTATCTTGTCTTCCTAATGTCGAACCATCTCTAATGCGTTCCTGGTACTTTGTTGTATTTTTTATAATATTTTACCTGTACTTAATAGATGCCTTAAACATTTTCCTGTTTGTTATGTCTTTTCAGTAAATAAACTGATTTGATTTGATATTATTCTTCAAAAATCTTAAAATGTATCTAATGAAAAATTACAAAAGTGCAATTTTGCCCTTGTCTTACCGAAGGTACGATATGTCATGTACCACGAGTGGCATGTTTAAATGAAATTGGAACTACACTATATTATCCAATCATTTTGCATATTTGCACAGTTATTGGCCTTTATGTTTAACACCAATTGTGATCTAAAACTCATTTTTTGATTCTTGACACTCTTGTGTACCAGAACATGGTAGCAAGCTGCCGAAACCGGTCGACGTTAAACACAAGTGGAAGCCCACTGAATATATAATAATAAAGAAATTTAGTATACTCGTATATATTTTTTTTCATTACTTTTTTTATGTCCAGCCTGTTGACTGACACATATTTAAATAACTAACTAACCACCACGGCGTCTCTCTTATGGGATAGTCAGAAATTATGGACCGCCACACTGTTCTTTCCTCACATACTTCTCCTGCATCCTCAACATCATGTTATGCTGAAGAGGGTTCAGAAAAAAAATCTTAGGTATTTCTACATGAGGGAGTATGGTAGCTATCCGTGGCTCTATCCCACGGCATTTCTTTTGGGAATGCTTGGGACCAACTCTACGGCTTCGAAGAGATGGGCATCTCATAACTCATTTCTTTAGATTACTCGGGGGATATTTCGAGAACTCGGCCGTGCTAAAGGGTGTTTGGCTTTTTGTCCCTGATAGATATCTCCGACAGCGACAGCATAGATTGGTTTACCTTCCGGCCGCCAGTACCAAACTGCCTCTGGTGACACCGGTGGTAAGAGCAATTAATCTGTTGAACGCGGTCTCCTCGGAGATCGACGTCTTTCATATTAGTGAAAGTACGTTTAGAAGGCAAATATTCTTAATTCTGAAGAGTATCTTGTCTTCCTAATGTCGAACCATCTCTCTCATGCGTTTCTGGTAGTATATATTTTTTTATCTGTTCTCAATAGATGCATTAAATTTTTTTTGTAATGTCTATTGATGAAATAAACTGATTTGATTTGAAAACTATTTATACCACCGCGCCGTCTCTCCGAAGGGGTAGACAGAAATAACGGATAGCCATACTCTCTCGCTTCCTCAACATGTATGCATCGTGTCATGTACGCACGTTTTTTGATCATAATTTTCCAACAACTATGCTCGACAATTATGTGAATCCGAAAATTCAAAATGTAGCATATTGTAATGCAATATCTACCAACGCAAAGTACGTTGGTATCGGACGAGCATAATTTGACGGTCTGCCAAACACGATGATAGGAGACTTCCTTCTTTATTTAAAAAAAGGGCTTTAAGCTCTCAACCACTAATTTTATGTGGTTTTTAGTGGTTTAAATGAAGGAATTTCATGGGCGGTTTTAATTTTTGTCGAAAGGTCAATGACTGCAAAAATGCATTTATTTGTAACTTAGTAACATTGGTTCAAATTGAATGAAAGCCCTTAATTGTGACAACAAGTTTCGCTTGCGCCCATTACAGAGCCATCAAGGACTTAAATGAAATAATTGAAATAATTTGGTTTTGTTTTGAAACAAATTCTAAATACAGACGACTGTCACGCAGGGGTAGGCAGAAAAAATGAATTGCCACACTTTTCTTTCTTGACATACTTCTTTCCCTTCCTCAAAATTCATACATCGTGTCATGCACGCACGTCAATTTATCCCACTCCTTACCTGGCCGACATTAAATTATTTGATCTATTTGATCGTGCCACGTTTTATTCGGTCTTTCTCTATTTCTAAATTGGTTTAAAAATGGCGTCTATAGGCAGCTGGCATTTGAAACTTTTCAGTTTTTTTTTTCTTCTGAATTGAATCAAATTGAATTGCTTAAAAGTAAAACAAAAAGCGCCATATACTCGTACATTTATATGCATCATCGTTTTATATTGCCCTGAGCTTGGTTACAAGCGAAACTAGTTGGCATCATTACAATTCCGTGGTTATACAATCCTATCCTATCCTTCTCTCTAATGATTGGTAGCTTAGCATACCTGAACTCTATGCTAAGTTACCAATCATTGGAGAGAAGGAGGAATATTCACTTGGGAGTTCACTTCTTTCAGCTGATTGGTGGCCATATACATAAATCGGATGTCCTGAGTGATGTAGGTCTATTTGTCCCTGATAATTAATTACCTTCGTCAAAGACAGCACAGATTGTTTTATTTGCCGCGCTGCAGAACCAACCTGCCAATGGTTATGCCTTGTGGTTAGGGCAATCTTATTGCTTAATCGGGTCGCATCGGAGGTCGACATATTTCGTGATAGTGTGAGTTGCCTCAGGGATGCAATATCAATGTTGTGATTCTTTATAATTCTTAATCTTAATGTTTTTTTTATGCTTCTCTTATAAATCTTATAATGTAATTGAAAACGATCTAGAATTATATGTCTGACATGTTTATGATTTTTATTCAAATAAACAAGCAAACTAACAAACCATCACGCCGTTTCCCCGTAGGGGTAGACAGAGAGAATGGATCGCCACACTACTCTATCCTGATATATCTCTCTAGATTCCTCCACATTCATACAACGAGTCATACACGCACGTCGATTCCTCCGACTTCTAACATGACCAACCTTTAAAATTTGATTAATTAGGTCATGCCATGTTTTCCTCGGTCTCACTCGACTCCGTACTCCATGTACATCATCCGGTCACATATTTGACTGGTAAATTACCATCACTTTGTTTCTTTACTGTTGTTTTTTTTCGTAATTTCTAATTTCTATCATGTTATGTTCTTTTCAATCCTATGCATGTAAATTCTAATTTATATTATGTTATGTTCTTTTCTATCTCATGTAATTTCTAATTTCTCTTATGTTATCCTTATTCTCGTTTTTGTGTTTTGCCGTTATATGTTAGTTGTCTGTCTATTTGTCCAAATTTTTATATTACCTTTGTAACTAAACATGTCATTTTTGTAAAAGCCCTTGCGGCGTTTATGTCAAAATAAATAAATAAATTAGCGTATACTTTCTTAACCGTTCTTTCTCCATCCATGCGTTCCATATATCCGAACCATCGCAGCGATCCTTTCATAATTTTGTTCATAATACCTTCTTCCGCTCTACATTCCTTTCTTATATCAGCATTTGAGATTCTGACGTATATCGTTCTACCACACATACGTCTTAGGGACCTCATCTCTACCGCATATATTGTGCTTTCTTCCTTCTTCTGCCAGTTCCATGCTTCGCTTCCATACATTAGGGATGGGATCGAGTTTCAAATAAAATAAATACAAAGTGTTATTTGGAATACTATAATGACGAATATTTTTTAAATTAAAACACTATTTTCCCTTTTTGTCAAAAATTGAAAAATGTGTATTCATCCATTAAGATTTTAGTAAAATTGTAAGATGTGATTTTAATGTTTATTTTTTGTTTGTTTCAGTTTTTCGTGTCTCCATCGCGCCGGAAGGATCAGTTGTGACGTGATTATGATGATAGTGCACCAAATTAGATGTTTCTAAATTCACTTCTGGTGGTTCACCAACCGGATCCAAGTACTGTAAATGCATTTTAGTGAAGCCGACGGCACACAAGATGGCGGGAGCGGTTGATATTCCCGCCCTTTTCAGGATTCTATCTTCTCTTAGGTTCTCCCCGCTTCTGTGCATCTTCTCGCTCCTGGTTTTCGCAGTTTCTTCAACACATGGTGAGTTCTCAACGTCTATTTATTTATTTATTAAATGGCAGCTTTTTGAGCCCTGGCCGAATACACATAAAACTACCCCTGTGTCCGGCCCATTTTTTTGTGAAATTTTACGTTATGTGAAGGGTTTCTTAACACTTATTTACCAACGAATTTTTAAATTTTGAGTTTTAGCATATGTATTTTCAAATGTTAAATTCGTAGGATAAACGCCGTAGAAATGAGATCACTAAGAAGAATGTGCGAGAAAATGTTGTATGATAGAATACCGAACGATGAAATAAGAAAGAAATGTAAGGCAGATGACTGCATCGTGGATAAAATTAAAAAAAGGATCCCTGAGATTGTTTGGACATATGGAACGAATGGATGAGAATAGAATGGCTAAAAAATTGTACACAAGCAGGGTGAGTGGAAAAAGAAGCCGAGGACGACCGAGGAAAACATGGCATGACCAAATTAATCAATTACTAAAAGGCGGTCACATTCGAAGTCGGAATAATCGACGTGCGTGCATGGTGCGATGTATAAATGTGGAGGAATCCCGAGAGGTATGCCAGGACAGAGCATTGTGGCGATTCATCCTCTCTGCCTACCCCTCCGGGGAAATGGCGTGATGGTACCGATTTTTAATGTTTTTGTTGTTTTTCTCATTTGCGATTTTTATATTATTAATTAATTCTTTACAAAATATTGTTTTATAAGTTGTAAAATGTTCCTGTATTTTTTTATAACTTTATTAAATAAATTAATAAAATAAAATAATAATGTTTGGGAACCCCTGATCTAGAAATAAATATTTCTGCTATATTTGACAATATTTTTAATTTGAACTTAGTGAATATAAATGGATATGGATAATGAATAACCACATTTTAATATTTAGTATAACGCTATTGCGAGGCGTCAAAAAAGATTGCCAGCCTATGGTCTGTACTGCGATTCGGCAGTGCAATCAGCGATTCGCGCTGCCGTTCACTAGCGGTGGTATCTCGGCAGGGCGGGGCCTCTGCCGCGGGCCGTACAAGTCCACCGCCGTGTTCCCTAATGCTATAATACAACAGCATCCCGGTCCAGCGTGCAGACTGCACTGTTGTCTGTCCGCGGGCCAGACGAGACCAGCGGCGTCCGCTATCAAATGACCACGTGAATTTTTTTTTTTTTTTAATCCAACCATTTTGAGCACAAATGGAGAAAGATAACGCCCTTTGCAATGCTACAGACAAAGAAAATAATTGTCTTTTGATCTAAAATACCATCCGGAGGAGTTACCCCGCCACACTGTTACGCTACAATATCTTGACAACTTTCACGCTGCCTCTACATTTATACTTCTTCTTTCGATGTCGTGTCAGGTCCCCCCCAACGTTGGCGATCAATGCAGCAAAGGCATCTCTGTCCTGCGCCACTTGGAACAGGTTCTGAACTCTTGTAATTCCTGTCCACCAGCCACGCAGCCAGGGCAGCTGTCTAAAAAAAGAAATACTACAAAAATTACAGCAGATGTATGAAGATGTCTGTCACAATCACAGGTGTTTAAATGGGCAAAACGCTTCAAAAATGAAGAAGAAGGAAAAAATAATATGGAACAATTTCGGCACGCGTTTCCCTACTCCGCCTTATAATAAATGTAAACTCCCCCGTTTCGGTCCAAATAAAGCGGTATTATGTGCTAACCATCTCGGCGCCCCCTAGCGATAGGGGATGCGAAACTGACACTGTCCCCTCAATGCAGTCCGCGCTTCATGGCCGATCGTAAAAATACGCAATAATCACTAATCCAGGGATGTTACTTTGGTCCTCGTTTCGATACATTTCAGGTTTAATTCCCTCGCTTTTATGACATCCATTATCTCGAGTACGCGGTCCTAAATACAGCATCAGTACACAGTTGCCAGAGATGGCGGCTTTCGTGGCAACAGGCATGGCTGCCACACGGAAGATCCCGATTCTCGGCGATGAGAGGGGGAAAAAAATCACGCCATATTTTATCTGGTAGAATTCACGTTACAATGTTTAAAAACGATAGACACGTTACATATCAGAAGTCATGAAAATCAATCAATAGCTAAAAAGTCGTGTACAGGCAGAGATAATCAAACCGCAGAGGACAAGAGAAGAATTGGAATTAGAAACATGGGTTACATCCTTAAAAACCGTAAAATACCCGATCAACCTGAAACGAAAAGTCTATGAAGCTTGTGTTCTGCCAGTTGGTACTTATGGTCTTGAAACTGTAACATTGTCCAAACAAAGTGCCGAGAAACTACGAGTGACCCAAAGAGCCATATTAGGAATAAGCCTAAGAGACAGAGTCAGAAACGATACGGTGAGAGAAAAAAAGGTCACTGACATCATCCACTGGGTGGCGACTCTAAAATGGCAATGGGCAGGTCACGTAGCCAGAAGCTCAGATGAAAAATGAACAAGAAGACTGCTGACTTGGAGACCGTGGACGGCAAAGAGAAGTGCAGGGCGACCGCAACTACGGTGGAAGGATGATCTGAACAGACACGTCGGAATAACCAGGATGCTGTCTGCACAATACAGAGTGACATGGAAGCGAATGGAGGGGTCTTTGTCCAGGAGTGGACGGGAATAGGCTGAGGAAGAAGAAGAAGAAGAACCAGCAAATGTTACACTGCAAACCAATCTCTTGTATTGAAACTAGCAATGCGAAGATAAGGGGAAGAACGTAGCGCAATGTATTATAATAGTAATTTTAATAAAGGAAGAAACCATGACAGTCTGCATCATTAGCGTGAATGGTGAAAATTTGGAGCAAGTAGATGAGTTCGTGTATTTAGGTAGTATGTTTACAAAAGATGGGCGAGTGAAGAGGGATATTGAAAGAAGGGTTGGGGCAGGCAACAAAGTGAATGGTGCACTTGAAGTTGTCATCGCAAACAAAAACCTATCCAAAAAAGCTAGAATGGCAGTGCACAATGGTGTTCTTCTACCGACCCTTATGTATGGGAGCGAAGCATGGAACTGGCAAAAGAAGGATGAAAGTAGAATAAATGCAGTAGAAATGAGATCGCTTAGACGTATGTGTGGATACGAAATATAAGAAGTGAATGCGGTGCGAATGATGGTGTCATGAACAAAACAATTAAAGGATCATTAAGATGGTTTGGACATATGGAAAGAATGAATGAAGGAAGAATGGTAAAAAAATTATATGGTAACGATGTTAATGGAACCAGAAATAGAGGAAGACCGAGGAAAACGTGGCACGATCAAATAAATGTAATATTGAATGTCGGCCATGTGAGGAGTCAGAGAAATCGACGCGCGTGCATGACAAGATGTATGAATATTGAGGAAGCGAGAGAAATATGTAAGGTAAGAAAAGTGTGGCAGTCCATTCTTTTTGCCTACCCCTTCAGGCAGACGGCGTGATGGTTAGTTAGTTAGTTAGTTAGCAAATGTCTGTTTTATACAAGGCCAGTGTTAACCACTGATTCGCGTCTGTTCCGCTCTTATATATCATTAGGATTTATCCACTGTTAAAAATATCTATTAATTTGAGATGGCCCTACATTGTAACCCTTTAAACCCAATGCATTAGTAGACATGTAAAAATGTATACGTATGTACAATATACCATATACGCTCAGATCTTTTTTTACGCGGTTGATTTGTTCCGGCAAAAATCGTGTAAAAAAAGTAATGGCATGCATTAAAAAACTCAATCTAACTCACTAAGTTTTTCCGAAGGAGTAAACAGAAAGAATGGACCGCACATTGCTCTTTTTTTTTGACATATTTCTCGTTTCTTTTTCAAATCAAATCAAATCAGTTTATTTACTCAAAAGACATTGCAAACAGCATAAATGTTTATGGCACCTATTGAGTACAGGTAAAATATTATGTACATCAACATAATACCAGGAACGCATTAGAGATGGTTCGACATTAAGAAAACAAGATCCTTTCTAAAGTCGAGAGTATATGTCCCCTGAACGTACTTTCACTAATATGAAAGACGTCGATCTCCAAGGAGACCGCGTTCAGCAGACTAATTGCTCTTCCTACCGGTGTCACCAGATGCAGATTTGTTCTGGCAGCCGGTAGGTAAAACAATCTGTGCTGTCGCTGTCGGAGATATCTATCGGGGATAAAAAGACCAACATCCTCCAGCACGGCCGAGTTCTCGAAATATCCCCTGATTAATCTAAAGAAATGGGTAATGAGATGCCCATCTCTTCCCAAATGAAATGCCGTGGGATAGAGCCACGGAAAACTTCCATACTCCCTTATGTAGAGATACCTCAGAATTTTTTTCTGAACCCTCTCCAGCATAACGGAATATTTCTACATTGCCAACACTAACTGGTCTGCTAATCCCTGACCAAGAATAATGTAGGACTTTAGAATTAACCCTAAATCCTTCCTCGCCCTATTAGGAGGAGTACTCTGGGCCAGACATCTAGCCCCCGCATAATAACAACTACCAAATCACAATTCCAACAATGTTTCCTACAGACGTAAGAGGAATAGCCATTAGAACTGAACCTCTGTAAGCCAGAAGATCCAAGTTCAACTATTAATGAACTCAAGAATCAATTGTATCTCAATAGAGACGAAGATGCAAATTGGAAACAGAATATGGTTGATCAAAATGTTTACAGAACTTATGACCTGTCATTGGTTGGGTTAAGCGCACGCTTTATGTAATACAACATTCACCATTCCACCTTATTTTTTCTTATGACCGCCATGTCTGACAAATTTTTGGAAGTTGTATATATGTTAATCTCCAACACCACCCTTTACATGGTAGTATATTCAATCTACATTTTAACGCCATCTATGAAGATTGTATTTTAAGCATTAAGCAGAAGATCTTTTTAACGCAATGTGAAAGGCTACTGCCATTTACCGCATTGCTAGAAACCGCCTGGAGATGTCACTCCAATCTATAAGCTATAATTTTGACCAGTTAATTAATGAACTATTCGTTTTTTTTTGTGTACCGTTGTTTTTGAAACCGTGCAAAAAGAGTGGCGAGTGTACCATATATTGTAGGTATAAAACACAATAAAGTGGAGCTGGTCGTTAAATGTTTAACCGCCCAGGGCCTAGGGTTTCCGCTCTCGGTGCCATTTAACCCGTTAATTGCTTAGGAAATGGATATCTGTGGCGCGAGACGTCCGTCCCTTCCGCCGGTATTAGCACAATGTTGCCCGCGGCGCGAGGGGGTTAACCCATCAATACAATGCAATCTTTTCATAACCCGCCTTCTGATGCCG
Organism: Lepidostoma basale; assembly: GCA_022606425.2. Lineage (NCBI taxonomy): Eukaryota > Metazoa > Arthropoda > Insecta > Trichoptera > Lepidostomatidae > Lepidostoma > Lepidostoma basale. The sequence goes on from JAHDVF020000413.1 coordinate 322,070, forward strand.
CTATAACCCTTTCACTCGTTGTACCTATTGCTTTGCTATACGTCAATATCGATATTCTCTTCATTTTATTCTATCTGGTTCCAACTTCTTCGTGGCAGAGTTGTAAGAGCTCTGACTTCCATACCGAAGGTCCCAGGTTCGATTCCCGGCGATGGTAATGTGATTGTCACCTTGTCTTTAGCCTGGTGTAGAATTCTCGTGACAATAAAATGGCGATAGATTGGCTACCTATCATAATTAATATAATAGGTAAAATAACTTGTATACAGTTATTGGGTTCAAACGACCTGTTGTATACAAGAAAAAAAAACTCTTATGTATGGAAGAGAAGCATGGAACTTGAAGAAGAAGGAAATGTGATCTATGAGTTAAGTAAAACGGTATAACTAACTAACTAACTAACCATCACGCCGTCTCCCCGAAGGGGTAGGCAGAAAGAATGGACTGCCACACTTTTCTTTCCTGACATATTTCTCTCGCTTCCTCAACATTCATACATCGTGTCATGCACGCGCGTCGATTTCTCTGACTACTCACATGGCCGACATTCAATATTTGATTTATTTGATCGTGCCACGTTTTCCTCGGTCTTCCTCTATTTCTGGTTCCATTTACATCATTAACATATAATTTTTTTACCATTCTTTCTTCATTCATTCTTTCAATATGTCAAACCATCTTAATGATCCTTTCATTATTTTGTTCATGACACTATCATTCGCACCGCATTCACTTCTTATATTTTCATTCGGCACTCTATCATACACAGAGTATCCACACATTCTTCTAAGAGATCTCATTTCAACTGCATTTATTCTACTTTCATCCTTCTTTTACCAGTTCCATGCTTCGCTTCCATACATAAGGGTCGGTGGAAGAACACCATTGTGCACTGCCATTCTAGCTTTTTTGATAGGTTTTTGTTTGCGATGACAACTTTAAGTGCACCATTCACTTTGTTGCCTGCCCCAACCCTTCTTTCAATATCCCTCTCCACTGTAAACATACTACCTAAATACACGAACTCAACTATTTGCTCCAAATTTTCACCATTCACGCTAATGTTGCAGACTGTCGTGGTTTCTTCCTGAAACGCTGTATGACAGAATTAATTTTTTTTCTTCCTTCCGGCCGCCAGAACCAACCTACATCTGATGATGCCGGTGGGAAGAGCAATCATTCAGCTGAACATGATCACTTCGGAGATTGACGTCTTTTATATAAGTGAGAGTGCACTCAGAACACAAATACTCTTGACATCAGTGGCGGTATTCCCTTAGAAGCCCAGAAGCCCGGCTTGCGTAAGAAATTTTGAATGAAAACCCCCCAAATCTTAGTAATCATGCCCCCGCATAAACCAACAACCTACCAAATCACTTTCCAACAATGTTCCCATCAGACGTAAGAGGAATAGCCACAAGAGCCGAATCTCTAAGCCAGAAGAGGTTTTGATTCAAAATTTGAAAGCTGGGCTTTTGGGCTTCTAAGGGTGTACTGCCACTGCTTGACATTGGATAGTATCTTGTCTTCCTAAAGTCGAATCTTCTCTCATGCATTCCTGGTGTTTTATCTTCTTCTTCCTTTTCTTTCACACCCTTGGTCTGTTCCTGTAGTCAGACTGGCCTCTCTTGTGAAGTCCCAGCTATCCTTCCACCTCTTTGGTGGTCTTCCAGTGTGTCCCATCTGACAATATCTTCCACCTTGCAGGCGGATAGCCGTGTCCCTCACCCTATCTCGAAGAGTCTTTCCTGCTATTGTCCTCGGCGTTCACATCTCTGCCACTCGCACTCTAGCCTCCGCTCTGGTCTCAATGCCATATGTCAATATAGGCCTTACGCACTACCTATCCTTTTTAATTAACTAACTCACAAACCATCACGCCGTCTTCCCGAAGGGGTAGGCAGAAAGAATGGACTGCCACACTTTTCTTTCCTGATATATTTCTCTCGCTTCCTCAACATTCATACATCGTGTCATGCACGCGCGTCGATTTCTTTGACTCCTCACATGGCCGACATTCAATATTTGATTTAATTGATCGTGCCACGCTTTCCTCGGTCTTCCTCTATTTCTGATTCCATTTACATCTACGAGTATAACATATATTTTTTTACCATTCATTCTTTCCATATGTCCGAACCATCTTAAAGATCCTTTCATTATTTTGTTCATGACACCATCATTCGCACCGCATTCGCTTCTTATATTTTCATTCGACACTCTATCATACACAGAGAATCCACACATTCGTCTAAGAGATCTCATTTCTACTGCATTTATTCTACTTTCATCCTTCTTTTGTCAGTTCCATGCTTCTTTTGCCAGTTCCTTTTTAAACCAAAGATATGTTTGTAACGTCTAACTATTTTGATTTGATTCAACATAAACTCATCATTTCAAAGTGTATTTTTTTATATATTGAATGTAATTTATCCCCACTAAAATATTATATATGGGACCGAAAGCTAACAGGGTCGTATTAGGTATATTGCCGCCGGCGTTGCAGTGTGACTAGGATCAAAGGGCCGCCTCGGGCTTCCTGTCAGTCACAGTGCCCCCTCGGTAGGGAACGATACTGTTCTGCGCTAGAGAGAAGAAATTATTACAAATAGCCTTTGGCGTATACTCATATCTTTTTTTACCATCTTCGCTACTGCAGTTTTCTTACTAACTAACTAACTAACAATCGCGCCGTTTCCCTGGATGGATAAGCAAAAATAATGGATCGTCACACTGTACTGTCCTGATATACTTATCTCGATTCCTTTACACTCATAAGTCGTGTCATGCACGCACGTCGATTTCTCCGACTCCTCGCGTGACAGAGTTTCAATATTTGATTGATTTGAACGTGCCACGTTTTCTTCGGCCTTCCTCTTTTCCTAGATCCGTTCACGTCGCTTACATATACCTTCTTCACCATTCTGTCTTCACTCATTCTTTCTATGTGTCTAACTAACTAACTAACTAACTAACTAACCATCACGCCATTTCCCCGGAGGGGTAGGCAGAGAGGATAGATCGCCGCAATGCTCTGTCCTGGCATACCTCTCGGGCTTCCTCTACATTCATATATCGTACCATGCACCCACCTCGATTATTCCGACTTCGAATATGGCCGCCTTTTAGTAATTGATTTCTTGATCTTTCCATGTGTCCAATCCAGTTTTCCGTTGTCGATTTGAAATGTTTGATCATAATTATCATTTCTAAATTATGTACAGTATATAAAAATGTGTGATTTTTAACAAGTGAATAATGCAGATAGTGCAGACGAATTATAAGTCTTGGTGTCAAGAATGTATGAGGTATGCATGGCTAACGATTTAATGATGAATGTCGGAAAGTCAAAAGTTTGGGTTTTTGAAAGGGAAGAGGACATGACAGGTTGTAAAATAAATGTGAATCAGAACTTAGAGCAGGTTTTTGAGTTTATGTATTGTATTTAGATAGCATGTTCACAGTGAATGACAGAACGGAAAGTGATGTGGAAAGAAGGGTTGGTGCGGCTAATAAAGAGAATGAAACTTAAAAAACTTATTATTGGTAACAACAATTTATCAATGAAAACAAAAATGGCCGTTCACAATTTAAAACAAGATTTAGTACCAACTATGATGTATGGAAGTGAAGCGTATAACTGGCAGAAGAAAGATGAGAGCAGAATAAATGCGGTGAGATCCCTTTGACGTATGTGTAGTAAAACGACCTACGACAACTTTAAATGCTGATAGAAAGAAGACATGTAGAGCGGAAGAAAGTATTATGAACAACGCGCGCAGAGCCGTGACAGGAACGAACTCGCGCATCACTGATTACTCTTTTAACTATAAGGCACATTTTTATCATAGTTATTTAATTTATGATATCCTCTTGAATAACTCGCGAAATATCACCGGTTATTACATAGATGGAAAAGTTCTGATATAACTCTCGCGACTCTTCTACATTCACACACCGCTACACGCACGCTCGTCGATTGTTCTGACTTCAAATATGGCTGCAATTTAGTAATCGATTAATTTGTTAATGCCAT